>JANIHY010000002.1:34770259-34807356 GCA_027479065.1 Erythroxylum brevipes
TATAGATATAATATATATACATTCATATGCTGGGAATTGTGCTAGTTGCCAATGGCTATAATTATATTAGCCACTGAGCTGTGTAGCTCAACCCATTCCTTTCCCTCCTCAGGTGCAGATCCGGACGATCGTTGACTTTGCGCGGCATCGAAAACTTCGGTCAAATTAGGAGCTTTGTATTAAGTTCGTATTTTGTTGGCCCTCCGAGCATGTTACCATTGAGCATATTTCATGTATTTTTGGATTATGAATTTCATTTTTGCGTTATGCTACAATTGAGAACATTTGTTGAATTTTCTTAATTTGCAATGGTATGAAATCCCTATGATTATAGGGTCTTTAATTCATGATCGTGAATGTTATGGAAATGTACGTATGTATCGTATGTTCGTTTGTGCCTAAATGTTGGGATCGCGTCCGCGATTTGGGCGCTCGGTGCGGGCGCGACCCGAGGGGCCGCCTCGGGATTCGGGCATCCGGGGCCCGGGCCCAACAAAGTCAAAGGGTCGTCAAAAGTTAACGGCGTCAGAAATAGTGAGTTACAACTGGTAACTTCTCTCGCAAGGAAATTTTGGAGGGAAAGTCTCATAGCCTTGAGAACCTCACCAATTCTAGAACACTCCTGATAAGACCTTTCGAGTAGTCTCAAATCAGAAACCTTTCGAATACTCTCAATCCGCAAACTTTTCAGCCCCCTCAAACCTCTGAAATCAACCTTACCTTTGAAGAACAGATTACCAATCTCAATTTCCATTCAGAATCAATGGAGCAAGCGATGATCTACGGGAGACATGTGGATTTTGAATCTCTAAGGAGAGATGATATGGATATCGAACCAGAGATTGTAGAAGCCGATTGGAGGAAGTTCTTCCAGGTGCAGGAGTATGATTATCAAAATGAAGTTTATGAGTTTTGGAAGAATGTGCAGATGGTAGACAAAGCTATTGTTTCTACAGTAGATGTACTATCTATTATTGTAACAACGGAGTTGATCGAGAAGGTGACTAGATGTCCATTTGTTGGAGAAAAGCTAACGAGCAAAACCAGATGGATGACAAAGAGTAAAGGAAGACGAAGTTAGTAGACAATTGTATGGAGTTAATGACCCAACGGAGAGGAAGACCTCGAGTCTGGTGCCGAAGGCGAGGATTTTACATGCGATTCTGTTTAACTGCTTCTTATCAAGAGCAGGTTCAAGGCATTTGGTGACTACTCTGGATGAACAATGCCTATTCTACTTGCTAAATCGTCAACCAGTTTACCTATCATTTCTGATTTTTCAGTATATGGTTAAGGGGATGAAGGACACTAATAGTTACCCGTACAGAATGTTGTTAACAAGGATTTTCAGGGAATCTAGAGTCAGTCTTGACAGAGGAATCAGACAAATGGTGCCTGTTAAGAGTGTTATCGACTCAGGTACTATAAGAAAAATGGGAAGTTTCTCGCCCATTGCTAGCCTCATTTCACCAAACATGCTGGTTTTCACCCGAGGGGGCTAGCGTGAACTTGCGCTAGCACGCCAACGGGCTGTTTTCTTAGCCGAAGGTACCCAGCAACCACGCCAATGGGCTTGAAGAATTTTGACAGAACAGAGGCAGATTTTGATAATAAAATTAGAACTGAGGAGGAGCGGATACAGAAGAAGTCTCCCACAAAGAGTTCTAAATCTCAAGATAGTACAAGAATGCCCATTATTGAAAGAAGGAGATCATCTGAAGAAGTTTTGAAGGAAAAGATGATTTCTCAAAAAGAAAGTAGCCAAGTTCGGAGTACAGATGAAAGTGTCTTTAAGAGAAATGGGGAGAAGCTTCTGAGTGATATTCCAAAGAAGGCGAAGAGATCACCCAGGATTTGAACCTTGAGACAGCAAGAAGAAAAAAGGTCTAGAGAATGAAGTCAGGCAGAAGTCTCTGCGACTCGGGCACCGAAGGCTACGAGATCTCTAGTCTCGATCTTCAGTGAAGAATCAACCAATCAGGCTAAGGAGACTGAGAGGAAGAGAAAATTGGAGTCTGAGAAGCAGATACCCCAACCGTAGAAAACTCTAAGACTGACTGAGGCAGTGAAAAGACTAAGGAAGTTAGTCAGAAGAAGACTGTGTCTACTGCTAAGGAAGTTAGTCAGAAGAAGAATAATCCTATTGCTGTTCCACAAGAGACGACAGCAGAACTAAGTCTAGTAAATATTATTCCTACTGAAGTTCATCAACAAGAATCAACGGAACTTAGTTTGGTACTGGTTCAATAAGAAGAATCTGAAGAAATCAGTCTGGTTCCATACGACTATTCTGAATTTCTGAGGAAAGACGAATTGAAAATCAGATTGAATGAAGAAGTTCAACCTGTAAGGAGTACTTCAATTGTCATCAGGGATACATCGAGAAGGTTAGTAAAGGCTTACTTACAACCTATTCCGATAAATAGTGAGACTTGGAATCTGTTGAATGAAGATGAAAGGAATTTTTATGAAGCCTTAAGGTATGCTGCCACAAAACTATACCCTACAAAGATGACCAGTCAACCATACACTATTTACCCGATTACAGAGAAAACGGTGATAAGGGTTGTACCAGACCTTCAACCAAGATATCCCTTGGATGTTAATAAGGGGAAGAAGAAGTTATACCCAGAAGGGGTAATTGATGATCTGTCCGCAGATCAGATTGAAGAAGAAGTGCGAAGAATAGATGAAGCATGCACTTCAGAGAAGACGATTACATGAGCCAGTTGTAGTTCAACAACAAAAGATGAATATTGTCCAGTGGGGGGAAAGTTTACTAAAGGGACGTTCACTGAATCCCTTGTGCAGATAATAGTGCGTATTAGGCCACTATCTAATACACTGTCAATTGAAGCAGAAGCCCTACCCTTGCGTGGAAGACAGTGTTAATGCTACCAGCTCCTTATGACTTAGACCTTCCTGAGCCCAACCTATCGGTTCATCCACCTATTTTTGAGCTTTTTGAAGACCATGTTCCATCTTCAGACGCATACACTACTACAATTGCCTTTGAAGAAGAACACCCGACGAATGATGATCGACCAACCTCTTCGTTTGACTTGCAATAAGAAGTAATGCACCTATGAAGAGAAGTCAAGGAATTGAAGGAGATGGTGAAAGAATTGTTAAAGCATCATCGGTCGTAATCATTTTTGATTAATAACAAATAGGGGGAGAATGGAAAGCAGAAATCAAAGGGGGTGAATGAAGGAGATGAATTTTTGAAGAAGTAAGAAAAAGATAGGGGGAGAAAGAATAAGCAGAAAATAAAGAAGTCAGACGAAAACAGTATGAAGATATGTTTTCTTATTTTTCAACTGTACATTTTTTCTTTTTACAGTTTTTCACCTAAACTGTATGATTATTTGTTATTATCAAAAAGGGGGAGATTGTTAAGTCAAAATGACTTTACATAAATAATTTTGATGAAGTACAAATAATGTTGAAAAGCAGACGAAAGAAGAAAAGTAGACGATAGTTGAAAAGAAGACGAAAGAAGAGAAAAACAGACGGAGAGTGAAAAGCAGACGATAGAAGAAAAGCAGACGGAGATTAAAAACAGACAGAAGATTAAAAAAAATAGACGATAGTAGAAAAGCAGATGCAGATTAAAAAATAGACAGAGATTAAAAAGCAGACGGAAGCTAAAAGCAGACAAAAGCTAAAAGTAGACGAAAGCCAAAAGTAGACGAAAGCAAAAGAAAACGATGAAAAGCAGACGGAAGCAAATCACGTCTGAATCAAGAATCAGTTCGAGTTAGTTACAGAATTCAACTGAATAACCGTTTCTTTCAAGATTCAAGAAGCAAGATTTAAGAAGCAAGATTAAAGAAGCAGTTGAAGGCGAAGGCTATAAATATGAGTCGAAGTGATTGCAAAGTTACAAAAAGTTACACACACATGTGAACGTTACAAAAGCTTACTTGAGAGTTTATTGTGCAAATAGCTAGAGCTATCTTACTATAACAAAGCTTGAAACATCTCTCTGTAAGAAAGTAGTACAGATAGCCTGCAGAGGCTAAGAGTAAAAAATACTGACTGTAAAGAGACCTAAAGAGGCTCAGAAAGAAAGAATACTTGTAAAGTTGTTGAGAGACAGTGAAATCTCAGAAAGACATATGAGGATTGGACGTAACCCATGGTTTGGGGTGAACCAGTATAAAAATTACTGTGTCAAATTCTCTCTACCTTTATCTCTCTTATCGTTCAAAGTTTCAATTTTACTTAGTTTTTCAAACAAGTTTTTGAAGAATACGATTAACTTTGCTTTGTAGTAGTTCTTGTGAAAAGAACAAGTTTTTCTTTTGACAAAACGATTTTGAAGGTTTTTCAAAAAGGAGAAATACACAATTCAACCCCCCTTCTTGTGCATTTATACATCGTATAATAAGCATTGTAATAACGTGTGATTCACTTCATGCTATTCTCTCCATATTATAAAGAAATCAAGCCAAACAAAATTGTAGTAGACAATTAGGGCTCTCTGGCATCAATGAAGGAGAACATTTCACTATTAACAAAGGAAAAGATGCCAAAGATAAATCTCGCATGATTATAGGTCAATTTCTATCTCGAGCTTAAGGTAGTTTGAAAGTACTTGAAAGTTCTTTAGCTTGAGATGGTCCCTTAAAATTGGGGACACTAAAGTTAGAAGTTTGTTTTTTTAGGTCTACACTAGTCGTTGGCGTGGCACACATAGATCTTTTAAATTTAAAAAGAATGCCATGCCTTTCTTAAATTTAAAAAGAATACCATGCTAGCATAGTTAATAATTAATGCAACCTTGACAATTCTGTCAATTGGAGGGTCATTTTAAACATTTTTAAATATTAGTATAATTTTATATGTTTTCAAATATTATGATATAATAAAAAAATTGGAAAAAAATGTTCAAAAATAAAAAATATACCTTCATTCACTTGTACTTTAATAAGAATGTCAAAATCAAATTTACACTTTTTACCATCTTTACCATAAAACTTTTCATGCAAGTACTATTTGAATCATTGAATACTCGTATCATGGTAGCATTTAGTAGGGGTGAGCATTCGGATAATTCGGGCCGAAATTTCACTGTTCGGGCCCGGCCCGAATTACCCAAATTTTTTTTCATCTTACCCGACCCGAACCCGAACTTTTTCTTACCCGAGCTTACCTGACCCGAATAACCCAAAATTTTGTTCGGCTTTACCCGAAGTTGTTTTTTTTTTATAATTTTTTTCCCAAAAATTTTGTATTTTTATAACCTAATTCGGGTAATTGGGCCGGCCCGAAGTTTTTTGGAATTACCCGACTCCAGCCCGAAAATAATTCGGGTAATACCCGAATTACCTGAATTACCCGAAATTTGAAAATTGTTTACCCGAATTAATTCAGGTCGGGCCGAGTAATCGGGCCGACCCGAATAATGCTCACTCCTAGCATTTAGCAACTCATCTACATAAATAACTGCCACAGGAATGATTGGCAGCTATGCTTGAATCTTTGTAACCTAAGCTGCATTTAGCATATGTTGATGCTTCATTGCCACTACATTATTTTGTTGAGGAGTTTGCTGAATAATTCTCATTTATTCACTTTGAACTTTTGTCCTTGATCTTTCCCGATACACTAACCTAAGGCATGAAACTATGTTACTACACACTTATAGAACTGGTGCATGATAAGTGCAGATTATAGTATTTTCTAGGTATTTAAGTGTACTTTTAAGTGTTCTATTAAATAATAATCATGTGTTTAGGACTTAGAAATGTGTTATTGATAGTATTTTATGTGTTTTAATTGCTTGATTGGTTTAGAGAATGAATTTGATCTTAATTTTGTGTTTAAAGGGGTGTTTGATATGTTTGTGAGTGAATGAAAATAGAAAAATGAAGAAAAGAGGACTTTGTATTATTAATGTCTCGGGGCTATTGTTGGAACCAAATTAGGCGAAAAAAATTCAAAAAACAATTCTAAGAGCCTCAAGAAGTATTTAAGGATAAGAAAAAAAAACACCACAAAAGGGAAAACCTATAAGATTCAAATAGAAGACATCAAGAGAAACTCTACAATTTGCAGATTTTTAGACCAAGACACAACTTGTTCTTCTTTCTATCCTCTTCATATATTTCATTTCCTTGGATGTCGATTTAGATCATTAGCATGTTAAACATTATTATGGGTTTCTAAATCCATATTAGGGATTGTTTTTTATTTGTTTATTAAACTTTATTCTTATTGAATTCAATTGATATATGAATGCTTTGTAATATCTGTTATGCTTACTTGGTAATAAATGAAGAGAGTGAATCAAGTTATTTGTGTTAAGGTATGCAATGAGAATTGATAGCTTAATAGACCTGCCAATATTAAATTAATAAATAATTAAAGAGAGATCTTAATTATTCTTAGGATTGTTTCAAATTCAATTGAATAGTTAGGACTAGCTAGTTTTGTGAATCGAGAAGTTGCAATTCTATTATTATCGATTTCAACTACATTATTTTGCTGAGGAATTTGATGGATAATTCTCATTTATTCACTTTGAACTTTTGTCCTTGATCTTTCCTGATATACTAACCTAAGGCAGGAAACTATGTTACTACACACTTATAGAACTGGTGCATGATAAGTGTATATTATAGTATTTTCTAGGTATTTAAGTGTACTTTTAAATGTTCTATTAAATAATAATCATATGTTTAGGACTTAGAAGTTAGAACTGTGTTATTGATAGTTATTTTATGTGTTTTAATTGCTTGATTAGTTTAGAGCATGAATTTGATCTTAATTTTGTGTTTAAAAGGGTGTTTGATATGTTTGTGAGTGAATGAAAATAGGAAAACTGAAGAAAAGAGGAAGAATTTGAAACATGGAAGCATAGAAGCAAATCACAATCGTGGAGGCACGAGAGAGCAAACTTCAGATTTTCTAACTCGCGAAATTTTTGTATTATTAATGTTTCAAGGCTATTGTTAAAACCTAATTAGGTGAAAAAAAATCCTAAAAACAATCCTAAGAGCCTCAAGAAGTATTTAAGGATAAGAAAAAAAAAGCACCACAAAAGGGAACAACTATAAGATTCAAAGAGGAGACATCAAGAGAGACTCTACAATTTGCAGATTTTTAGACCAAGACACAACTTGTTCTTCTTTCTTTCCTCTTCATATATTTCATTTCCTTGGATGTTGATTTAGATTATTAGCATATTAAACATTATTATGGGTTTCTAAATCCATATTAGGGATTTTTTAATTAGTTTTATTAAACTATATTCTTATTGAATTCAATTGATATATGAATGCTTTGTGATATCTGTTATGCTTACTTGGTAATAAATGAAGAGAGTGAATCAAGTTATTTGTGTTAAGATATACAATGAGAATTGATAGCTTAATAGACCTGTCAATATTAGATTAATAAATAATTAAAGAGAGATCTTAATTATCCTTAGGATTTTTTCAAATTCAATTGAATAGTTAGGACTAGCTAGTTTTGTGAATCGAGAAGTTGCAATTATATTATTATCGATTTCAATTGGACTTACTTGATTAGATATCGAGAGAGGGTACATAAAACTTTAGGATATCTAGGTTCAAACATAAATTGAATCAACAAGATAAAGAGAAGAAAAACAAGCATAGAGTAATTTATAAGTTTTTAGCTTTGACCAATTTTATTCTTATTGGTGGCTCAATTATTCAATTGTTTCAGTTTATTAGTTATTTCAATTTCAATAATATATTTTAATTTAATTAATTTTTTAGTATCCTAAAGAAAGTTTTATTCAAGTTGTTAGGTGTTTAATTACTCCTCGTGAAAGCAATACCTTTTATACTACAAGTTATAATCCCTATAATTATAGTATTGAAAGTTTTCTATATAAAAATAATCAACAATGCAATAAATATCTCATTGCTTTTCATCAAATAAATTCAAGTCCCTCTGTTATAATCATCTACTAAGTTCAATAAATACTTCTCATCAGCATAAGTAGCAGCTTCCATAAGGCCCCAGATATCTATATGTACCATCCCGAAGCAAATATTAGAATAGCTAGTACTTGTTCCAAAAGGCATTCTTTTCTGCTTAGGAAAGTAGCAAATTGCACAAACTATACCTTTATTAACAGCAATAAAACTGTCCACGGCCTTCATCAATTGTAACCTTGACCTTAACATATGATTTAGTCTTTAATGGCATAAAATGTTTGTAGTAATATTTAAGACTAATTAAATATTAACCTTGACATTAATATTTAAGATTAATCAGATCGCGCTCTATTGCGGGACTTCAGACTGAGTGTGATGATAAAGATGATAAAGAGGAACAAGTATGTGGAATCACGAGTAAGGAATCTGATTCAGAGCCAACAGAAGATATAACAGACGTTTTTTTAATTTTCATGCTTCCTTACAGGTATCATCAAGTGGTAAAGCCTTTGAACTTCCTCACCCAATCCTCCTCCAACATTTCAGATCCTGTATCGATCAGTATTGTGATTGACAGAGGAACAAAAGGAAGTATAGTTATTAATTTACTCGTGGAAATAAGATTAAAGGAAAACGATGGTACGCATTGATCAAGTAAAGGTCATTAGATAGTGAGATAGTACCAATGTGAGTCAGTGATGCTTTGGTGCCATTTGGCATATGCACAAACATATTCCTTATTGATTTGGTATGATCGAAAAGGAAAAAAAGGAACACATACTATGTAATCTGCTTCTCCAGAATCGGTTATTCACATATTCCTATCACCCACTTGTGGTTCAATTGGACATAAACACGTACCTGTCACGGTTGATGTTGCTTTCGTTTCTCCGTTCTCTTCACTTCTCTTTGTGTGCTAGATTAATATGCTAGAGAGGCTCTATCTTATTTTTAAAAATTTTCATGATTCTTCAAGATAAGATACAGTATCTTAGATTATTTATTTCTCTTGTCCTCGTTGTTTAATTATTTCATGTATTTATGATCAAAGGTCGAAGAAGACCAGAGTAAAGAAGAAGCAAAGATCGAAATGCAGCATGTGAGACGTGATAACCTGCAACAAATATAAGCTTAAGTGTCAAAAGGAATTCGCGTTTTGAGGATTTTATTGTCAGGATGTAACGCTGTTTTACAGTACTTACTTTTGTCATTTTAGCTATTATTTGCTTCTTCGTGGGACTATCTGAACTTAATTTTCCTTCCTAACTAAGCTACACACCCAGAAGGGCACATGCATGCTTTACAGTGTTCGTAAAGGCGACGGCACTCCAGCCAGTTCTTACGTTATGTACAAATAAATGCATGCATGTTATGTGAACCATTTTTCTTATACATACAACGTGCCATAATGTTGGTGTTGCTTCACCGTGTTTGACCAGGAATCACAGCTACTACTGCGTACAATTGTGTGATGTATAGACCGATTACACCCTAATGTACAGAGACTAAGGTTGCGTGCGAATCCCTTCGAGAAAGGGAAATGCAGAAACCAATCCCGAGTTGTGCATGTATTGGTTTGGGTGTTCTTATTATATCCAAATCAATCCAACCGAGACCTTGAATGGCGTAATATGTGTTGGATCAGCACGTGAAGATGCTACACACTTTCTGCTCTTTGTTTTTCTCACAGGCTGCATGTACGTCTATACCCTCCAAACAGCCCAGATTCACAGTTTCTTAGCCTTTTCATACCCATTATAATAATATATGAGATAGCTGTACGTGCACTTTGTTTTCTGAGGGGAAAGGCCTAATTTTTGAGTGAGTTGACTATTTAACCGGGGACTTGTGAGTTCAAAATTCACAAAAAAGGGGAAGAAGAAAATTATATTCGTTTAAATTCTTTCGTACGGCTACTCATTCGTTCAAACAATCTGAAACCCTAAATTAGTTAAAGGGAAAACTTAAAAAGAACAAGCCAACTAATGATATGTACATTGTTTAGAAGCAAGTATGGATGAAAACGTATGGAGGGTTATGTCTTAGTTTGACACTTACAATAGCAATGAAAATTATCAAGTGGTCATTTATAATAAAAACTTGGTGATAATTTCCTCCCACTCTACAAGGTTGAGGTTGGAGGTTCAAACCTGAATTAAAAAAGACTAGGCATTCGAATCATCTTTGCTTTAAGAGGGTCCTATTTTTGAAACCAGATCTTCTGTTTAATTTTATGGTGTCTTATTGTGTCCAGTAAATCTCAGCCATTCATTTATGCGAGCTCTACGTTTATTTATATAGAGCTCACATAGGACCCACATAAATGAATGACTGAGATTCACTGGACACAATAAGACATCATAAAACTAGACAGAGGATCTGGACTTCCTATTTTTATATATAAAAGAAAAAGAAATAAACGATTGATTTGACCCTTTCGCTCATTCTTAATTTGGTCTAATATGCACATTTGCACTGAATCTCATGCGATCAACTGACTAATTGAGGAAACGAATTTAATTGGTATGAGTCATCGTCCTTTGTGATGGAATTATATCATACATGTTGTCCTTCCTCGATGGAATTAGAATCAGATGCAGGGTTAAGTGAAATATGCATGTGAAAGCTGTAATACTGATAAATATTTAACAATGGGATTACTTACGGATTCCCCCATAATTGGACAGCATTTAGCATGAATTCGGATGAAACTTTCAACGTATAGAGTAGTTGTACAACAATTATATATCGAGTCTTTTCACAACCAAAAATGTCAAGGAGTTGGTTTGGTTGAGCAGATAATAAGCTGTCTGTCACCAAGGTCTCGTAAAGTGTGGGTTTGACTCACTCGTTTGGTCATTCCGAATCAGAGAATAAAAGATCGATGTTGGCGTGTAATTCATCAAGATAATAGGGTTTTGGTACTGAAATAATATATATATTATTTTATATATTGCATTACACCTTGTGCTAAATTAATTAAAAGATAAAAACAAAATGCATGCAGAACAAAAGAATGACAGAAATAATATAATTTCTGAGTCTAGATCACAACCAAAATGTGTGTAAAATTGTTGACAAAGGAGAAGAAGAAGAAGAAGAAGACAAATATATATTTATTTGCAAGTGTATGTTGTTGTTACATGAGTAATTGACAGTTGAGCAGATTTTCTTCATTCTAGTGAGGCGATATTTAGGACCAAGGTCTCCCATTCAACGGACATTATTTCCCACATACCCCTTCTTCACTACCAGTTTCATGCAATTAGCCTCTACTCTATGCATGTATAAAAATCACCTCCCTCTCCTTTCTTTATCATTGTTATTATTTAATTGCTATATTTTCCTTTATTTCAGTTCCTTCTGTCATCTTTAAACTTTGTGCAGTTTTCGCTGATCCACATCGCCCCGTCCCTTACTCCAGAAAGAGTCTCTTAATAATTGAAACCCCATCCCACTACGTACGTAGCTCGAAGCAGCTAACAAGGATCACTTCCCAGCTCATCTCTGCAAACGAAGAAAAGGTTTGCTATTTCCTTCATCTTCCCATTTCATAACCCTTTTCCTTCGTTTTGTTGGAAAGCATTAGTTTCCGTCAAGATTATATGATTGATTGTTAGCATAAGACAGACTTGATTATATGAGAAGTTTTGGCTTTAATTTGACATCAGTTATCTGCTAATTTCCACTTCCATTTCAAGGTATCTAATCTATGATATGTCAGATATGATCACAACCTGCATGTAACAAGATAAACGAAAGAAGCCTTCTTTTTATCAGAAACTCATGAGATTCAACGCCTACTGAAAATTGAGATAACACCACAAACTCTTGCATACCGATATACAGTAGTTCTCAAGCTAACTACGACATAAATATCAGCCATGGGTGAGGTTAAACGTATGTAGGTTAAGGTTCTATGTAAGAACTCTTGTGTATGGACTTTATTTTGACAGACACATAAACCCGGGTTTAGAAACTAAAATTCTTCGCCTAGATTTAAGGTTCCTGCAAAACCTAGTGAATCACATGTTTAAAATTTCAGTATTTGATGATGATCACTGATTCACTATAGAGATGGGTTGGCTACTTTTTGTGCAGGTTACTTGCATTCTTTCGTTCTGATCTATAGTGTACGTCGACCAGGTCAACAGGCAGATTCAGAACAAGAGATCCGCGATGGCTGGAAACGGTCAGCTGTCAGTTCCACCAGGTTTCAGGTTCCATCCAACAGACGAGGAACTCCTGTACTATTACCTGAGGAAGAAAGTCTCTTACGAAGCAATTGAGCTCGATGTTATCAGGGAGGTGGATCTCAATAAACTTGAGCCATGGGACCTCAAAGGTTTTGATCCATGTTTCCCCGCTCTGCTTTTCTCTACCTATTTATACATATCTCTTCCCATTAATAAGTAGAGTTCAATTTCAGATTATCAATTTGGTGGTCATGTGTATTATATACAACTTTTCAATTATATATTAAATGTATTGTTCTTGGTTGATGATCGCGAACTAATTTCTAATATAAACATCGTGGGAATTCAGAAAAATGCAGAATCGGGTCAGGCCCTCAAAACGAGTGGTACTTCTTCAGTCACAAAGACAAGAAATATCCTACGGGAACAAGAACAAATCGTGCAACAACTGCTGGCTTTTGGAAAGCAACAGGAAGAGACAAAGCCATCTACCTAAGCAACGCCAAACGGATTGGCATGAGGAAAACCCTAGTTTTCTACACTGGACGTGCTCCTCATGGACAAAAGACTGACTGGATCATGCACGAGTACCGCCTAGATGACGACAATTCCGAGATTCAGGTAGCAAGATATACAACTCACGATGCGTATCCTCTTTTTCTCATAAAGTAGCTGATACTAATTAACAATTCTATGGCTATTTAGCAGGAAGATGGGTGGGTTGTTTGCAGGGTTTTCAAGAAGAAGAATCAAACTAGAAGTTATATGCCTCATGAAGCCACCGAAGAAGAAGATTACATTATTCACATGAAGGATGGAGCTACTTCTTCTGTTCCAGTACAGGAGACAAAGAAAAACCATATGCAAGCACCTTATGATTGTTCTTTTGATGGTTCCATGCATCTACCGCAGTTATTTAGTCCTGAATCAGCTGCGGGTGGTGTTTCCTTCATATCACCCGTCTCTTTGAACACCATGGATATGATTGGGTGCTCGCAGAATTTGTTGAGGCTGACATCTTCATCGTCTAATAGTTGTGTTCCTGCGCAGCAACCAGAAAGATTTACCGGTGATTGGTCGTTTCTGGACAAGCTTCTTGCATCTCATCAAAGTATCGACCATCTCTCTCAAGGGAGAGGCCAACCACCATCACAAATTCTTGGTGCGGGTACTCCAATTCAGAAGTTTTCTCTACCTTGGCTCTAAGGATAACATTAATTTCAGACATTGTCCATTTTGCTATCTGCATGTTTCCATTCCTGATCAAATATTTCATATCATGTCATGTCGTGGAGCATATATACAACTTCTTCCTCAGTTACAATTCATCGTGAATGGAAGCCTAGTTTCAGAAAAACCTGGTAGAGAAACAAAAATTGATCAGAACAACACGACCAATCCTACTTAATTTGCTAATGCCTTTAAAAATCAAAATCATGTTATCATCCTTTGTTTAGTTTACTATTATCTAAGTACTCTCATATTTCCTATTAATATGATTTATCATGTCAGAATAAAAAATAAACAGTTATATTATAAAGGATACGGATTTTAAAAATACTGTAGCACAAATTTCATCAAATATAGTTATGTCAATATAATAAAACATTCTATATCTAAGAAAAATTTCTTTATAAGAAAAGTTTGTATGTATTCACTATATTACAATCTAAAGAGAACATAGGATTTGATCTTCTAAATAAGCATTAAATTATATTTTTATTGTAAATTTAATACTTATGCTTATTAATTGTGTAGATATTTACACATACAAAATTTTGGAGATATAGGTTGTGTGTTTCATTTATTGTGAAATTATGCGAATATATATTTTCAATCAATTGAATCATAGTATTATTAAACATACTAGCTTTTACTTATATCAATCTCTAACATGTTTATTTTTAATAGCGTTAGTATACTTTTATGAATTAACATTTTTTGTAAAGAGATGAAAGAATTTGACTAAAATTACTTTAATTAGTAAATATTTGATAAATTTGATATTCTTATAGTAGATATCTCAATACTTAAACATACGATTTGCACCAAAATTTGAAAGTTTTAAGAAATGAGCATAATACTCTCACTGGACTAAAGGGCTTAGTCGAAGTGGATGATTAGATATAATCTTCTCATTAAGGGAAAAATATAAAACCAAAGTTAAACCACGCGATTAATTCGTGAGTCAACTCACCTTACACATAACTTACTCACCCCTTAATCTCTATAACTACTAACAAAACTTTAAAGGCTGCTAGAATTATACTACTTTTGTTGATTTAAAGTAGAATATGAATCATTCTTATTGAGAATGTAGATTGTTTTCCGCGTAGAATTTCACTAAAGAGATTATATCCTCCCATAGGGAAACCAACTTTAGTTAAATAGGAATTGATGAAATGGAATTTCTTATAATTATTCCTTCACACCTATTTCAAGGATACTGATTTTGTTTTTTTCCCTTTCTATTTAGTTTTTTTAGAAGATAAATAAATAACTATCATTGTCAATCAAGACAATTACAAGACTATAGAAACAATAGTTATGAAACTATGAGGTTAGGATACTAGTCCTCATAGTAAAGCTAGAATTATTCAAGAATAGATAAGACTTGATTACTTCATGTCCCAATTATGCTTCATAAAAGAACTTAGGCTATCAGTAACTTGATTGGTTATCAAAATATATTTGGCCTAACAACAAGTCATATTTGCAACAACATATTTTTTTGTGTAAACATCCCTCAAGCTTATTTGGTTTCTTTCAATCCAAATCAAATAGACAGGATAAGTTACCATTAGGCTCAGGCATTTCCTATCTCCTTCAATCCTTTTATAGAGATTTTCAACCTAAACCAAAATATATCCCCAGTCATCTTCAGAACAAACTATATTTATTTTGTACTACATCCTTGCCCATATTATCGAAGAAAACCAACATTTGAAGAATAGGTGAAACCAACATTTGAAGAACAAGTGATTAGCAGTTTCGAGTAATGTGTTACACAGGACACAAATCTGATCATTGCTTCCCTTCAATCTATCTTTGGTCTTCATCCTTCCTCTAGCTGCCAACCAAGTCACAAAAGAAGCTTTAGGTATCAAGATTCCTTTCTATACTACATTATACCAAGGAACACTTGGATAACGAGGCCTTATAGCTTTCAAGTAAGAAGAGTTGGTAAATTCTCTATCACTACTAACAGACCATATTTGTTTATCCTTGATGGATGAATTATGCATTTATCTAGGGAGATAACCTAAGAAAAGTACATCTTGCTTTTCAGGAAGTTAACTTTCAAGCTAGAGATTCTGCAAAATTTTGTGAGGGATTTGTGCAAGATTGATATTAACTTTTGATCTACAGCATAAACCATCATTAAATCATCGGCAAAACTAAAATAAGTGAGTTACAATGCCTCAAATTTGTGATGATAAGAGAATTCTAAATTTTCCAAAGTTTTATATCTGATAATTTTTTGAGAATTTCCATAGAGATTGTAAATAGATATGGTGATAGAGGATCATCCTACTTTATCCCATTAAAACCTTTAAAGAGCTTGTTGGGGGATTCATTTACAAGCACATTATAAGAAGGTGTTGTGATGCACACCTTAATCTAAAAGGTGAATTTAGAAGGAATACCAAACCATTCCAGACTAGTAGAGATATAATTGATATTGTCAGAAGCCTTAAAGAGATCAATTTTGGTAGCACAACCATTGATTGATTTATTGGAGTTGTAATGCTTTATTAGCTCCTCAATTAGTAGGATATTATAAAAAATTGCTCTACCAAGAATGAAAGCACCTTGAGATTAATGAATCATAGAGATAAGAGGAATTTTAAGTTTGTTTGCCAACAATTTCACTATCACCTTATAAACTATGTTGCAATAAGACACAAGTTTGAAGTTATTAAGGAAGACAACCTATGGAACTTTAGGAATAAAGCAAATGTATGTGACATTCATCTCCCTCAACATCCTACCTAAATGTAGGAATTCTTGCACAAAGCAACAAGAAAAATTCCAGTTATATTTCATGTACATTAAAGAAAAGCATTGTATCCATCAGGACCACGTGCTTCCTTGGATTTAAAGATAAATGAATATCCTTGATCTCCTAACTAGTGGCAGGCAAATGCAATGATTCCATATTAAATCAAGAGGTGACCTAATCACATCAACCAAATCCTATAGGCCTATTTAAAGCTAATAGATCTATGTAAAATTTGGCAACCATCATTTCAATCACAGAAAAATTAGTAACCAATTGGTCATTACAATCTAGTAAACTTATAATTTTATTAGAGTTTCTCCTAGCAAAAATAGAGTTATGAAAGAACTTTGAGTTAGAATCACCCTCCTTCAACCACAAGCTTCTTGTCTTTTGCATCAATATTGAGTTATGATATGCAAGAGCCTTGATATACTCCTACAATTTCATATTTTCTTCATGCTGCAAATTTAGGTTATAAGGTGTTAGGTAGGAAGCCCGTTGAACTCCCCTTAGATCCTTCTTAGCCTTTGGTAAACTCCTTTATATTAGAGAAGCTTTTATTTTTAGGAATATATTAAGTTTTGATTTTAAAGCATGAAGCTTCCTTATGAACTGATAAGATTTATAACCCTGGACATCACTGGACTATGCTTCACTAACCAATTCCGTGAAATCATCCTTGCCAGATAAGAAATTCAAAAATCTAAAAGGCTCATTTATTTTCCTTTTGGTGAAGATATCTATGATCTCCACGAAGGAGTGATCTAAGAATAACGATGATTCGAACAGTATATCAGAATTTGGAAATGATCTCAACCATACTTGATTAGATATGACCTTATCAAGCTTCTAATTGATTAATGCATTGCCTTTCTATTTGTTACTCCAAGAGAGTATGTTGCCTAAATATCTTAAATTAGTGGCATCAATCTTTGACATTACCCTTTCCAGCTTACTGCCCAGTTTGAAAAGGTTAATTCTATCATCTTGAGCTTCAGATGGAGACAAAGCACAATTTCAGTTCCTAACAGTAATATCCAGGGATTGACCATCATACTATTGATATCATATAGATCATTCCATAACTTAGACCTTTGGAGCTCGAAGTTAGAATCATAGATGATGATCAGCTCAAATACTATATCAGAATCATCAAGCCTGTATAAGAGATGAACATATTGATTAGTAGAATTATGCAAAGACACCTTTAACTCTCTCCTTATTAAAAGCATATACTATCCTTCCATTAAAGCATATACTATAGATTAATTAAAATTATTATATAGTGTCACTCCACCTCCACAATTCCTCGTTGCTCCTCTCGCTAGGCTAGCCAGTCCCCTTTGCCTCTCTCGCTTGTCATTCATCTTGCTATATGCTCGTGTTTCACGAACCTTGCCAGTCACTCATTGTTCACAACAATCACCTTGCCAGTTGCTAGTGTTTTTTATTTTCTTTTTTTCTCTTTTTCTTTAAATTTTGTTATTGCTTATTGATAAGCTTTCTTTTTCTTTTTCCCTACCTACAAATCAAATTTTGACATTTTGGCTATGAAGTTTTGGATAGACCTTAAAGTTTGTTCAGATTCCTTTCTATTTAGTTTTATTACTCTATTTAATAATTACATAGCTCAATATCAGCCAAGTTATTTGACTCTTTCTTATATTGCCACCTTAGGAATACTACTAAATAAACCTAAGTTATTTCACTCTTTCTTCTTTGCCACCTTAGGAATGCTTCTAACATCATTATATTCGTTCTCATCGTAAACATATAAAATACGTAATATTTTTTTTGAAAATTAAAGAAAGAATATATTATCAAAAATCAAAGGAGTCTACAATGTACAAAAATCACAACTTACAAAGTATCAACGGGAACCAATTCCTACTTTTCAAGAACACAAAAAGCAACAGGCCAACCATAAATCACAAAAACCAACGTAACCTCATAGTTAGACTTAGAGAATTTTGCTTCCCAGACACAAGGAGGGCCTCTCGAATCGAATTGATAATACAGTCAACCAACTCGTATTGATTCTGCTCGACTTGCTGATAAATGCGTTTGTTCCGCTCAAGCCAAATGTGATAAAGGGCCAACTGAAAAGAGGCCATAATAAAGAAGCTATCCTGCCTACTTAGTTTGGATAAACGAATAACTTCTTGCAAAACAACACTCCATTCATAGACAGCACTCAAATTGCCTAACAAGTGCACTATCCTACTCCACACAGCTTTAGAATACACACATTCAAGAACCTGCTTATTGTTTTGGTAAATTTCAAAAAAGAATATTGTTTTGGTACATTTCAAAAAAGAACCTGCTTATAAGAGTACTACTCAACATTTCACAACTCATATACCTAATTAGACCAAGAAAAGAAGATGAAACATTTATTGTATCGTGAAGTATTCGTACCTTCTCTCTTGCAATTTCTAAAACATTAAATGGTAAACTTTTTGCATCTTAGGTCTGGTCAACCCATGAACTTTTTTCATAATGTCACTTCTCAAAGTAAAGACCGAATATCCTGGAATACAGCAAACTCCATCATCAAATCACTCTATGAACAACACAAATGCGTAAGCAATCCCATACGAAACATAAAGGTCATGATACGACCCCTTGACCTGAGTTTTTACATAAATGGACAATAAGCATTTAAGGGGATAATTGATACTCTTCATCCTAATGCAAAAGAGTGCAAAATTCATGTGATCCCCTAAAATTAAGCTACACATTAAGACACTTGGAAGGTTTAATTATATATTCTCAAATAAAAAATCAGTTTGCCTTAGATGTGAAGTACTTGGTCCTAAGGTTTGTTATCAAAGCAATATTTCATATACTTTCCCAGAATATATGGCGTCATACATATTTCATGAATTAAACAAAGAAAAAACATCCAAGAATCAGTATCCTTTCTCAGAATAGTAATGAACTGATAAGTAAGTTAACGCGTTGATCTTTTGATCAAAGTTGAAATACGTACATATCTCTTGACCAACTAACTAAAAGTCTGTCTGAAAGTGAGATCCTAATTGCCATCCAGTATGTCAGAAAAAGCCCTTTTTTATTTGCCTTCCTCGAACCTACATTAAGAAAATGGGATGCCAAAAATCTCCACAAGCTGCATATAATGAGATTTCTGACGTGCAACGAGAATCATCTGGATGTTAGGGATCCTAGTTCTTCTTAAGGCAGCCAAAACGTCATGGATATGAAATCAACGAACAAGAATGTGATGCTTCACCTTGAGCCCCGTGTTCCTTTCATAAACTGGAAAACAACACAGACTCTGTATTTTGGATCCATGTTCTATAAAAGGGTCCTTTTGGGAGCTAAAATACCTAACCATACTCAAAGACTCTATAGACAGAATATAAGACAACCTAAAGGACCTTCAAAATTTGTTGCAACAAGAAACACCATTGAAATCGTTAAAGATGCACGCCATTGCCATTCTCATTACTATTGCCATTGCCATTGCCATTGCCGTTGCTATAAATACCGTTAAAATGCAAGGACCCATTGGAAGGCTTAAATGTGCTGCCATTCTGGTAACCTTTAAAAGTTGATTTTCCATTACCCATTCCATTTGGCAAAGTCTTGATTCCAGACCCATTATTCTGCAGCGCTGTATCCAGTTGCCCACATGCTGCTGCTATAAGTCCTGTACAAATGCCAAAGGAAATATAAAGTTATGATCTGCCCAAGTGACCATAACAATCACAAGATCATGCTTGGCCTAAATCAGAATAAACTATTCTCAGAAAGCTCAGACCAGTTAACAACAATGAGTTGTAATGGTCCTGCTCCATCCAGAAAAGTATTAACAAAAATGGAGGATTTTTGTTAATAGAAAGTCCTCCCACATTAACTTGTTCAGAACTAGTCCGACATGAGATCAATAACCAGTTTACAGGCACTATAGCCAGAGTGCTAATCAAACCCATAGTTACAATAAACTTCATCGAAAGTAATCGGCATTACCTAAGAAAAGAGGAGAGGGTTTTCCTGGCCTAGATTTAAACTCCGGATGAAATTGAACACCAACGAAGTATGGATGGCCATGCAATTCAACAATCTGGACGCAAAACAAACAATACAATGTCTTTAACCACCCAAGACAATGAAATGGAGATTCAGACACTTGTTACGTCCATCAATCCAAGTTATACTCACTTCCATACGTTGGTCAGTTTCATCTCTACCAACAAATGCAAGGCCGGCACTTTCAAATTGGGCTATCATTTCAGGGTTCACCTACAGATCACGAAATATAAGATCAAAATCCACTGCGTTCATTCTCCACTAGAGATTATGGACAGAAATTACCTCATATCTGTGTCTGTGACGCTCATCAACAAACTTAGCATTGCCATACCTAGTCATGATTCCACACAGCAAAATGTTAACAAGACAGCAAATTGCTTGACCTTTTCATCTCTTAAAATGATATTTTATCGATGTATTCCACATGATGACATGATTATGAAGTCAGAAAGATTCCACAATAATGAACCATATACAGATAACAAATTACTGGAGACACATGCTGCAAGTCTTACAGTTTTGCATATTTACAATCAAGAACTTCGAAAAATGTCCTTAGTCTTACAATTTTGCAGATTTACAATCAAGGACTTTGAAAAATGTCCTCCTTGATCCTAGACGCATAGTGCCTCCCATGTGAGTTTTAGAACCCTATAGAGAAGAGATTTGCATAAAAAAGCTATAACGGAAATTTCATATACGTCAGTCCAATACAAACATGGTCAACACTCAGTTAAACAAATATACCTCTGGCATGAATATTACACAGGGATTTAAAGTATCAAGATCAAACTCTGTGCTGTTTGCATCTTGCATGCCAAGAACCGATCGTGCAAATTCAATGACAGCAATTTGCATTCCTAGACAAATGCCCAGAAAGGGAACTTTCTTCTCCCGTGCATACTTTGCAGCAAGAATTTTTCCTTGCACCCCTCTATCCCCAAAACCCCCTGGAACCAGAATACCATCAGCTCCCTGAAAAAAAAAGATAATTTAAACACAAAAATGTGGATCAGTGGGAAAGCAGCCGCAGAATATTGGCCAAAACGAAGGTAGAAAAACTCCACATGAGGGATGCCATGGAACTAACTTTCAGGAGATCCCAAGCAGCTTTATGGGAATCAGGTGCCTGATAAGAGTGAATACTAGTTAAAATATGATATTGGTAATGACTAATGACTATAAACTAGTACAAAGACTTCTTTACTCTTTCTTCCTTTTTTTCTCACTGACCTCAATGGCAGTAACATCTTCTAGATCACCAGCTGGAACCCATTCTATGATAAGCTTACGCCGACAAGAAACAGAAGCATGCAAAAGAGCCTGTCACAAAAGGACTAGTCGCTTCAGAATCTGATATTGTCTACGTGTTGCAATATATCCAAATCCAAAAGAAGAGCACATAATCAAGTAGATAACATCCAATCAAATTAAAAATCCTAATTCCTACAGAAAGCAATGGAAACAGAATAACTTGCATAGTTGATTAGATGTACGAATTAGAAGAAGTTCAAATCTTTTCTTAGATGACATTACTTAAGTGCATCTAAGCTTTACTATTTGAAGTCTTATGGAAGTTAGAATCAATCTTTCAAGTTTTTCCAGTCTATACACAAGACGTTACGGGACAAATTCCACTAACACTTACTCTAGTTGAAAATCTTATTTCTTTTTCTTTTCTTACAAAGAATGAAATTACTTTGTACTTTCTTATACTACATTGAACACATAACTGGACAAGTGCAAGTGATTAAGGGTATAGCCAATACCGCAACTAGCAGTGTATACAAAAGAAGACATATGTGACATTCCATAGTCTGTCACCACCCCGCAATATCTTAAAATTCCCTCCCTGACACCTTATGTGAAAGTAACTGGCAATAAAAGGTACAGAATTATAATCCTACTGCAGCAAATAACAATTGAAGCAGATAAGAATCAAAACTTTGTAATTTTTTAAAAAATGTAGATCTTGGTTTCATTATTATGACCATTCTCAACAATATATCTGATGGCTAAACTTCGATTAAAAAAAAAAAACCAAAGACAGGAGAAAACAACAATAAAAATCCATCTGGTAGAACCGCCGTCATTTTAACCTCCTAAACATGTCACAAAAACTCAACAGACAAAAAAATCCTATGGAGATGCCTGCAATTGTTAGGATGAAATCAGAAAAGCAGCTTTTGAAAAGAATTGAGAAGACAAAAAAGAAGACTAAGATAAGCATGATACATATCTGAAATCATTACCTTCAGAACAGAGAGGTAAGAATCTGAAAGGCCAGTGTATTTTCCAACCATGGCAATTCTGACCTGCAATTGATGATTATGGGTATGACTACTTTTGGACAATAAACAAGTTTCAGATTACCCTTGAGATGCTTATGCCTTACAGGATCATGCAGGATGTCACAAAGTTTTGTCCTTGTTGTCCAATCCAGTAAATCAGGTTGCCTGGCAACACTGCAAATTGTAGTCATGCATTAGTAAAAGGAAACAAGCAAACAATGTTAAGGGGACCATTATCAGATAGAATGACAAGGCAAACTAGAGCGGAGCAAATCATAATAAGAACAAGGAATGAGTTTATGTGACAAACCCCAAAAGGTTTAGCTCCTTCAAGATCGCTTCATGTGCTTTCTGATCCTAATCATTTAAAATGGAAAAATCAAAAAGAGAATAAAAGAAAGATTTCAAGCTCATGTTCAATGACTAGTTGAAAACACCTGTTTAAAAGCATTAAAACCAACTTACTCTCAATAGTAAAGGAACATCCCAGATGTTTGGAACATCATAAAGAGTAACAATGTTTTCAGCCTGTATAAAAGTCAAAAACAAGTATGATTGCATAATAAGGATGAACAAAAAAACAATGGCATTCAATTTCTGGTACCGGCACATGGCAAAATTGTGAAATTTTTTCTTTAACATTGTCATCAAGTGCCTGTCAAGAATTATAGAAACATGAGAAATACTAACCAGGGTAAGCAATATAGAAATCTTAAGTGCAAAGAGAAAGAGAAAAAACCTTCGCACTACGACAAGCTAGAATATTTGGTGTCAGCCCAAGGCCTCTAAGCCCTCGCACACTGTGCTGGGTAGGTTTTGTTTTCTTTTTTAACAATCAAAGAAAGAACAAAACCAGTGTGTTATAAAGTACACAAGTCAAAATGATCTGGAAATGTATACTGCATCAACCTCTCAATAGGGAGTTAAAATCTGTAATCAATGCCATCCAAATAGATCTAAAGTTCAAGCTATACCTGTTCACCAACAACATTGAGAACAGGAACAAGGCTGACATGGATTAAGCAGAAATTGCCAGGACCTAGAAAAGTAGTAGCCCAATATCAGAATACCACTATCAATGCTCATCTGAAAAAGAAACTGATTCAATTTAACTCTTCAATCAGATGACGGAGCTTATCAAATTACCTACGCGATAAGAAAATTGGCAAAGTGCCTCGACAAACCACATAGATTCAATATCACCTGCATGAAATGGATTGTGTTATATGCAGGAAGGTAAAGATGTTATCTGGTTAAGCACAAAATAGAAAACCAATGAAGTACCTATAGTTCCACCCAATTCGATGACACAAACATCAGGTGGACCTTCTTCCCCATCAACTGGAATAAATGCTACTCGTTCAATCCACTCTTGTATAGCATCTGTTATGTGTGGCACCACCTGGAATAACAGCAACAACAGCACAATACCTGAAGCATATAATATATGAAGAAATGCTCAAAACAAGGAAGACTAATAAGAAACAAACCTGAACAGTCTTTCCAAGATAGTCTCCTCTTCTTTCTTTGTCGATAACAGACTGTCAGATGAAGACAAAAACTCAAAAAAAAAAAAAAAGAAAGAAAGAAAGAAGAAAATATGATGATGCATTAGGCTTCTAGTAACAGTCTGCTAATGACCTGGTATATCTTTCCGGTTGTAATATTGTTGTCACGAGTTAATTTGATATCTAGGAATCGTTCATAATTGCCAAGGTCCAAATCCACCTTTTAGTCACCAAATCATCTCAACGTTGAGTTTGTGAAGTACATTAAAGGAGTATCGTCAGCATAATTTATTTGGTTTTCAATTTACCTCACCACCGTCATCTAAGACAAAAACCTCTCCATGCTCAAAAGGAGACATAGTTCCAGCGTCAGTGTTTAGATAGGGGTCTGCAAATATTTCAAAGCAAGGGATAAGACAAAAGGTCGACATCATAAGAGAAATGATGGTGATGATAAAAACTCACTCGTCAGGAATTACTTTAAGTACACATAATGATGTGATTGCCATCCTAAAAGTGAATGGGATCCCCAAAAGCTAAAGCACAGAATTAAGTTGTTGAAGAGGTTTCTGTTGCGTACCTACACTCTTCATTTTTTTCAAACTTATTTGCATAAAAACTTAAACTAGAGAAAAAAAATAGTCTTGGATTTAGCAAACGTGGAGAAACAAATTATTGCAACTTATTTCCTATCCGTAACATGATTTTTTTTTTCCTGTTTTCCTTAACCCGAAAGGAATACTACAATAGTGTATTGATAGTTTAGGAATAAGAACACCAAAATTTAAAAAGAAAAGATGATTTTTTTTTTCTTATTCAAATTACTAAAATCACTTTCAACACTAGAGATTTCATCTTCTTTTTTCATAATAGTTCTTCCAGACACAGAAAGCTCTAGTTCAACAGGTATATGCGATTGACTTTATACAAAATGATGAAAAGAAACATAGGATAAAAAATAAAGGCACAGAAACTTCGATGGTAAGCTTCAAAAGAATCTTAAAGAAAGCTCTCAAATTTTCCTATCAAATTAAGAAACCTAATAATTAACCATATAATGAAGCAAAAAGAAAACGAAATGCCAAAGTTGGTAGACAATTAGAAATGTCCATTGCTTAAAACAACACACAATTAACAATGCTAAGCTAACATATAAAAGAAAAACACAGTTAACAGCACTAAGATAAAGCTAGGAATGGTGTTATATACCAATTTTAATAGAAGTAACACGAAGACCGCAAGCTTTAAGAAGAACTCCGATGCTGCTGGCTGTAACACCCTTCCCAAGTCCACTGACCACTCCTCCAGTCACCAATACGTACTTCATTGTGTATTTCCAAAACCCAATATAAAAAAAAAAAAACTCTTTTTAACTTGATCCTGCTGCTGACACTGACGTTCAACAAAAACAAAAACACAACATATGAGTAATTGATAGTTGGATTACTAAATTGCTCTGACATCGATTTAGACATTAAAAAAAAAGTCCCCAAAAAAGAGAGAAACTTGCAATAAACAGGGAAGCAATGCTAATAACAACAATAATGGACTGCTTATCTGTACCTAAATATGAAGGAAAAGAGTCTGACGGAAGGAATGAAGGAGGAGGAACACACGGAGATACTTATATATACATCGTAATAAGTAGATGACAACAAAAAACAAGAGTAAAGATGAGGAGAAGAGATATTATGAATACTGTGAGTAAAGTTGGCAAAAGATAATTAGAAACCACCTTGTGTCTATTGACGGTCTTCACAAAGTTCCCACAACCCCACCACCCCAGCCTTCAGTTCCCACGGGAATCGGAATGAAAGCAAAAACAAAATACAGTACGAGTCGAGAACAGCAACAACAACTATCTTGTTTCAATTTTGTGCAAGGGGCGGCGGCGGGAGGATATGATATGATGACTCGACGTCTCCCTCCATTTCTCTTTTCTTTTCCTACTTATAATAAATATTCTTCGCTTCTTTTCCTAGCCAGTAGATAGTTTTTTAGGGTTCTTTTTTCTTTTTTATTCCTCCAGAAAAAGAAATAAAACATTTTTCCTTTTCCAAAATAAATAAAAACCAATTAGTTTTAAGTTTCAGGCATTGCCTTAAAAGCTAATAAATTTAGTTTAATTAAATGTTGTTATAAATTTAGATTTTATAAAAAATGTGAATTTAATTTTTATAGACTATGAATGTTATTTCATGTATAGTAATATAATTACTAAAATTTTAAGAAGTACAATTTTAAATTTGAAAAATTAGACTTATTTCGCGAATTAAAACAAAATTTCCACGTATGCGTGACAAAGACTCCGTCATAGTCAAGTACCTATCTGTCATCGGCCATCCTGTTTTCTACTACTATATTACAAGATTTTACATTGTCCACAAGCCTATTACATTAGTTATCCTCTTACTTTAGATCACGTCCTGTATCACAGTCTCTCGGTTTCGAGTCTTGAGAATGGAGCCGCACTTATGAGAGAAAGCTTTGCCACCTATATAGTCCAACCCGGTTTGAATCTAAATTAGTCGATTGCTCGTGTGGTGTCGAATATCAGATAGTTTAACTAAAAAAAAGATCACGTCCTGTCTCGTCTCTCTTCCTCTACTTTACCTAAGATTTCACAAATGAACCAATACATTATCGTACAAATTAAGTCCAGTTATACACTGGTCAGATTCATGGATTTGGGTGTTGATTATGATAATGAAAGACAAAGGGTGAGATATATATATACTTAGCTGTTAATATCTGGACTCGACTCAACGCTATACGGCTAAATTTGGAACTTGGAAGTTTTAGACAATTCGGATGTATCATTTATGCCCTCGAGTGTTGGAGCAGACGAAACGGACATGAATATTGGATTTTGTTTTACTTAGGATGCCATCCAATGTTCTTCCAGAAAATATGGATGTAGTAGATTAAGTTCATCGAACTCCAGGTTATCGAAGGATGCCTAGTGCCTACTCTCTGACTGAAAAATCTAAACCTTTCGCATAACGACGCCCAGTTCAATTGCATGATGTTGTGGGAAACAAATAATGTACGTATATAGAGAGGCAGAAATCTACAGACTTCTTCGATAACAAATGCATGTTAACTGTATCCTGGCTGGATGTGTATTTGAGGCTTCAGACAGCGAACTAAGATGTCTTTCATTTTGAACTGAAAAATAATGGGGCATCTGTAGCTTCTTTGACCATATAGCATAGCTGTCAGGGATGAATCCTTGAGCAATCCAACCAAGTCCAGATTCTCCTCAAAGTTTTCACCCAAAGTGTCCTAATCCCCAGTCGTACTTTGCTTTTAACTTCCGAAGCGATCGACAACCTTATCCTGTCTCAAAAGGGCTCTACTATTGGTATGATCTGTGTAGTACATTTTTGTACCGGTTCCAGTCTTTCCTCCTACTGTCGACAACTAGTTCTAGATTTTAGCGCCATTCGCAAATGTATGCTCGTCAAGCAAAACTCCAAGTTCAACAACTTCAATAGCAAGTAACAACGAAAATGCAAACAATTGTAAGACATAACGACATCAACCAACCAATTGGAAGACGTTTCAACATCAACCAATTTTATACTCTTCTACTTATATTTCCATTCTTCATCTTATCCACCTCTCTCATCCTGTCAACAATTGTGCCTGTCAACAATTGTTGGCTGGTACTACCATGCCTAATACAGCCAAAGACACTTTTGCTTATAAAAAAGTAGGAGTAGAATGAAGAATTGCACAACAAGTAGAGAAGAAAAAAGAAAAGTAAGGTGAGAGATAAAAGAAAGAAAAAGAAAGATAAAAATATTCTGTATATTTTTTAATCTAGTTTTTCTTTGTCATTCTTCAGTTTTTTTAGTAATAAAAGTCTTCTATCCTTGTCTATAGTTTTAAACCCTAATTTGGGAGTTTTCTACGTAAAATTTGTATTAGTCCTATTTAGTTGCGAACATGCTCTAATCTGATCGATTTTCACGACAAGTGGTTATCAGAGTAAGGTGAGAAAATTACGCTAAATTTTTGGTGTAATCCGTTCGAAGTTCCAATGAGCATAGTGAAAATTAGTGGATAGTAATCAAAAGGTGACAATTGTTCATTCATGTATTTTTGCATTAAACTGTACAATTACTGTAATTCAAGTATACAGTACTATTCACGTGTATGATACTATTCATGAGTATGATACTTTCGTGATAGAAGCAATGACAGCAAAATTTGAGATTGAAAAGTTCAACGGGGTAATTTCTCATTATGGAAGTTAAAGATAAAAGCAATCTTAAAGAAAGATAATTGTACGGCATTCATTAGTGAACGGTCAGCTGGAGTCATAGATGAAAAATGAAACGAGATGGATGGAATGTTATAGCTAATCTTCAAGGCTTTAGCTCATGGAGTATTATCCAGCATAGAGGAAAACAAGACTACGAAGAAAATATGGGTTCACCTCACAAAATTGTACGAGGCTAAATCACTCAACATCAAAAAAATTTTGAAGAGAAAACTATACACTTTATGCATGGCGGAATCCACTTCAATGGCGGAGCACTTAAATATTTTAAATATTTTATTTTTCCAACTCACATCATTAGGACACCCAATAGAGATAAATGAATGTATAGAACTTTTACTCTAAAATCTACCAGATTTGTATGATCAACTCATCATCAATTTAATAAACAACACAGACATTCTAGTCTTCAACAATATTGTAGTTGCTATTATGGAAGAAGAGCATCGACGCAAAAGTAAGGAAGACAGGCTGACAAATTCGTAAAAAGCAGAGGCTTTGGCGATGACGAGAAGAAGATCAATGGAACGTGGCTCGAGTGGGAGTTATAGTTATGATAGATCAAAATCCAAGAGTAAGAAGAATTTCAAGTGCTACAATTGTGGCAAGAAAGGCCACCTAAAGAAGGATTGTTGGAATCTGAATAAGAAAGATTCTATTCCTCAAGGAAATGTGACAAATACTCCAGATGATGGAGGTGCAATGGTCTATGAAGCAGCAACGACTATTGAAGGTAAGAGAAGATTTGTTGATGTATGATTTTTCAATTCAACAACTACTTTTCATATAAAATCTCGAAGAGAATGGTTCCATCAGTATGAATCTGTCTCTAAGGGATTTGTGTACAGCTGTCATGATCAAGCTCTGAAGATCGTTGGTATCGACACCATTAAGCTAAAAGTGTATGATAGGACAACTCAGACTATTGGAAAAGTGCGAGATTTGAAGGGCCTGAAGAAAAATTTGTTGTTTATAGGACAACTGGATGATCTCGGTTTTAGATTTGAGATTCAAAACAAGATCATAAAAGTGATTAAAGGAGCGCTAGTATTTATGAAAGCAGAGAAGATTGTTGCAAATCTGTACATGTTAAAAGGAGTAACTTTGCAAGAAGGAGAGGCATCCGTTGTAGTGACTAGTCCAAATCACAAATTTGGAATGATGTGGCATAAAACGCTTGGACATATGTCAGAACAAGGAATGAAGATACTTGCAGAGAAGAATCTAGCTCTAGATCTTACAAAGGTATCACTAATCTTCTTTGAGCATTGCATTGTGAGTAAGCAACATCGATTGAAGTTCAACACATCAAAGTTTAGAAGTAAATAAATTTTAGAATTGATTCACTTTGATGTATGGCAAGCACCAGTTACATCCCTAGGAGGAGCAAATTTCTTTGTATCATTTATTGATGATTATTCGAGGATATATTAGGTGTTTCCTATCAAAAAGAAGATAGATGCGTTTGCAACTTTCAAATTTTACAAAGCGAGGGTGGAACTCAAATCTAGTAAGAAGATCAAGTGTTTGTGCTTACATAATGGAGGCAAATATACTAGGAAAGAATTTGATGAATTCTGTAAGCAAGAAGGCATCAAAAGTTAGTTCATACCGCATACACTCCTCAACAAAAGGGAGTAGTAGAACGGATGAATAGAACTATGTTTGAAAGAACCAGAGCAATATTAAGAAATACAAGTTTAGATAAGAAATTCTGGGCAGAAGCAATCAATATTGCATATTATGTGGTAAATCGAGCTCCATTAATCGCAATTGAGTTGAAGACATCGATGGAGATGTGGACTGGTAAACTGGTGGACTATTCTAACCTCTATATATTTAGAAGTTCGAACTATGTGTTGTTCAATACCCAAGAAATTACAAAGTTAGATCCAAAATTCAGAAGATGCATTTTTTTAGAGTTTGCTAAAGGTGTGAATGGGTATCGTCTGTGGGATCCTACTGCCCACAAGATTGTTATCAGCAAGGATGATATCTTCATAGAAGATAAGGATCAAGAGCAAGCAGAAAATATTGACACTGTACAAGAGAATCCAAAAACTACAACAGTGCAAGTGGATAGAGAAGTTGATCAAAATGATTCTTCTGAAGTTGCACCAGAGCACGAAGAGCAAGAACTGGTTGAATATGATGTTCCAGATACTCAAAAACCAACTCGCATAAGAAGGAGCTAGCGCTCATATTATATTATGGAGAGCAATATTGCATACTATCTTTTAATTGACGATGGAGAGCCATCAACTCTTCAAGAAGCAATGAATAGTTCAGATGCATCTCAGTGGATGGCAGCAATGTAGGAAGAAATTAAAGCTCTGCATAAGAATAAGACATAGGAGTTGGTATCACTACCACATAGAAGAAAGCTTATTGTCAATAAATGGGTTTACAAGATCAAGCGGAGTGGTGACGATCAAGTAGAGCGATATCGTGCTAAATTGGTGATAAAATGATATGCTCGGAAAGAAGGTATTGATTTAATGAAACATTTTATCCTATGGTTCAACTCACTACAATTCGAGTAGTTCTGGCAACGTGTGTTATATTTGACTTGCATCTTGAGCAGTTAGATGTAAAAATTGCATTTCTTCATCGAGATCTTGAAGAAGAAATTTATATGCTCCAACTAGAAGGTTTTGAAGAAAAAGGGGAAGAGAACTTGGTTTGTAGGTTGAACAAATCTCTATATGGTTTAAAACAGGATGTGTTGGTATAAGAGATTTGATTCCTTCATCATAAGCCTTGGATATAGCAGACCTAATATAGACTCTTGTGCATATTTCAAGATAATTTTATAGTCTTGCTATTGTATGTAGACGACATATTAGTAGCAGGCCTCGATAATGATTGTATCAAATAATTGAAGGTATAGTTGGCTAGGAAATTTGAAATGAAGGACTTGGGACTAGCAAACAAGATTTTAAAGATGCAAATTCACCGAGACAAAAATAAAAGGAAGATTTGGTTTTCTTAAAAGAATTATTTGAAGAAAATCTTATGGCAATTCAACAAGCAAGATTGTAAGTAAATTTATACCCCTCTTCTTATTAATTTCAAGTTATCCTCAAGTATGAGTCCTGGCAATGAAGAAGAGATGATGGAGATGTCTCGAGTACCATATGCATCAGCAGTGGGGAGCCTCATGTTTGCTATGATTTGTACAAGACTAGACATTGCACATGCAATGGGAGTAGTTAGTGGATACATGGCGAATCATGGTCAAGAGCATTGGAATATTGTTAAGAGGGTTCTCAGATATATCAAAGGAACCTCAAATGTTGCATTATGTTATGGAGGATCAGATTTTACTATCAAACGATATGTTGATGCTAATTATGCAGGTGATCTTGATAAAAATAAATCGACTATAAGATATGTGTTTACACTAGCTAAAGGAGCTGTGAGTTGGGTCTCAAAATTGTAGTCAATTGTGACTACGTCAACAACAGAAACAAAATATGTAGCAGCTACATAAGCTAGTAAAGAAGCAGTGTGGTTGAAGATGTTGGAAGAACTTGGTAATAGACAAGAGAATATTACTTTGTATTGTGACAGTCAGAATGCTTTGCATCTTGCAAAGAATCCAACATTTCACTCAAAGACAGAGCACATTCGAGTTCAATATCACTTTGTTCATGAGAAAGTGGAAGAAGGAACGATGAATATGCAGAAAATTCATACAATGGATAACCTAACATATTTTATAACAAAAGTAATCAATGATGACAAGTTTATATGGTATCGATCCTCATGTAGTTTAACAGAGGCGTAAGTAATATGAAGCGGCAACGTAGAAAAGAATGGTGTGAAGATATGATTGATTATCAATCAAATCTTCAAGTAGAAGAATTGTCAACAATTGTGGTTGTCAACAATTGTTGGTTGGTAGGCACCGAATTTGGTGCCTTCCATGCCTAACACACCCAAAGGCACTCCTGCCTCTAAAAAGGAAGGGGTAACATGAAGAATTGCACAACAAGCATAGAAGAGAAGAGAGAAGTGAGGGGAAAGAGAAAAGAAAGAGAAATAGAGACAAAAAAATTCTGCATATTTTTTGGTCTAGTATTTCCTTGTAATTCTCTAGTTTTTTCTAGTAGTAAAAGTCTTCTATCCTTGCTTATGACTTTTACCCTAATTTGGGGGTTTTTTCATGTAAAATCTCTATGTTCATTACCATTCCTTCAGTCCTATTTAGCTACGAATCTGCTCTAATCTGATAGATTTTCACAGCATCTCAAAACTCCATATTTAATTTCTCCTAAACGATGGTAAGTTGGACAACTTCAAAAGACAAAAATCAAATACATTTTTTATCTTATCAAGTGCTACTGTGTTCTAAAAAATCGATTAAAAGTTCAACTAATGTTGCCCTACTAGTTCCAAATTATTAATTTTCTATAAAATAACCTTTATATTTAAAAATTATAAGTAAAAATTTTAGAGAAAATAATATTACAATAGGAAAAGTGCAAAAAATTTAAGTATATTCCCACTTTAAAAATAGTTTACTAAAGCTTTTAGAACCAAAACCTTAAAGAAAATTCAAAAAGCATTTACATGAAAGAAGACTAAAAGTAAATTTTAAACCTTAATATTTAAATCAAAATATGACTTCAACCTTAATATTTTGAAGCATTTAATTTAAATCTTAATGTCTTTAAAAGGAAAAACCTCAAATTGGTCCTCCAACTTTAGTATTAGATGCATAAAAGTTCCACAACCTTTTTTTGGCTAAAGTAACATTAAACTTTCCAAAACTTTCTCTTCTAACCTTAACTTCTCTGGGAGATTTAGTTTGTATAACAGGCTATGTCCTAGTGGTGTCGGATTTGTTATAATGAATAAAAAAGAAGGGTAAGCTACCAAAAAAGAACAGTATGTTAATAACTCAACATTCCTTTAAGTAAAACCCTACTTCTCCAAAACTTGCCAACATTTTTCTCTATCAATCTCCAACACCCGTGTATCTGTAAATCTCTCTAATAAATATCAAGCTTTCATTTCTCTCTAGCATTCATCTCCAGCATCTTGATCTGACTAAGGTACCTATATCTCCTACATTGTATGAGCAATATGGGTTTTGTTGTTTCTTGTAGGTTATTCAGGCTTTGTTTCTTCGTTTGGGCACATCCATTATTTCCTGCTAATTCAGCCCTTTCTTACTCCTAACGCCAACTCACCATAGCTTGGTTGATGTCATTCTTTATCCATGACGCAGATTCATCCTACTCTTTATCTATAATAACTCATGTTCTATATTATGGGATTAAATTTGCTCTTTTTCATAGGAGGTTACACTTTCACTGCATGTTTGATTAAACGCCAACTTGTTTAAGACTCATACACTACAATCATGGACATTGACATAAATTAGGAGATGTAGAATATGCAAATGAAAAGAGTTCAAATTATGTACTATACATATTATATTAGGATATTTTATGATGTGTAAATTATGGAGGACCAAATTATTTTGATAGGTTTTTTATGTAATAATTCAATTTATTTTGTGATTGTATGTTATGAGGTATTTTCCTTATTAATAATCAATGTATTGGTATTTAGTAAGAATTTTTTTTTGGTAATTAATAATATTTGTTGCTACATTATGGTAGAAAATGGGGTATAATTTTTTTATGGGGGAATGAAGGTTCTGATGAAAAGGCAAGATGCATTATAAATAAATTGAGACTTGAGAATAAAAGGTTGAGGGTTGAGAATAAGAAGTTAAAAGATGCTATGTGAATAAGTTACAAGGTGAATTGGTAGAAGTGAAAGTGGCACTGAAATATACAATGTTTGAAACAAGAAGATTGCAAAAGGTGCTATATAATTATAAAGTATGTATTATAGTATTTGTAGCTATTTTTATAACTATAATTATTGAAAAGTTAAAGAATATGATCTTCATAAATTTGATGTTATGCCATGGTAATTTGTGAGGACTACCTTGTTTGAACAAGAACATCTTATACTTATAAGGAAAATATATTGTTTACTTTATAATGTTATTTGTAGTTTACCTTGTATTCAATTGTTTGTATTTATTAATTGGTAAATCAAATGAACATGATATCTAATAAAGCTTCAATAAAACTTGGTATGAAATCATTTATCACTTACAACTGATCATTAAAATCTGGAACAAATGTTGCCTTAGCTATCCTTCAAGCTGAAACTTTATATCATCTCCATTCCATCTCTGTCTCCAATTAGCATAAATGTGCCTTACACACATTGTATGGTCAACATATGACAAAACTATTTTCATTACATGTAAAAGACCTTGAACAATAATATAAACAAATAAAAATAAATTTTTTTTGTTAAGTGCGTACACATAAACATATATATTTAATTCAATATAGACATACCTTTTGCGTATCATATATGAATGTGAAGCCATTACCATCTATAAGTTGTAAATCTGAAATAAGAAGATCTTGAAACTATTTTCATGTTTCGATATACTAAATATCAACCATATCCCATGTGATAGGAAACATTTGGGTATTTCCATCTCTTCTAATAGTAGCCAACAACAATCATTTACATATTACTTTTATGAAACATCCATCTAGTACTATTATTGGTCTACAATTTTCAATCCAACCCCTTTTACAAGCAAAATGAACATAACACCTTACAAAGATCCTTTTCCTTTCATCATTAGTGCTTGCTTTGATTGCCCATATTGTACCTGGGTTCTTTATCTTAACCTGTTCTCCATAACTTACGAGTTTAAAAAATTCCTCCATATAATACCCATACATCATTTTGGTGACACTTGCTTTTGCTCTCTTACAAATTTTAAAACTTACATGCACATCATCCACTTTTAACTCCTTCCTCAATAAAGACTTTAACGAAATAACCCTAATATTTGGTTATAACTCAATCATGTCTTTATAATGGCTTGTAATCCATTTTGATGTGATGAGCTTGTTGATTTTTTTTATTGTATAATTATGCTTAGGTTCATATTTATCATCACAAAAACATTGTCACTTCTCTCTAAACTTGTAAAAAGTAACCAAAGGCACTATGATCTAAATATCACTTTTACTCTATACTTCTCATCTTTTAAAGTATTTCAAACCTAAACTCTTTGTAATAGGTATTTAATCATGACATCCTTGAATTGTTTTGTATCTTTAAACTTTAAACTTATATCCTAAGCATGAATATTAGATGTTGGATCATAATATAGGTGTTTACATTCACCTCTTCTCCATGCAATGTTAACATCTTTATTTGAACTATATAATATTGACTTAAGTCATGACTTTCAATATACTTACTTTTAAGACACATAATCATCTCAGTCATCTTTATACCCCTTTTCACTTTAATGATCTTCAACGTCACTATTCACAACCTCTTTATTTCTTTTCCTAGTCTTCCTCTCTTTATATTTTGATTATGAAAACTTGGAGCTCATCATCATCTCTTTCACGTTCACATTTCAAATTTGTTACTAAACCATTATCGCTAGTGTCATTTTTAGTATAAGCATTATGCACGTCCTCATTAAGCACAATATCATTAGTAGAAGCATTAGGCACATTATCAACAACAATAGAACTAGCCACATTATTAGTAGCAGAAGCATCAGGCACATCATCAACAAATGCATTAGGTACATCATCTTCATTACACACATTACACTCAATATTCATACCATCATGCACAACATTAACATCTTCATGCTCAATAGCAACATCATCATGCAAGTGATTTTTAAATTTATACTCTAAAATCAAAACATCAACCTCACCATCATATGCATTATTCAAAACTTCATGTGAAACATACATATTATTTAAAACTTTATGCGAACCAACACATCTTCAATAAACACACCACTATCATCATTGTCATTTAATAATACAATTTTTCTCTTCAATATTTTCTTTATCATCTATGTTACTTACTCCTAAAATAAGCAGTTTATCCTCATGTAATGATTATCTTCTTCTTTAACATTTGTTAGAACTATGTTATCATTACCATCATCCACGTTATCTATTTTTAATGATTTCTCTTCATTATACTCACCATCAAAATAAACCTCTACTCTTTCATAGTTTTCAATAATATAAAACAAATCACTTGTTTTTGAATCATCTACAGTCTCAATCAACCTCCAGTCTATCATACTAATTATGCTTAGTAGTCCCCATGATACTAAACCAACATAATTCATCTAGATCAATACCTTTAAATAATAATTAGTATCACCAATATATTGAAATGAATTTTGCCTATCAATTTCTCCCTATATTGAAACATAATTACTTTTTCTACAGGATTACATATCTTAATAAAATAAGAATAAAATAAGTTATTCAAGTCCAATTATGTAGCAATTCCCAAAATTAATAAGAAAAACTTTCAGAAGTGCAACTCTAGAAATTAGGAAAATCACTAACTTACCTCATTCTGGACCAATTTATGGCTATTGTCATGAAGGTCTTCCTCTAATTTCCCTATCATGAATATCTTATCTTCCTCCACTCGTTAGTCACCAGTGTCTTCATGAATACCTATTTATGAATTAAATCATCAATTATATAGTAGTGGATTCTATACAAACTGAAATCCACAATTTAAGTAGAAGTTAAAACCCTCAAAATTAGGAAATCACTAATTTACCTCACTGTGGACCAATTAGCCACACCATGCTAAGGAGAATCTCTTCCCTATTGAAATGAGAATGAGTAACTTATAAAGCTATAAATAAAAAATAAAAATAAAAACTATTTAAGTTTTTATTAGAAAAATAAGTGAAATAAGAAACCTTGTAAATGTAAGAGGAAAG
>JANIHY010000002.1:34905059-34923643 GCA_027479065.1 Erythroxylum brevipes
CATTATATAAATATTATTTAATTAGTTATGGACTATGAAATTTCTTTGACAAAAGTTTAATTACAAATTTTTTTAAAAATAACAAAACAAAGTAGTATTGAAATTATCCCACCTCTATATAAAAAATATATGAATTATATTATATTGTGCAATTTTGTAAATCTTAAATGGCTGATATAAGGTAAAAATATCTTACTGAAAACGTCAATGATGTCTGCAAATAACCGGAAAATCCAATAACGTGGCCATGTTTCTGCAATAAAAAAAGTAAACAAAAGTTAAGTAATTAGAATAATGTTTCTTAAAATTAACCGTAACAAGAATTATCGTTAGGTCCTTTGTAGGCAGACTTAATACAATCAGAAAAGAGTCTTAGCTGACTGTGGCTTGGTATAAATATAATGAGCAAAGAGGTTAATGACATAAACTCATGTCACAGACATATATGTCGCCAACACTAGATTGGATAAGAATGGCTTAACTCCTAATTAGTAAATACTCACCATCATCCATCCATTGAGGCAATTGCTCATGATTTCCTACATTCCAGTAAATATTAGAGTTAACAATAATAGATATTTACATAATTGAATAGATCAAATCACAACTAAACTTTTTGAGGAATATTCATTAAAATATTTGAGGTTCTCATTTTTGTTAATAAAAATGTCCATTAATTCTGAATGTTTTATTATATTGTATAAAAATGTATAAATGATTGAGATAGTGATGAAAATAAATGATTTTTAACATATTATTTGATTGAGAATTATCAGACCCTTACCAATATATAAGAGGGTCTCCAAGGGTTCCGCTAAAAAGGTGACGACAGTTTGTACAGCAGAGATGACGAGTCTCACGAAGCGCAAAAAATTGTGAGGATCTGGAAATACAAAATTTCGAATAGAGACATTAACATATGTAAAATTAAATTGGAGTTAAAACCAAATGTTACTATTGCTTCTTGGCTACAATTATCATTAACATTTCCAATTTTTTTACAATATAAATCTCTAATTAGTTAAAAAGAATTTAATTCACATTTAAGACCATATCCATAAAGTTCTATCAAATGAATTCAATTTTTTATTTATTTTGCAGAAATTTCTCAAAATAAATAAAATCAATATTATATCTCTAAGATAAGCATTATAAGTATGATATTTGTTAATATTTAAATGTAATTTTAAATAGTTAAAATTAATCAAAACATATATATTCTAAACTAATTTTAATTAATAAATTTCATGCATTCCAAAAATTATCAATTTATAAATTTTTAGTCAAGTATTATACAAATAATAAAATTAATAATTAAACATTAACATATGTATCTTTTGTACCAATAATACGAGTAATAATAGTAAAATTATACTTCTTCAATATTTTCTCTATGAAATTTTAACTGTTTTTTAATATTAACCTCCTTTTGTTAATATGTTTTTAATTTATAACTATTTTTATAATTTTTCCTCCTTCTTATAATAACTACAATATATATTTTTGTAATTAGATTTTAAGGAATTAATACCTAATGTTTATGTAAATTTCTGGCATAAGTTAGAAATTAAATTCTAGTTATAAATAGGATTTATAAAAAAATTCAGTATTTTCCTAATTCGGTCAATTTCAAAGATATTTTTATTTTTCTCTTAAATAATAATATAAATAGATCATCTTTTTTAAATTTTGCTTTAAGATTTAATGATAATTATTTAAAGAAAAGAATTTCCTTATATTTAATATTTTGAAATTTCAAGCACAATTCACGAGAATAGATCAGATACAATCCTAACTAATGAGAGATAAAATAAAGAAAAGAGTGAAAGCTGAGAAGAGGATTAACATACCTCGAGCAGGAGCATAACATAGTTGGCGATCTCCTTCAAAGTTGCAAGGATTATAAATGTCGTAATTATCACAGCAAAAATCATAAAAAGATAATTGGGAGCCAAACAGTAGAGAATCATAGACGTCTTTATAAGTTATGTTGTTTCTATAACTTAGCAAACTCTCCTCATCTGATGCCGTTTGAAGCATCGTCTTCTCTACACGGCATGAACCCTCCAAATCTGATACCCTAACATAGCTACCTAAGATTACATAGGAATATCCACCATGTAAAGAGTGCGAGGAAGAATAATTACAAGAAGATATATCTACATATTGCACACGATTATAATAATCCAATAGTTCTTTCTTCCCTTCCAGAGCCTCTTCAGGTCTCTTACACAAAGTATTCTTTTTGTTATCTTAGCCTCTCAAAGCTCTTAACCTTTTCTTTCTCTCACTAAAAAGATATATGTGAGCTTTTATTATAGTAGAGTTTTCTCTCTTGTTTCGCACTTTGAATAGAAAATTTTTGTAAGTAATAACTTGAAAGCTAAAATATTGTTCAGTCTTCGACTACGACTAGTATTTATAGGCTAAGTCTCCAACTGCTTCTTGAATCTTGATAACTGCTTTTTGCTTCTTGTAGAAACCATTATTCATTTGAGTTCTGTAACTAACTCTAACTGTTCGACATACTAAAGTGTCTTCATTTTTGTATCGTCTGTAATTTCAACTTCTTCTGTGTTTTTCACTTCTTCTGTGTTTTGCGTTTCTTCTTGTTTTGCATTTCTTCTATGTTTTGCGCTTCTTCTGTGTTTTTCATTTCTTCTATGTTTTGCGCTTCTTCTGTGTTTTGCACTTCTTCTGTGTTTTGCGCTTCTTCTGTGTTTCCACTTCTTTTATGTTTTTCATTTCTTCTGTGTTTTGCGCTTCTTCTGTGTTTTACGCTTCTTCTATGTTTTCGTTTGTTCTGTGTTTTGCGCTTCTTCTATGTTTTTGCTTGTTCTGTGTTTTGCGCTTTTTCTGTGTTTTGCAGTTCTTCTGTGTTTTTGCTGCTTCTTCTGTGTTTTGTGTTTCTTCTGTGTTTTCACTTCTTCTGTGTTTTACACTGCACGCTTAACATACTCATCAAAATAGTTCATTTATATCTAACATTATTATTATTTGATTATTAAGAAAATTAATAAACGTGAAGTCTTTTTGATTTAACATTCTCCCCCTTTTTGATGATAACAAATAATCATAATTTTAAAAAGATAAAAATGAATAAATGAATATTATTCATATAACGAGTAAGAAGACAACAAAAGATATACACAAGCATATATAAAATACACATATGAAAACAAACTTGTAATTCTATCTTCTTTTCTTCTTACTGGTCTCCCCCATTTGCTATCTTTCTTCTGCTTCTACTCTTCTCCCCCTATTTTTTATTAATCAAAAACTTTACTGAAGATGCTTCATGATTGGTCTTCATCTTCTTACTTTCTTCTACTAGTCTAGAAGGAGGTTGTTGTTGAGGTTTTTTCTTTTCAAATACCAACTTCCTCTTAATTTCTATTTTTTAGTCGATTTTACTGATTGTTCTTGCAAAATTGAGACCAAAGATCTAGTAGCCTGTGGTGCTTTCTTTGTCTTTTCGGAATCTTCACCAAAAGTTAATCCTTTCCCTCTCTTTTGTTCTTGTTGACACAGGATTAATAGTCTTGGTGACTTTCTTAATTGTTTTGATTTATCAAAATAAGGTGTCTCCCCCTTTCTTTTCAACGACAATTGTTTTACAGACCGTTTCACCTGGCTTTCTTCTCTTTGTGACATCGGCTTAGCTTTAATTGATACCTCTGATGATTTATTCTTCTTTTCTTCTATATACATTCTTCCTGTGGATTGAGGTTTGTCTTCCTTCCGGGTGTAATACTTTCACTCAAACTGCGTCTGATAATACGCTCCCCCTCAGCCCTTGCTTTTGCCATAGAATCTGTATCCTCCTTTTCTTGAGACTTCAAACCCATTCTGCTGATATTTGACGCTTTAATGATGCTTTTTATATTCATCTTCATTCTGTTTCCTCTGTTAAGAAAAATTCTAGAATCTCTAAAGATTCTTTTCAGCAATATACCATAGGGTAAGGCATTAGAGTCTCTCTTCGACTTCATCATATACCTCAAAATCAAGTGTGGAAGATTTATAGGCTGATGATTGAGTAGATGAAACAAGCATTGTTCATCTATCGTCGTCACAAAGTTCTTTGAGCCTATTCTTGGTAGAACACAATGAAAAAGTAAATTATGTAGAACCCTAGCCTTCGGAACAAAAGTTGACGCCTCCTTATCCTTTGGGTCACTATTTCCATAGAGTTGTCGATTGATATGTGCTTTCTCTACATTGCTTTTAGTCATCCATCTTGTGTTATGAGACACCTTTGCTCCAACACATGGACATTCACTAACCTTCTCGATTAACTCCATTGTTACAATAATCGACAATCTATCCACTGTTGATACTAAGGTTTTGTCTACTACTTTTGCATTCTTCCAGAACTCGTATACTTCATTCAGATGGACTGTTTCACGAACCTCAAAGAAAATTTTCCATCCCACTGCATCAATTTCTGGTTCAATATCCATCTGGTTCTTCTTTAAAAAGTCAAAATCAACATGTCTTTTGTAAATCATATATTTCTCCATTTATAATCTTCCTTCTAAGAAAATCATCTAGGTCATGACATGTCAGTCGATTGGTCACTCAACACTACCATATTCAAGTTTCGTCTGATTTCTTTGAATCTTTCTTCATTCAAAGGCTTAGTGAAGATATCTACCTATTGATGATTTGTCTCAACAAATTATACATTGACGACTCCCCTCTGTACATAGTCTCGGAGGAAATGATGTCTAACTTTGATATGCTTTACCCTCGAGTGTTGTATTGGATTCTTTGATAGGTTGATAGCACTTGTGTTTTCATAGTAAATTGGAATATGTTCTTCTTATATTGAATAATCTTCTAACTGATACTTGATCCATAACGTCTGTGACCAATAGCTTGCAGTTGACATATACTCAACTTCTACAGTAGATAGAGTAATTGAACTTTGCCTCTTACTTCACCAAGAAACTAGATTATGGCCAAGAAAGTGACAGCCTCCACTTGTACTCTTCCTATCAATCCTATCTCCAACGTAATCAGCATCACAGTAACCAATTAACTTGAAATCTTTACCTTTCTCATACATTAAGCAAAGATTATTAGAACCTGATAGATATCTCAAAATTCTTTTAACAGCAATATAGTGAGATTCTCTATGATCTGCTTGAAATCTAGTACACAAATAGACACTAAACAGAATATTAGGTTTGCTTACTGTAAGGTAAATAAAGAACCAATAATTCCTCTAAAAAGGATTTGATCAACCTTCTTACCAAATCATGTTTAATTAACTTGGAAATATGTTTAAAACTAACATGACCTAGCTTTTTATGCCAAATCAGTTTTTATTCATCTGTTGATATAAAACAAGAAATATTTTGACTTTGCAAATCTTCTAAATTAATCTTATAAAAATTGTTTCGTCTTTTGGCAAAAAAGAATATGGAATCGTCCTTGTTTTTTATTACACAAGAGTTTTGATTAAAGGATACTTCAAAACCATAATCACATAATTGACTTACACGAATCAAATTATGTTTTAAACCTTCAACTAATAAAACATTATCAATAGATGCAAAGGAATCTTTACCGACTTTGCCGATTCCAACTATTTTACCTTGCTGGTTGTCTCTAAAAGTTATTGATCCTACCATTTTATTTTGAAGATCTAGCAACATAGACCTTCTTCCTCTCATGTGTCGCGAGCATCCACTGTCCAAGTACCATTGGTGATGGTTGTTTTTTCCAAAGAAGGAGATCTGCAGTAAATATTATGTTCTTTTTAGGTACCCAGATTTTCTTGGGTCCTTTGGGGTTAGTCTTATAACCATTCATAGAATGATAATAAGAAGACTGGTGATATTTCTTTCTACAAGGAACAAAATTCTTTTTGTAATGAGTATTGCTTTTAATAAACCCTAAACCACTCTTATCGTTAGGGTGTCTATATCTTCCAATCATGTTATTCATTTTCTTCGTTCTTTCAGTAAAGGTTGATAAGTCTGCTGAGAGAGAATTAATCCTTTGTTTCAACTGACTAATTTCCTCAGACCTATCTGTGATTACTTTTTTCTTCATATCGACTACTTATTTCTTAAGGCAGGCGTTTTCTTTTTCTAATGCTTTCGTGTTCTTTAAGTTTTCGACATACTTTCTTTTTAAGGATCTATACTGCTTTAGTATAGAATGTGAATCTTCTAACAATTCTAAGTCTGCATCTTGAAGCTCATTAAAGTTAGAAGTTACCTTCTCGTCACCTTCTTTTTCGGCTACCAAGTATATATTTTCTTGTTATGGTGCTTCTGAATCAGAATTAGATTCGGACGAATCCAAATCTTCCTAAGTTGCCATCATACTCTTTTTATTTTCTTTATTCTTCATCGGTTTTCTTCTCAGCAATGGGCATTCAGACTTGTAGTGTCCTGATTTGTTGCATTCGTAGCAAATGATAGAGGTCTTCTCGTTCTTGATTTCATCTTTACTATTTTTCTTAAAAGAAAAATCTTTATTCCCTTTTGCTTTCTTCTTCCACATTCTTCTGATCCTTCTTGAAATGAAAGATAATTCATCATCATCTTCACTTGAATCTTGTTTAGATTCACTGGTATCATCATTCTTGATCTCTTCAATCTTTAATGCTTTTGACGATGAACTTCTATTTCTCTGAGTCTTGTGATTTTTATGACCAGCCTTTAATGCTATAGATTTGTCTCTTCTAGGTTTATCTTCTGCATCAAGCTCTACTTCGTGTATCTTCAAATAACCAAGCAATTCGTCTAGTTTCAATCTGTTCAAGTCCTTGGCTTCTTGTACTGCAATGACTTTGGGTCTCCATCTTTTAGGTAGACTTTTAAGAATCTTCCTGACATGGTCTTGATTATCGTAGATTCGTCCAAGAGCTTTAAGTCCATTAACGATAGTTTGAAATCGTCCAAACATCTAATCAATAGGCTCATCTTTTTTCATCTTAAACAGCTCATATTGATGTACAAGAATGCTGATCTTGGATTCTTTCACGTAGTTTGTGCCTTCATGTGTGATGGATAAGGCATCTCACATCTCCTTCGCAGTTTCGCATCCATAAACTTTGTCATATTCACTTCTGCTTAAAGCACAACTCAGAAAGAACTTGACCTTTAAGTTTAATTGAAATCTATCTTTTTGATTGGCTGACCATCTGGTATGAGGAATAGTATTTCCTTCATCATTTATTGATACGTATGGTCCATTCTCAATGATATCCCAAAAATCAACATGTGTGGATTCGATGAAGAGTCGTATCTTGTCCTTTCAATAATGATAATCATCACCATTAAATGCAAGAGGTTTTGTGACGGATGCACTTTCAGCTATAAAAAACATGTGATTCAGTCATGGATCTTCGTCCTCACTGTGTGAAGGTGGTTATTGGAAACCGAGATCTGATATCAATTGAAGTAAATCACACGTTAATATAAAATTCACGTACAATATACGAAATACACAAAAAAGGGAGTTGAATTGTGTAATCTTTTTGTGAATACACAAGCTTTTAATTTCTTATATACACAAACTTTTTGTGAATACTCTTTTTGTAATATAACTTTATAAAATTTGCTTACTCTTTTCTTATATTATAACCCACTAAATTTAAGTGGACATTTTACTCAGCTAGTATGTAGTTAAGTAGATAGATACTCGTTCCATGCACACTTGTAAACTTAAAATTAATTCACTTTAATGGTTAATGGGTTTACATGCGATGGGAGATATGATGGCTCTGTATTTACATATGAATAGAGCTTGGGTAGTTGGGCTTAAGAAGCAGAGAACTCATACTTCAGTTTGGACCAGGATTGGGCCACTGTTGTGATTCATACTCTTAAGCCTAATAAGGAAAATTGTCGTGCGGAAAACCAAATTCCAGAGAACATAGAATAGCAGATGTCGATACTGTGGGAGAAGAGCGAGACATGGAGGTGGATAGTGAGGAAGACTAGAGATTCCAAGCCCTTCTTCTTCGCCTTCGCCACCGTGTGCGGTGTGGTTCCTGGCGTCATTGGGTATTGTGTTATGCAGATCACCAATTCTCGGAACCCTGAGCTTGAGGCCCGTCTCCGCCAAACCGCCCGCCCTGAATCTCTTGTAAATTATAATCTGTCTTTTTTATTTATTGTTTTTCTTTTACTTCATTTCTGTTTCTGTTTTTGGGTTTCTGTTCAATCCCTGCTTTCTCTGCTACAAATGGAACCCCTTTTCATAGGGTGGGCAACTTAATTTTAGTAGACAAGTGATTTTATGTTCTTTTTGATTACAGATTCTTCTTCAACTGTCCCTTGCTATAACCATCCCTTTTGGAGTTCCCTTCGCTTGCGAACTTGCGGAGGATGTGTTTATTGGATCTTTATAATACCACTGAGCTTTCATATTCCTTTTCACAAAATCTAACTCATTATCTTTATTTATCATGGTCGTATGGACCATCTTCTACTTTTAATTATGAGGTTATCCTCTGTTGTCTGTTTTAGTAGTGGGTTAAAACTCAACAATCTAAGCTTGCAACTCTGGGGTATGGAAAACTGAAGTCGCTCTTCTTGTAAACCAACCCCTTTATGGTGTTAGGTTAAATTGAAGTTAAGAGTTACCTTCTACATCAAAATGATTGAATGATAGATTCCTCTTTCACTTGAAACATCAAAACTATTTCTGCCTTCTGGTAGTTTTAAATATGCTTATATCTAAATTTGATTTTGTTGCTTTTGAGAAATATTTATAAAGTTTGTTTGGCTGAATTCTAATTAGGCGATGGGGAAAGTGAACAAAGAGCGGCTAGCAGAATATCTTGGAGAGCTAAAGCGCAAGGAGGACACAAATGACAGATATGTAGCTGCACTTCGTGGGGAGACATTGACCAGGAAGCCTTACGTCAGAATTCAACCAATACCAAAACAGAGTGATACCGGGACTGTCAAGGAGCAGAAGTAAGTTATGTGGTGGGTGCATTCCTTGCTTTTGAACTACTCATTTGTTCTTTTTTTCTTAGAAGATAGCAAAATGGTGAGAAGTAGGTTGGTGGAAGGGGTTTTCTTCGCTTTCAACTTACTCATTCCCATTTCATATCAGAAGCTGTCGTCCCCGCTTTGACCTGACACATTTTCTTCTCATACTTGATTGTGGGGTAAATTGTTACTTTTTGTCGCTCATGTCACTTGTATCTTGTTCCCACAAATGTCACAAAAATGTTTTTGGTGGTTCTGTGATCACTGTCAAGGACTGATAGTCGAGTGGTACACTCTAATCAACAACTAAGACCTTGCTGAAATGAATTTGAACAGTCCTTGACATTACTACGTAGAAATGAACATCAGAGCACAAATTAGTCCAAATCTTCAAAGAAGGTAACAATGAAAACCAATCATGTGTTCTGCATTGAAACTTCAAAACTACACTATATAAATCGAATCAACTCCCTAATTAACTTCAGTTTTCTAGAAAATAAACCCCAAACCGCAGCTTATCTTGGCTACCATCGAAAGTTTGAATATTTATCCATTTTAGCTTTTGATTCTCCACCGTGCAAACGCCTATCATCAGTAAAAAGATAAAACAAGAACTTCCATGCCAGACTTTTACAATGTACTCGTGGTCATCAAGTATAGGCTGTACTTCATCCTATGTCAATGAATAGGCTAAATTTAGTTAAACACGGAAGAAACAGCTAATGATGCCCAGATCAAACATTCCATTTGTCTATTTATGATCAAATAAAGATATAACCTGAGAAGAGAAAGCTGTATGACAAAAGTTGAACAATCAGTAACTATACAATTTGGACACGACAAATACTTCAATATCTACAGAAAATTTTGCGAACTATACAATATGAAACAAGTATTTTAATGTCTAAATGATCAGATTTATTTATTACAGGGAAAAGGTTGACATCGTTCATACAGACACAAGTTGTCACAGGAAACAAGTTCGTAAATTAAACACAGTATGTGGTTGAGAATATCCAGGGTTATGCTTTCATGACGCAACCATCTAGCACTGCCAGTTTATACCCACCAGCGTCACTGCCACTTATTCCTCTATAGCGATCTTCATCAATTGGATCTGTAAAGTTTTTTGCTTTGACAAAGTGATAAAGGCTAAAGCAGAGGATCTGTTCCATGACTGATATAGACACACATCCTTTTTTCAGAAACCAAAACGCAACAGACAAATCAGATATAGACATACATCCTTTGTTCAGAAACCAAAACCCAATATACATAAACAATAGAACACCTAAGACCAAATAATTAACGAGCTATTTGGAAATCTTTGATTTGAATTCATCAACGAATTGGATTCAATTACATTAATGAAATTGAATTGAATTCAATTTATACTGTTTGGAACAAATTCAGTAATGTTAGAATTGAATTCAATTATACTGTTTGGGACACAATCAAAATTAATTCAATTATTTAATATGATATTTTTACCCTTAACTAAAAAATAATCTTATTAAATAATAAGCATTCACACTTACATATAACAAGTTATAAACATCAATTTCATTATAAGTAATATCATCCAAAAAGTTCATTATTAAAATAAAAAGAAAATATTGATTACAAATGAAAGTAAGAAAGGTGTTGTTGTTCTGTTTTTTGGTGGGAGGAGTTTTTTGAGGTAAGAGGAGTTGTTTGAAGTTAAGAGACATATAGTAGGGTTAGATGGGTATTATTGGAAGGATATTTTTATCATTCAAAAGAAGAATTGAAGTTTCAGTTCGTAATTCAATTCCGATGCTTTTTCAAATGAATTCAATTTATAAAGGATGATGTATAAATTGAACCCATCCATTTTTTCTGTTTCAAACACTTGAATTGAATTCAATTCATATCATTTCAAACACTCTGTAAGTAAACACAAAAGATGGAATAATTAGGAATCAAAAGACGAAAACAAACAACAGTAATGGTGACCATACATATACACAAACAAACTAACAACAGAAACAAACCAACAGCAGAGTGATCACGTATTAAACTTTATTCTAGCAAATAGTCGTGTTATTGTTTTAGATCAACAAATTCAATACTTCAAATTTAGATATTAAAATGAAATTGTAACTATTACAATAAAACTAATTAATCAAGAAGTACGAATGAAGAAAAATCTCATAAACCGACTGCCTTATCCTTATCCCCTTATCTACAGGACAAGTTGGAACTCTATAGATACTTTACAACTGAATCACCATTTCACTCCAAAACCAATTCATCAAATCTCGAATTTTTTGCTTCCTTTTAAACTTTGCAACAAAATGATTCACAAGCCTATTATTGAAGTCCTCAACACCAAGATGAATGTCACCAGTTGTGGCTTTGACCTCAAACGTTCCTCCACCTAAATCAAAGATGATCACATTCTACTATGCTTTCCTCGACGCTTTTTTGTCCAAGCCATACGCAATAACAACAGCTGTGGGCTCGTTGATAATGCTCATCACGTTAAGCCCTGCAATAGTGTCAACATCCTCCGTAGCCTGCCTCTATAAGTCATTGAAATAAGCAAACACAATGATGAGATCTGAGAAGTCAAATGGGGTTAGAAAGCTGATTTTGCTGCAATGAAATCTGAGAGAGAGAAGATGGAGGCAACGAGAGACTTTGATTTGTGAACCCAAAATCTGAAGTTTTATATATTATCGCTTACATTGATTAATCGGTTAGACCATTGAAAAATCGGCCAATTCTTAGCCAATTTTTATACACAGAAGTTATTAATTAGAACCGAATCAAACAATTTGGTAGTTTAGACTGTTTTCAATCGAACTGAATAGTCCAATTCCATTTTAAAACCTTGATTTTAGTGATGGTACGATTTCTAAACCATATTTTAGTGACCCACTTTACAATGTGCAGACTCGTTGCAATACTTTCATCATTTCTTGTCTATTGAAATCTATGAGTTAGTCATTAGGTTCGATAATCTTTTACATAGACTCAACTTCAAAAATATGGGAATTACTAAAAAAACATTTTGGTCAATCTGATAATAATCGAATATGCAAGTTAAAATATGATCTATCTATGTTGAACCAAGGAAACAAATCTATTGACACTTATTATATAGAACTTATGGTACTATAGACCGTATTGCCTATATGGAAATTACAATCCTCATTATTTTCAACACTACGAGGATCAGCAGATGAAGGATGCTATCTTCAATTTTTTGAATGGATTAAATGAAAATTACTCTCATTAATCTTCACAAGTTCTACTAATGAAACCATTTCTTACCTTGGAAAAAGCATATAGTATGGTAATGAGAGATGAACCTAACATATAATATGGTAATCAGAGATGAATCCAGAAAGGTAACAATATTATTATTAGTTTATGAATGATATTCTAATTGGATGCAAATGCAAGAAAGAATTAATAGAGTACTCAATTTCATGAGTATAAATTTCAAATTTAAAAACTCAGGACAACCCAGGTTCTTTCTTGGAGTTGAAGTAGCAAGATAAGAAAAAGAGATGGTTTTGTGTCAAAGAAAATATACCTTAAATCTTATGGAATAATGCAAATTGTTAGGTACAAAACCAAAACCAATACCTATTGAACCAAGTCATGGACTGAGACAATCGGAAAAAGATTTTCTTGATGAACCAAGTCATGGACTGAGACAAATGGAAAAAGATTTTCTTGATCATCCAACTGCCTATAGAAAGCTTGTCGGAAAACTAATGTACCTTACCCTTACAAGACCTGACCATTTAGTCCGTATCTTGCCACAATTCATGAGCAAACTTGCCAAGATACATTGGCAAGCTGCCTTGAAAGTGGTCAGATACTTAAAGGAATGCCAGGATAAGGAATTATTCTAAACATTGAAGGAAATAAATTGCTAGAATGCTACATAGATAGTGATTGGGGCACATGCCTAAACACTAGAAGATCCATATCTGGTTTTTGTGAGCTGGAAAGCTAAGCCATAATCAGTAGTGGCTCGAAGCTCAACTGAAGTTGAGTATAGAGCCATGTCCCTTGCATGCTATGAAGTGCTTTGGATTGAAAATCTACTTGAAGATTTCAAGCTTAAGTATGAAGGGATAGTTGTAATGTATTGTGATAATCAATCAGCTATTCAAATTTGTAAAAACCTTATGCTTCATGAGAGAACGAAACATTTTGAGATAGACTGTCATTTCATTAGAGAGAAGGTTGAAGAAGGAATTGCAAAAATAGAACATGTGGCAAGTAAATCTCAGACATTCACACAAAGGCTCTCAATTCATCTCATCTTAGATCTTTAATTGTCAAGATGAACATGATCAATATTTATGCTCGTATTAAGGGGAAGTGTGAGAAAGAAAACAAAAATATACGTCTGGAAGCAAGAAGAGAAGAAATGAAGAAGGAGTTAGTTAGATGAGTTGTAAATAACAACCAAAGAATTAGTTTTGTCCTTTAACAGAATTCTGTTGTCACTTATAACAAACCTCTATATATATACTCGATTTTTATAAAGAATAAACATCAAAGTATTCATTTTACACTTATTATCACTCTCCCATCTTTTTCTAGAAATTCATCAGATCCTGTTTATCCTTTGTTCTTCAAGTTTTAAAATTCAGTGGCTAGTACCTAGAATCCCCTGAAGCAATACAAACGTTAGAAATAACAGATACTTTTAAGACTTACATACTAGGTGTTAGACACCTAAGTCTAGACTGTGGGATCGTACAAGTGTTGAAGAGCCTTAGCCAATGCTTGGCACGCAAGTCAGCATGAGGAAAGCGTATTAACGAGGAAAGAAGGCAAAATTTTACGAGTTGGCAAGCAAAGCCTGAGAAACTTGCGAAATAGGTGAGTGATGCTGGAAGTATCGGTGAAGATTTTGAGAGTAATCGAGATTAGATACGCATGGGCACACGTAGGTGCCCATTGGTGAAAATATTTGATGAGACATGAGATTCAGATGTGAGGCTGCGCAAAGATGGCAAATTAAGTCATACGAGACCCGAGGCTGTGCGAAGACATGCGAGTGCGACAAGGTGCATAAGAATTTGACTTCGGTGAGGCAGATCGAAGGTATGTAAAATATGCGAGGTTTTATACTAACTCAGATTATGACTTGTACTTAGTTATAGAGCGATGAGACTGCATCATGAGTAAACTTGATTATGGAAGATGGACTTGTCCATGGACGTGCATTGATAGACTTATGTGCGGATAGGCCATGGGGACTTAGAAAACACATCAATAATGATGTGACAATTGTGGATGATGTGACGGATAAGATCACAATGGATGAACATCAGCTTTAAAAGATAAAGATCATGTGGAAGGATCATCTGAAGATAGAGGAGATCTTCGTAGATAAGGATAATGATTCCTAGATAGGATAATCTTTTATCTTGTTAATATGATGTAACTTAATCCTATTAGATAGAGTCCTAATTAGATGGGGATGTCATCTATTAGTTAGTTTGATGTAATCTGATAATGATAAGATAGGATAAGATTGTGATATTAGCTAGTAGAGTTCTATTAGGATTCTAACTTAGTCATCTAGAGATGTCTATAAATACCTCATTAGAGCTTAGACCTACTCATTCAATCTTTGAGTCATTCACTTATTAAGAGAAATCACTCAGATGATAGAGCTTTAAGAGTTGAGAGTTGAGAGCTTTTGGGGAAGTTCTCATTATAAGGACTTCAAGTAGGGAGTTCCTTATAAATGCTTCAAGAAGGAGGTACTTATATCTTTTGTTAATGTTTTGTTAAGGGTTAATGGAAGATTAGCTTCGACTATATATCTCTTGTTGCTTTCTTTACTTTATTATGCACTTGTGTTATTTTGTGTGTGAGAGAAACACTTTAAACACTTGTTTGTACGTGAGGTGTTCGATAGTTAACGGAATTATTTGGCTACATTCACGTGAGAAGGCTGAATCTTGCTTAACCAGACCTAAGTGGGATTGTTGTACGAAACTGGGTGTGACTTGCGATAAAAGTTTGGGTCCAAAATAGAACTTTGTGACTACTAGTATCAGAGCTAATTTAGAGCGATGGCTGGTAGAAGTAATCTGATGGAAAGGTTACCATAATAGAAGTAATTTTTGAGTCTCTAGCCCCGACGGATGAGGGAGTAATTCCTTTTTTGGAACGTATTACAACCTTAGAGAGGAAGCTTCAAGCAACTATGAAAGCATTTGAGGAATATATGAAGGCTCGTGATATGATCTGCTAGTGCCCAAGCATGCAATGGTAAGGCACGAGATAGGTGTCCGAGTGGAAAGCCCTATGGTGAAGGTGTGAGAGCCACAAGTTTTCGATGGCAAGCAAAGGGCTGAGGAGCTTGAAAATTTTACATAGGACGTGGAGTAGTACTTTGTAGCGGCAAAAGTGGCGAACTAGAAGAAGGTGTCAATTATAGCAATGTACATAGTCATTGATGCCAAGTTGTGGTGGAGAACGAGAACCTCCAACAACATCAATGCGAGGAGGCCTCCCATTGACACTTGGGAGAAGATGAAGAAGGAGCTAATGAATTTGTTGCTACCTAACAACACTTCATAGCTAGCGAGAGAAGCTTTGAAGGGGTTGAAGCAAGACTGTCTGGTAAGGAAGTATGTGAGGAAGTTCACATTGGTGATGTTGGAAGTGTAGAGCATGTCAGAGGAAGACAAGCTATTCAACTTCATTAGCAGCTTGCAAGGTTGGGTACAAATGGAGCTTCAGAGGTAGAACGTGAAGGACCTCTCTAGCGCAATAGCGGCAGCAAATGCTTTAGTGGATTTCCAATTGCCACCATCAATTATACCCAGCAAAGAGAGTAAGAAAAATGGTAGAACCTGAGATGGCAAGGAGAAAGGCAAAAAGAAGGTGGGAGAATCTTTTCGATATAAGAGGAAGCAATCGAAGGGGAAGGCTGCATGTTTCATTTGTGATAGGCCGCATTATGTTCGAGAATGGCCAAAGAGGAAGAAGGGCGAGGAGCAGATTAATTCCATAGTCGCAAAGGACAAAGGAGGGGGCGATGAAGATGACTCGAGTGAAGGAGCCATTAACGAAAGCACCTATTTGAATGTTATAAACATCATGGAGGAGTACCCATGTAAAAAAACTTGACAAAAAGAGGAAGTGGTATGTGGGAAAGGTTACAATGGAAGAGAAGACTTGCTATAGTCTTCGACAATTGGCGAAGGAGCCTTCGAGGGAACCGCTCGTGACAGATTATTTCGACGAGGGCGTCGAATTCTTCTAGTGGGGTGGATCATTAGACCCTAAGTTCAGACTGCGAGATTGTACGAGTGTTGGCAAGTCTTGGCTAATGCTTGGCACGCAAGTTAGCACGAGGAAGGCGTGTTGACAAGGGAACAAGGCAAAATCTTACGAATTGGCAAGCAAAACCTGAGGAACTTATGAAGTAGGCGAGGGATGCCAGAAGTATCGATGAAGATGTCGAGGGTAGGCGAGATTCGATACACATGGGCATGCTTAGGCGCCCATTGACAAAAATCTTCGATGAGACGTGAGATCATATGTGAGGCATCATGGAGTTGGTGAACTAAGTCATGTGAGACCCGAGGGTGCGCGAAGGCATGCGAGCATGACAAGTTGCATAAACAATTGACTTCAGCAAGGCAAGTCGAAGGTATGTAAAATATGTGCGGTTTTTCTCAACATGGTAACAGCCAGATTTGGGAGAATAATTCTTTCAATTTTCATTGATAATTTTCCCATGTACAGAGTCTATCTACTTATAGTACATTAAGCTAGCCAACTATGGTAACTATTTTGTAGTCAATGCGTGATATTCTCTTAATGTACACAATTAAGGCATAATCTGATCCTGATACTACGTGATCTCGTAGAATATTCTAACACTCCCCCTCAAGTTGAGTAGTGGGATCTCCAATGCCCAACTTGCCCAAAACTATTTTGAAAATCCTACCATTGATGGCCTTGGTCAGAATGTCCGCCAATTAGTCTTCTAAGCGAACATATGGTAAATCAATGATGCCCCCTTCCAATTTCTCCTTGATGAAGTGTCGATCCACCTCAATATGCTTTGTCCGATCATGTTGGACAGGGTTTTCTGAAATACTTATGGCTGCCTTATTGTCACATAATAGCTTACTCATACCTTTGGGTGGGAACCCAAGCTCTTTCATCAACTTCCGGATCTAGAGGATTTCAGCTAGCCCTCGTGCAATTCCACAAAACTTCGCCTCTGCGCTAGATAGTGCAACCACCTTTTGTTTTTTGCTCCTCCAAGTAACTAAGTTGCCTCCGACCATGGTGAAATATCCTGCAGCTGATTTTCTGTCATTTGGATTCCCGACCCAATCTGCATCCGTATAACCTTGTATCTCTAAATGACCACTCTTCTTGAAGATTATACCTCGATTTGTTGATCCCTTTAGATATCTCACAATCCTGAGAGCTGCTTCCATATGATCTTTCTGTGGATTATGCATAAACTGACTGATGACTCCGACAGCATATGTTATGTCTGGTCGAGTGTGGGCAAGATATATCAGCTTTCCCACCAGTCTCTGATACTTCTCCCAATCTGTAGGTTCTCCGTCTTCTTTCATCTGCAAGTCGTGATTTACTACCATTGGAGTCTCTGCTGGTTTGTAGTCAGCTATCCCTGTTTCTATGAGTAAATCCAGGATGTACTTTCTTTGTGATATAAAGATTCCTGTATTTGATCTCAGTACCTCAATTCCTAGAAAGTACTTTAACCCTCCAAGATCCTTCATTTCAAATTCTTCAAATAATCTTCCCCTGGGCCTTGCAATCTCCTCCTTATCACTTCCAGTGATTATCATGTCATCCATGTAGATAATGAGACAAGTAATTAGACTCCCCCTCTTCTTGAGAAAGAGAGTATGATCTGAGTTACTCTGCTTGTACCCATACCTCTTCATTACGATCGTAAACCTTCCAAACCAAGCCCTCGGAGATTGTTTCAGTTCGTATAGTGCCTTTTTCAGTCTACACACTCTTCCCTTCTAGATCCCATCTGTAAATCCCGGAGGTCCCTCCATATACACCTCTTCTTTAAGGCCTCCATAGAGAAAGGCATTTTTTACATCAAATTGCTGGAGTGGCTAGTCCAAGTTTGCTGCTAATGAGAACAGGACTTTGATGGTGTCTATCTTTGCTACCAGAGAAAACGTCTCTGAATAGTCAACTCCGTATGTTTGTGTATACCCTTTCGCCACAAGTCGTGCCTTATACCACTCCACCGTTCCATCTGCCTTGTGCTTTATGGTGAACACCCAGTTACACCCCACTGGTCTCTTTCCAGGCGGAAGGTGACAAATCTCCCATGTCTCATTCTTTTCTAGGGCCTTCATTTCAATCATCATAGCATCCCTCCACTCTTTCCTGCTTTTTGCTTCCTACACTGTTCTTAGAACCTCCTCAGCGTATAATGTTGTTGTGAAGACTTTAGCTTCTACTGATAGACTCCCCCTCACCAGGTTTCCCATAGGATACCTTGAAGCTTTGATTGATGTTCGGGGCTATATCTCCTGGGAGGTATCCCCCTCGTGCTTCTCAGGGGTAAAGTATATCTCTCCCTTTCTCCGACTATTA
>JANIHY010000002.1:34949348-34964193 GCA_027479065.1 Erythroxylum brevipes
TATATCATATTAGAAATTCTGAAATTTTTTTCTTAATTCTAAATTTTATAATATATATATATATATGTGTCCTATCTATATCCACCAAATTTTAGAAGTTAGTGTGTTCTTGTGTCCGTGCTTCTTAGATTAAGACCAATCCAGCTAGGAACCCACGGCAGTAGTCTTTTCGTCCAACCAATTCAACCAAGAAATCTACACGTCCACCGTCTATACTAAGGAAGCAATCCATTAAGAACAATTGTCAAAATGCAGAAATAGGAAGGCGTGTAATCTGATTCCATAATACTCACGTAGGTGAGTGGATGACCAATTGATAGAAGCTGTTTGATGAGTAAAATCCCATGTAAGAAGTTCCGCTCGAAATAGCCGACAGAAATTAAAAGATACAAAAAAGTAATTGATAAAGTGATGAAGGAAGCTTGGGCTGCTATAGCCCACTGAGATAAGTCTTTACCATGAGCATTTCGACGTTAAGGCCACAGAGGGTTCTAACGTTTCAACCCTTATCTGGTGAGAGAAAAGGAAAAGAAAAGAGTCCCTATCATTCATGGGTGATCATGGTCCCCTTGTAACTTGGAAATCACACTCATGCATCTATTACGTTTCAAGAAAATATAAGTCACAATCAACCACATAAACACATCTTGCACACACCTCAACAAAAACATCAATGGGGCAGTAACAATTCTCAAGTACTGCTAACTAGCATTAAGCTCAACACACAAAAGAAGTTTCAGCATGATTGTCACTGCAGTAGAGGCCAGGTTGCTGAGTGAAACCCTGCTGCTTCAGCATCTTCCTAGCCTTTAAAACAAGCTCCCTATTACCAATTTCACCGTCTGTATCTGCAAGTATAGTCTGGATGGCATTGCTAAGAGCCCCATAAGCTTCAGCAGAATTTCCTGAGGGGCTGGCATCGGCGGAAGTTTGGTCAGTCTGGCAACCACTGATTAGAATACCACTATCTGTTAACGAGCGCTTAGCAGTTCCGGCATAAACCTCTTCCTTGCTCCCCAACTCTGTCTCTAATGCAGGTTGTGCATACCCCTGATCATTCTCCAGCTTTTGTACAAGAAATTGCCCAACAAAACCAAGAATCCCACCACTCCCGCTTTCTCCATCACCATGTTGTATCTTATTCATTATGAATTTCATGAACTTCTTCACTTTTGGACTGGCATCCTCTCCGAAGACATCGAAAAGAGTTGGTCTCAGCGTCCCAACATCTATATCATCTTTACCAGTTTTTTGCTTGAGTATATCTATGAGAGTTGAGAGAGGTAAAGATCTACTCTTCACATAGCCTCGTTGACCGTACTCTGCTTCAACTTCCCTGTAGTCAACATCTGCCTCCTCCCTGTGGCGATGACCACTGCCATGGTGACGCAGACCAGAAGGAAGATGAATCCCACGAGACTCAAATGCATCTTGTACGGTCTGGTGCAGGAAGCTTTTGAAACCACCAGAGTCTGATTCCTGCTCTTGAGATTGTGTACTGTGGCCAATCTGCTCTTTAGCATCATCTATAAGGCCTCCACTATGGCATGAATCAGAGACAATAGTCAAGCGACAACCTTCCGGAACCCGATCCACTAATTCCTTGAAATCATCATCTATTGACAACCAACTCAACATATAGTTAGCATGCCAAGTCACATAATCCTTATTTATCACTTATTTACAGTTTGAGATAGATGTAAAAAGTAAATATGCACAACCAACAAAGTATTAATAATTTATTTTAACGTGCAGTTGATTTAAAAATAAACAGGAAGTGTTTGGTGACATGTTGAAGCAGAATAACAAAAAATGAAAAGAGATCACTGATAATGTGCCATCTGATTCTGATATTTGTAATTAGCATTTTTTTAAGTGGTTTAATACTTTCACCAAGGATTATCTCCCTAGAAATAATTTGGCAAATGAACCAACTTGCTGCTCCAACAAGCTTTTAAAGACTTAAAAATTTGAGCGACGGTATATCATGCATAATCTACGAGAACAGCAGCATTGAAAATTCCAGCAACAGACCAGTTACCGGAACAAAGAATTTTTATCAATTAGAAATTTTCTGAAATCTCTTTTGTTAACCCTGCAAGACTAGCTAATATCCATTTCTTTAGTTTGATTGTTCTCCCTCTGACACAAATTCTCGGGATCTGATCATTGCTAAGAAATCAAACAAGAATATACCCTAAAATTGTTCCCGAGGACGTCTTTATCAATATCAAAATTGAGATCCATGGATACCAGTACAAGTAGTGCCGAATTATCAACAGAGAATCAAGGTTAAAATGAATCAAGGGTTAATTCAATAATTAAAGTGGTACCATCCCAAGGAACAACATCGTTATCATTTTTATCCAAAATCCACCGGACTCCCAATCCAGAAACCCGATCAACAAGCACAATTCTTGCAATAATAAGAAACGAGGTGGTGTCATCGAGATCAAGGTCATCAAAAAGGGATGAACATGAGGTGATAAGATAGACATGTCATATATACCAGTAATAAGATTCATGTCACAAGGGACAATGCACTCATCATAACCAGTATCATCATCCTCGCCAGTCTCGGCAGGAAGCCTGGTGCCATGTCCACTGTAGTGAACGAAGAGGAAATCGCCTGGCTCTCCCGATTCCACCAGCTGGGTCAGTGCCCTTCTGATGTTTTTCCCAGTGGGTTGGGTGTATGAGTCGTCGGTGTCGATGAAAACAGTGATGTCTTCTTCGTTGAAACCGAAGCGATCGACGAGACATCTGTACATCCTGCGAACATCGTTAACGCAACCTTTAAGCTCTGCCTTGGTACCTGGGTAGTTTATTCCTATCAAAACTGCCTTCTTTCCCATCTCTGATTTCTTCTTCTTCTTCTTCCAGATCAGACGCTGAAGTCTTGTTGTGTGGATGGATATTCGATCCCACATTCCCACTAAAAGAGATTATCGCCTTTTTGTATTGCGTGTGCTGCTCCTGTGGGGTCGGGAAAGTAACAACTAATAATAATGATAATATTATTTAATATAAATTAAACTTATGTTTAAATATTTAAAATGATGTTTAGGCATTTTTTTAATTTCAGAATACAGATGATGGGTTAGACTTTAGTGCGGTCTCGGATCTCCTCATCCTTTTTTTTTTTTTAATTCAAGCTAAAATCTGATTCTAAACCAAACCAGCTCTATTCCGCAAGGGATTTGGAAAGGCTTGTATAAGTAAATATTTGTTTATCCTTTTCTTTATTAACGTATAAAAGAGGAAGCTGAGAGTTGACTGTCGGCAACATAACTTTAAAACAGACATATTTCATTTTTGTCAACTCAACTTTGAGGCCATTATTGGGCGCTGATGATGAAATCTGGACTGGTTCCCATTGGTTAAAAATGAAAACACGTCAAGGAACGACGAATCCAAGATTTTAGTCTTGGAGGCAAAGAACTTAATTTTCTAAGAGCTATATAGCCCTATTTAGTTTACTATATATATATATATATATATTTAGAAAAAAAAATTAGTTTTGTAAAAACTATAACTCTTACTAGCCCCCTCGGATCCATCCCTAACGTCAAAGCCCCTGGATCCATCCCTGACGTCAAGTTTACCTTTCCTCTTTTCTTTGCTGAAAAGAGATCTACCACCTTATTCCTGGAGCCCTTAAGTCAATTCATTTGGACTGATTTCTTTTTTTGGAAATTAAAAGATGGATAAAACTAAATCGAAAAATTACAAGAGTACCAAATTCGACTCTATGTAGCTTTAGAATACTGACATTGAAAGAAAAGGTGATCCCGCCAATTCTCAACGACTATGTTATGAAGAAAATATGTGGTATTTTATATCCATACCATTGACTTTTTGTTTGGAATGGATTCCTAGTTGCTAGCTATGTTATAAGAGTTTTCCCACAAGAGTTTAAACCACGAACCTCCACGGAGTGATCAGTAAACAGCTGATGGTAAGATTGTGTAGAGAACAGACCGTTAGGAGGCAATGTCCAGGAGATAACATTTTCACGGACAGCATCATTTATCTGAGAAAGATAATTCAATAGAGTGTGAAATCCACCGCTGGTAATCAGGATCACACTTTAGAATTGAGGGACAGTTGGTTTTTTTTTTCTTTTTTTAATAAGATATTTTAAGAGGGTCTCAATTATGAAAGATATCTTTAAACCATCAATCCTTAAATTAATCTCCAATTGAGTCAGGTAGGTCTCTTATAAGAAGTTATTTTTGCATTTCTAAATTATGCTTTTAAAATTGAACCTATTAAACCTCGCACGTGTTTTTGTTTTAACGAGAATCGAGCGGTTACGGATCTATCACCGTTCCCTGCAAAATCACTCCAAACTAGTGCCACAGTAACTTAACCAGAACCGATCTAGTCAGACTCCACGCACATCGAAAATCACCAAATCTAAAGGTTTTTTTTTTTTTTTTGTGGTGATGAAATATGTTATACTTGATATGACTCCAGATTAATATACAACGGCATACGTCAGCCATGATTCTGTTATGATAGCGCGATGCCATCATATCAGAAATTGGCTATCCCATAAGGATCGATGCAATTCGTTGATGAAAACCAATTAAGCGTTCATCATTTATTCGATCCGATAAAAATTCAATACAGAAGAACAATGCATACATATGGGACATAGACAACATTTAGAGAACCATTAGTTGGCGTAGTTGCAGTTTAATCTTACTTCAGTTTCACTTGATGGACCAGGAACTACAATGTTCCCTAAATTGACCATCGACACTGCAAACTGGTTGAAGAAGAGGTCAGGCTGAGTTGCCATTACCGAAATAAAAGGTGAAGTTCGTGGATCCAAATACAATGCTTGATCGGTTGATAACAAACCCTTTTTCTTTCCGAGGTTAGAGTAGTATTCTATGTCAAAAGTCTTCGGAGTTGTAACGTCAAGATTGACATAGTTGGAACTCCATTTGCAGCTTCTGGTGAGATTCTTCAGATATTTGGCGTCAATGGTCGGGTCAGGCTTCCCAGTTCCTTGATAATTGGCAAGTCTGTGTTGGAATGAATAGCAAGTGCTCCTACCAATTGTATGTGAACCGGAGAGCGTAACCAAGTCCAGTATGCTCAAACCAAGGGAATCGAAGAAGTGGATTAAAGTTGTGATATTTTCACGTCCCTGAGGGACCATGTCAGCTTCTTTGGAAAGGGAAATTCTTCCATCTTTACGACCGAAAGGAACTTCCCAGAATGAACCATTAAGAAGTTTAGTTGCATCTCTAGCAGCAGCTGTGAGGATATCTGCACAGGACACCTTGCGTGGACACCTTCTCTCTAGTTCTGCCTTTATGTCATCGATCACTTGGAAACCTCTCAATGTCCTGCTAGCATAAGCTCTCCGTTCACTTCCTTTGTGATTCAACAATATTGATGCGTCACAACCCTTTGACATTAGAAGAAGAAAACAAAAAAACTAATTCAAGATTTATACAATGGGAAGGTTTTCTTAATAAAGAAAGCTGAATCCATACTCTAACAGCGCAGTCATGGAAGTGCAAGCGAATGATGCTTGCAGCCAATGAGTTGTCCTGATGAAACCAATAAGCCATCTTTTCTTGGATGACTTGCTCGACAACTGGGCATGTTTTAAGGTAGTAACTGGTGGACAGTCGAGGCAACCATATTGTCGTTGTCTTTGGTACTATTGTTTTAGGCTTCACCAGACCAAGAACGACAGGTTTGAGAGGTATTAAGGCATTGGCAACAGAAGCGAGACTGAGCAGTAACTCAAATTGAACAATGAAGAGAATCGATGCAAAACAAAGCTTCTTCATTTGTGATCAAATGTAGCGCCAGGTAGAAGACTCTCATTAATTGCTTGCTACTCGATCTCGAAATTTATATATGCTGATGTTCATTTTGTATTTCTAAGCCTTATATATTTATAATATATACTGGCCGGCAGTTCTGAACAAACAAGTGACAGTCAACTAAAGTACGTGAGCAGCACTCTCTATGCATGCAGGTCATATGTAGGGAGGCATGATCAAGTGAAAAACTATATTTTCACGTTGCACACACACCAGAATGAGGAGAAATCGCGTTATTCTGGTGGAGAACCCAACCAAGGTCTGACTTTTCTGGTTGAAGGTTTATTTTACAATTAAAATCGTCTTCTTGTTCAGATAAATTTCCAGTTATTTTTCAATGCTATGCAAATTATTATACAAAAAATCTGTAGAATCCAATTTTCACATACGGGTTCACAAATAAATAAAACATCAAAGCCCAACAAGCAAGTCAACGCAAACAAGATCCAAAGATAATTCCTGCATTGACAAATTATAAATTCATTATTCCAGCCTGTAAATTCACACAACATTTTTGCATCTTCTCCTTTTTTTTTGTAACGTTTGTCAGTAGTTAGTTAGAAAGTTTGTTACGTATAAGTTTTCCATTGTAAATCTTGTATATAAACCCCAGAGCACAAATGATAAGATGAGAGTTTTTTTTCCCCAAAATTCTGTCTTCATTCTCCACATGGTATCAGAGCATCAAGCTCTTGATATACAATGACTAATGAACGTGAGGGAAATTCGAGCACCACTCATGCACCACTCGATATAAACAATGATGAAAGTGAATTGTATGAGATCTCTGCTTCAGAAAACTCGGGCACTATCAGGGTGAGGACAATGCTGGATGAGACGAACTATCTCTCATAGAGTATAATGCTGATTATTTGTGAAAGTTCGTTGCCGCCAACTTGTAGGATTTTACGAGTATTCCTCTCGAGACACTTTCGCCGCTGCCAACTTTCCTACATAGCTTAAACATGTTTTGGTGTTTTGGCAATATATTGATCTGTAGTTATCTAAATGGAATGATTCTTAATTTATATTAAACTAGAGACATATGGATACAATTTTATGAAAAAATTGAATTTTAATTCTATCTCTAAAATTCCAGAATCTGACTTGAATTTGAGCATAGAATACTGTTTCAGTTTAAAAACAGTTTAAATTATTTGGAGTATAACTTTTGGAGTACTAAATCAAATTGAAAGATCTTGATGTCATTAGAAACTTAAGACAATGAGGAACATTTTTTAGAAGAAAGTGTTGCCAAATTACTTCATTTTCATTGTCAGATTGATCATGTACAGTAGATCTGAAGGTATGTTTTAGGAAAAATATGAATTTGAATGAGTTATGAATTTCGATTTTAATGGTTTTATTGAGGCATAAACCATAAGTATACATGATACTTACATGACGAGAATAATAAAGCAATACCTGGGGTTCTCATGAATATGCGTTGCACATACATACATGTGTATTAATAAATAATTTTAATTGTGCAAAAGTGTGATATGTGTATATTGCTTGATTTAGAGGAGCAATTGGAACATCAACATTCAAACGTTGTCGAAACTTTGAGGAAATAGTTTTGGCAACAATTTGTGAGTAACCTAGACGTTCTTACTTAATTATTTGTTTGTTTAAATTATGTTTTGAATTATCTTAAGAATTTTGATTGTTTGATTCCGGACATTGAAGGTCCAAGGTTTTGATGCATCAATGTAACAATTGAGGTGTTCTTTATATGTGAATGTGAAGAAATAAGTGTTGCTCAACAATTTTTTTGAATTCCGGACTAATTCCGATGATAAATGTGTTCTGACTGTGAATGTGAAATCATGTGATTGATTAAGAATGTGTTAATATGAAGCATTCCATTACATGAATGCATATAAGATAAAAGCAATGTGTTGCTAGTACAAAGAGCTTAAAGCTCAGACTGTGATAAGAGCCTTTGGCCTAGTTATGAATATACCTGGCATCCACTCAAGGATATGGGACATTATTTGATACTGTTCGGTATCCATTAAGAGATATGGGGTAATAAAAAGGTACTCAATCACAACAACAATAATAAATAAAAGTGAGTCTCACATGCATCGCATTTATAATTGATATGTGTATCTTGTATGAATGAAATGATCAGTATGATTGTTCTGAAAGTGATTCATGATGCTTTACGCAAAAATGCAAAGATGTAAATTATATGCTACGTGTGTTGAAATAATGCATGAATTGAGTGAACCATCGGTGATGGTTATCTAATTGAATTTGCAAAACTTACCAAAATTGCAACGTTGACTTTCAAGACCAAGAGATGACTTTAGCTATTAAAAGACGCTACAAGAAGTATAGTCATGTACTTTTGGAGAAAAAGAAGAAATGACTCAAAGGTCGGTCAGTTGAGATTGGAAGATTGAATAGATCTTTTTATGTAATTCCTCTTTCATGTAGCGTATTTTGTATTAGGATATGATGATGTTCATATTTTGATGTTATTGAAAACTGTTAATGTAAATATTTGGTTTTATGAAATGAAATGAGAAATTTGGGTTTTAATTATGGTGTTTTTCATTATGATGTCTTAAAAGAAAATAAAGAATGATCATGCCATGTTAAGTGAATGTTGTGATTGAATGTAGCACACCATTATCATAGGTTATGTACTAGAATGTCATCAGGGTGTTTCGGTATGTACCTATGATAGTGGGGGCGTTACATTATTGCTCTAAAAGCGAAAGATAAAATCCGCTTCGTAAACGATTGTTGCAAGGAGCCAGAGAACAACCCAACCTTACTAAAAAAGTGGAGTACAAATGATAATATGGTAATCTCATGGCTTTTAAACTCTATGGTTAAGGATTTAGCGAAATCGTTTCTTGCAATCACCACTGCTAGGGATCTATGGGAAGAGTTGAGGTCTAGGTATGGTGAGAGAAACGAACCTCAAATCTACCAATTAACGCAAGAAATCAGTAATCTAAGACAGGGGAATGAGTGTGACGAGATATTTCATAAAACTAAAGTGACTTTGGGACAATTTAAGATGAGTTATGCCTTATAGGAGTTGTCTGTGTGAGGTTGGTAAACTTAATAGTGTTGTGGAAGAAAACACTAAATTGGTTCAATTTTTGATAGGGCTTAGAGAGGAATATGGGAGTGTAGTGAGTCAAGTAATGTTGAATGATCCTCTACCAGTTGTGAATAAAGCATATTCTATGATTCTTGCTGTTAAGAAACAGAGAAATGTTGCTAGACTATCTACAAATGAGATAAGATAAATGAATGTTGCTCTCGCAGTGAAGCCTATCGAAAATAGAAAGACAGAGACTATAGAGGGGTTTTCGATGAACAGAAAAAGGAGTTATGTGAGGAAAGAGGACAAATATTGTACTTACTGCCATAAGAAGGGACACACAGTGGATATATGTTTCAAGATCCATGGAGAACCCGAATGGTTCAAGGAACTGAAGCATAAACGTACAAGAGAAATAAATACCTATACTAGAGTAGTAGCTAAGAGTCCCACTGAAGCTAGACAGAGGAGTTCAAATGGTGAAAGTATCAAACAAGAGTCACAATTCAGTATTTTGAGCAGACAGGTTTAGGAGCTGATGCATTTAGTCAAGGGAAAAGGTATTAACAAAGTCAATCACGTAGCTCTTAACAGCTACGCAAGTATGTATTCTAACCATAATGATAATGTTAGTTCTAAGTATGAATTCGTTTCATGGATGGTAGATTCAGGTGCATCAACCCACATAACTCAACCAAAACTTACTCAAAAACCCTGACTTATACCTTATGTTTGCCCTATAATGTTACCTGATGGTTTATTTAGATCCGTCACCCAAATAGGAAACGTAGCATTAACTGATTCGATTCAATTAGAAGATGTTTTGTACATTCCTACTTTCCACCACAACCACCTGTCAGTTTGCAAACTTAATAAAGAAAATGACTTAGCCGTTATATTTATATCAAACAAGGTTGTGTTGTAAGACCCGAAGACTAATTCCATTGTGGCAAGTGACAAAGAAACTAGGGGCATTTACAAACTTAAACCTCATCACTTTCAGCCATCAAACTTGAAGAAAGGTCCATCTTTGTAATTGTATCTCAACGAACATTTTGTTTGTAATGCTCTTGATACTTTTAGTTTATGGAATTTTCGACTCGATCACCTATCCACTAAGGTCTTTGAACATTTTCAGTTTTGCCACCTTAAGTCGCCAAATGACTTCTTTTGTGAAAATTGTCCCTTAGCAAAACAAACACAAATATCATTCGAAAAACATGTTATAATAACAACCAACCCTTTTAAGTCATATGGACCTTTGGGGCCATGGGGAATAAAAGCACTTGATGGATCTACATTTTTTTGACCATTGTGGATGAATTTAGTAGAGCTACTTGGACTTTCCTTTTAAGTAATAAAGCCAAAGTCCACCATACAATCAACCTTTTTATTTCAATGATCGAAACTCAATTTAACCAAAAAAATCACAAAAATATGTACAGAAAATGGAATTGAGTTTGTTAATACTTCCAACCAATAATTATTTGAGTTAAAAAGAATTATCCGTAAAAAAAATAGGTGTTCATACACCCCATCAAAATGGTGTTATAGAGCGTAAGCATAAACACCTACTACAAATAACTCGAGCCCTTATGTTTAAAGCGAACTTACCCAAAGAGTTTTGGGGGGATGCTATTCTAACCGCAACTCACATCATAAATCGCGCACCAACCAAAATTTTATGTTGGGAAACACCATATGAAAAACTATATCTTAAACCACCCAATTACTATCATTTAGGACTTTTGGATGTTTATGTTATGCAACAAATACAAAACTCCACAAAGAAAAATTAGAACCCAAGGCCATGAAATGTTCACTGCTTGGATACGCGCCCGATAGAAAGGCTTATAAACTACTCGTAATTGATATGCAATAAATAATATTTAGTCGAGATGTTATTTTTCATGAACATTTATTCCCTTACAGCAAACCAAAAATTGAACCTCAAAGGTCACACACTTCTTTTAACCCAAAAACATCACAAGGTCTAGATATACCTCACTCAAACCCCATCATACTGGATCCAACAACAACACCCGTAATTCCAGATCAGGAATTCTCTTCATCTTCATCTTCCTCTTCACCATCGCCACTGACCCACCCTCAACCACCACACTTCTTTCTACTCGATTTAGTACTAGACAAAGGAAAAAACCTTCATACCTAGACGATTATGTCACCATCCTATCAAATACCTCTTTTGCAGCTGCCACATTAGACTAGTTCAAAGAAACGACCAAAACAAAATTCTCCAATCACCATACTATTTTTTTAGCCAATCTATCCATTGACCGTGAACCATTTTCATACGAAACTGTTGAATATGACCCATTATGGATTGAGTCAATGTAAGTAGTGATCGAAGCTCTGGCAAATAATGAAACTTGGGTTCTAGCTATTTTGCCAGCAAGGAAGAAACCTTTGACAACGAAGTGGGTATACAAAGTAAAGCACAAATCGAATGGTTCTGTTGATCGATAAAAAGCGCAACTCGTGGTGAAAGGTCTCAAGAAAACCATCGGGGTTGATTAATTCGACATATTCTCACCGGTTGCCAAAATTACAACCATTCGAACAGCAAACACATGGTCTATTCATCACTGCGACATCAATAACGCGTTTTTACATGGGCACATCGAAGAAGAAATCTACATCGTTCCACCATAAGGGTATAATAAAAGCCAGCCAAGGGAGGTTTTATGGTTACAAAGGTCACTTTACGACCTCAAATAGGCAGGGAGGCAGTGAAACAAGGAGATCACTTCGACTCTAATTAACTTTGGTTTCACTCAGAAGGAATTAGACCACTGTCCTTTCACGAAAGGTACCAATAATAACTTCATGGCTTTGGTTATTTACATCGATGATGTGTTAATTACAAGTCCTTCTGAAGAATTGATCTGTGATGTTAAGCGATTCCTAAATAGTGCATTCACGATTAAGGATATGGGTAATACTAAGTATTTTGTTGGAGTAGAGATTGTTAGATTACAGAACGGGATGTTATTATTTCAACATAAGTATATATGTGACATTCTAGCTAACATAGAATTGACAGAATTACAACCTACCGATATTCCCATGGCTTAGAATGCCAAACTTGACATTGATGATGGATCTTTATTGACTGATCCTGAGAAATATAGATAGGTTGTTGGTCAACTCCTGTATCTGAATTTCACTCATCCTGATATTGCTTTCGTCACTCAACAACTTAGTCAATTCATTGCTATACCCCGTGATTCTCATGGGAAATCCCTATTACATGTTTTACGGTACTTATCAGGGACCATATCAAAAGCCCTGGGCTATTCAGTCATGACCACTCCTTCACTCTATGCTTTCTCAGACGCTGATTGGGGAAGTCTCTAACTGGATTCTGCATATTTTTTGGTTCATCCTTAATCTCGTGGAAGACTAACAAAAAGCCCACGATGAGCAGATCATCAGCAGAAACTGAATATAGGAGCATGGCCAACACTTTCTATGAAATCAAATGGCTTAGCTTCATTCTCTGGGACCTACAGGTCATTTTTTCACTTTCGATTCCTCTCCAGTGTGACAATATGGATGCCGTGCACATTTCCACCAATCCCGTATTTCACGAACGCACTAAGCACCTCAACATTGACTGCCATTTAGTTTGCAATGTTGTTTATGATGGATTAGTTCAAACAACATACCTATCTTCCAAGTATCAATTAGCAGATGTCTTCACCAACGCTCTCTCAAGACACACACTTTGCTATTCTTGTCAAGTTGGGTTTACTTACCTTTCAACTTGAGGAGGGGCTATAGAATCTAGGTTTCACAAACAGGTTCAGAAATAAATAAAGCATGGAAGGCCCAACAAGCAAGTCAACACAAGTAGCCCAACAAGATCCAAAGACAACTCCCAGAGCAACAAATTATAAATTTATTATTTCAGCTTGTAAATTAACACGACATTCTTGCATCTTATCTCTTTTTTACGTTTGTCAGTAGTTTGTTAATTACATATAACTTTTTCATTGTAAATCTTGTATATAAAACCCATAACGCAAATGATAAGATGAGAGCTTTTTTTTTTTCAAAAATTCTATGTTTTCATTCTGTATCACACTTTTAATGACATCTCACAATTTAATCATTAATTAAGACTTTAGTGATCCTAAGACACAATCTGAAAATCGATATTGTAAATGCAAATCTTACAAAAATAATGGACGAAGAGAGCTTCACCGTAATTATTTTGTGTAATCTTGAATATAATGTGTGAATAGAACTTTTTAAAGCTAACTTCCATTCCATTATGCAATGGGACTTTTAGTATTAATAAGTTATACCGTCATTGATAAAAGTTTGACTTCTATTCCATTTGTAACTTCAAAATACAAATGATTGCGTATAGAAACATAAACAATTAATTTTACAGAGAAAACCACACAATCACACAAAACAGAGTGGAGTCAAACGAAGCGATGAATTGTTGCAAATACTTCTCGTTGTTCACATAATTAACCTTAAGCTTTGCAGCAAACAAAATGGCCGAGTCGTCTTTTGGGACGATGATGATCCTCGTTAAAATCTGCTTCAGAACTATCCCCTGCTGGCCCTGTTATCGTCACAGCATAGTGTTTGTTACGCTTTGTTTTGCTGTCCTTGTTGTTACTATCGTGTTCATTCTGACCGTGATGATGATGTTTAGGTACGAGCACAGTGAGCAATCCATCACGCATTGAAGCCTTAATCTCATCAACTTTAGCATCGTCAGGCAATCTGAACTCTTTGGAAAAGCCACCAGGTAGCTTCATTCTTTCCCTACGGTGCCATTTTATTTCGCCTTTTATCTCTTCTTCCAAGAGCCTCTCTTATGCACTAGTCGTACTGCTTACGTGAAGCACTGCGCCCTGCTGAAGTTGGAGCTTGACGTCCTCTTTTGTGAGGCCTGGAAGTTCTATTTCGAATATGTGGGCTTTAGGAGTTTCCTTCCAGCCTATATGGAGAGCATTCGGTGGCCCTTGTAGTAAGTCAGGATCAAACGCGTCATCTTGTAAGAGAGAGTGAAGCATAGTCGACAAAGTTGAACAAATTTGGCAGGAACTATCTGTATGTTTAAAGGGAAACCTTCTAAATGGAAGGATTTGTCTTAATGGGGAGTAGCTGTGAAATTTGGAGTTGGTCATATTTATAGTGACATGAGGCAGGTGGGATTGAGGGGGTTATGGTAGTTCTTGAGGTTTCTGGATAGATATAGAAGAGTGGAGAGGCAGAGGAATCTATGTCAATGTTTAATTATGAGGATAGATATGATTTGAGATTTGGGCTCAGTAGATTATTTTCAAGTTTGACTTAATACAAGGCGCAGTCAACGTCAGGGTCCTAGGAAGAGTCTGGGCCTGTCTAGACTCTGTTCGATAAAGAACGTGATTTTCCACCTCCTCTCCGCACGTTCTAATCTTAAAAGAGAATTCCACAAAAGGGAAACCGCGGAAAGACGGTAAAAGGCATCCAGTTTAGCAATAGGTTATGTTTTGTTATGGTGATGGAATACTATGTATGTTAGTAAGGTTAAGTGTGAAGGAATATCAAAAATAATAATAGAGACTTATTTTAATTTTTTAGAGACATTAAGGGACAAATGATGCCTTTTAACCTAGTACTCTATTACTAAAACAAATGTAAACATTAATATCCAAATCAATCAATATAAGTTTACTTAAACCTATATTTAGCACATTCTAAGTACCTACTAGATAATTATTTATACTTAAATTTTAAACGTTCAAAAGATCGTTTGGTTCCACTTCTATTTTTCTATTGTAGTTTTCAGTTTCTGCTTTCAATTTTTTGTTTCTGTTTTTCTTTCAAATAAAAACAAAACTTGTTTTGTTGTTAATATTAATGTAGTTATATTTTTATCATTGATAATAATTACATT
>JANIHY010000002.1:34969262-34980214 GCA_027479065.1 Erythroxylum brevipes
GACGTCTTTATTAACTAAAATATAATATTATATACAAAATTACAACAAATATGTCAGCTGCAAGAGCAAAAGGTAATACTTACGATGTTAAATAAATGTCACTAATTTTTGTTGGCCGCCGTCACTACACAAATTTGAGACATATACATAGATAACAACGATAAGTGTTATCCTAACATGTATATTTAGGCTCGTCAACTGAATAACCACGTTAGAAATATCCTCCAATGAAGAATTTTCTATCCATTTGAGAGAAAACCGGTAACTGAGTGGACAAGTATGTAAGGACCTCGGAAATATTAGAAAGTATTGAAGTTTAAATTGTGGAAGTATCAAGGATTTTAGCCTATTTTCCCGTTAAGACATGACGGAGTAGAATAGTCGTTAATATTCAATTATTCACATAGCTGTAAGATACAAATGAAAAATAGTAGAAGGGATCAACTGGCAAGGCCTAGGAAATGAGTCACCACGCCCGCTTAAGGGAGAAAAGACCAATATAACAATTGCATGCTCTGTTTTGAAACTCAGGATCTTATCGATCGGTTTGACCAATTTGATTGATAATCAGTTGATTATTCGGTCTAAATAATTTTTAAAAAGCAATCTTTAATTGGATCAGTACGAATCGGTGAGAACTGGTCAATTGATCAGTTAAATCGGTGATCGAATCGATTAGTCACTGGTTCAATGATTTTTTATTTTTATTTTTTAAAACACATCACATTTTTATTTTTATTTATTTATATTATTTGAACAAGTCAAATGAATTTTTATTTTTATTTATTTTTATTATTTGGTATATTTTTATTTTTTTAATATTACTAATATTATATATAATTATTGTATAATTATGATATCATACCGATTCAACCGATAATCGAATCAATCAAATCAGTGACTAATAAAATTTTCGATTTAACGTCTTTCAAAATCGCACATATAAACTCATTTGTAGGCCATCTTTGATGAGACTTTTACGAACAAAAAGAATATAGCAAGTGTAGACATTACAAGTTAAAGATAGTGGGCGATGAAGTGTTGTCTCATGATTCATGAGCAGTGATAGGGGCCAAGGGTAAATTATTTCTTATTTAGTTTGGAAGCATAAATTGTCGGCTTTGTCACATGGCTTGTCTCTCCCACTCTCGTGCTCTTATAAAGATAGCAACGAAATAATATATAAATGGAGATCATATCAGATTTGAAGCTTCTTGTTTAGCTCCTCATCTTCCAATTCCTCATTTAATCATCATCATTCACCGCGCAAAGTCATGTGGAGGTCGGTGATCATTGTTAATATTAATCCTAAGAAAAGTTTATTTGAAGTCATAAAATAAGATATATAAGAGACATCTCCAATATTTTTCTAAGATTCCGGAACACGAGATCCATTTTTATTGATATTTACATCTATATAAGATTTATATATAATAAACAAGGTTTATCTATCTATTAGATCATGGCTTCATGTGTTTTATGCCGCATAACTCTTCCTTAGCCAGACTTGAGCATAATAGCAAAGCAAGTATAAGCGTTAGTACCATAGTAAAAATGTTTTCTTCATCATTTTTACTCGCGGAAATTGTGGCCTCTTAGGAGAATTGATAATTACATCTTTGATGCACTTACTAGTACAAGTACATCTAAAAATTCTTAATTAGTTAGTTATAAATAGCCCCACTCAGACTATGGAACAAAGAAATTCATTTTGTATCTGTCTGTTTAGTTAATTCAATAGCCTTTTTTATTTCTTTGAGCAGCTTTCTTATAATTTGGATATGCTATTTAAGAGTTAATTTTTTTAGGAGTAGGCTTACCTCGATCCTTTACTTTAGGATTAATCAATTTTATTTCCCAATAAGGACAAGGGAAGAGATATAACTCAACAATAAAGTGTCACCTTGACGTGGTGGAAGTTATCAATTCAAGATTGATTATCCCTTAACTTAATATGAGTTTTTCTATTTGATTGCCACCTTGACATGGTGGAAGTTATCGATTCACGATTGATTATCCCTAAACTTAATATCGGTTTTTTTATTTGACTTGCTCCCCCACCATTGTGATCTAATGTATTTTGATTTAAGTTCTTTTCTTTTTAAAAGGTGAAAAAGAATAACTCAGTTGAAGTGTAATGATCATACGTCTATAATGCATTGTATGTCCTATAATAAGTCAACCTTCATATAATTCATATAATGATAGATCTTCTAATATAATAGTTATAGGGTAAGTCAGTATTTTTATGAGATAACCTCGTTTGTGAGCCCAAAGTTTTAACTTTTTACCGTAGTCCCTTCGTTAAATTTGGCTTTACTAATGACTAAATTGACTTTGTTGAAATTCATAATATGAATAGAATTTGTCCAAAGGATCAAAGTGGTCGGTTATTAATAGAATTCCTTGTTGACTCTCTATAAATATTCATTTAGAAGGGGGCTTCCGTAAAAATCATAAGCTAACCTGGCGGTGACAAATAACCAACATGAAATAAATAGGGGTATAATAATGCTATAAATGACCTAATATAAAATACTGGTGATAATATCAGCAAAAGAATGCTCTCCTATGCTTCTAGACATTTTGAGCTCTATATAGTCTTGTACAATCAAAGAGGATCGACTTCAACTCAACAGGTAAAAAGGACAAATTCGAGGGAGTGAGACTGATCACCTCATGTTGGAGATCCCATGGTCATCTTATATTCTATAAAAATTGGATGAGTGTAGGAGAAAGATAACGAATTTTGAACCCGAAAAGAGAGAATATAATTATTATGTTAATCCCCCTTATAAAAAAAAGGAGGTGAACCAATAAATATTTCTTTTTAGATTCATCCCTAGAGTTGGATTTACCATGTATTTTCACCCAACTAAGTCATTACTCCTTCTCACCACATACATTGTTTGGTAAACCATTTCCTATGTGCAATGTCTATTAGATAAAATAATTAAGGAATAATGAATTATTTAGTATCAATCTTTTTATTTTTCAATAAGTTAAAAATATAATTGTACTATGAATAAAAGAGGGACCTTGACGCATAATTCTTATTATTAATTGACAACCATCTTATTTTGATAGAAGGAACATTTACCTTATATTTAAAAAAAGTTACAACTTAATTGAAATTTTTAAAAGTTTGGATAATAGTGTACAAAGTTTCAGAAAAGTTTCTGCATTAAATCAATTGTTAACCGACTAACCATATATACATACTTAAAGCATCACACTCTCATTATTAGTCCATTACCTTTTGGTAACTAGCGATGCCAATATCTACATTGATTTGGTCAGTTTAAGTGATTGGTTCTCTTGGTTTGGTCCATTGCAACTTCAATTTGTGGTTTTCAAAAGGAGTCTTGAGTATTAATATTAAATGCCCACGGCAATTATTTGACAATTAAATAATACGATAAATAGTTGATATGATATACTACATTTATCATTTTGTTAGGTCTCATCAAAGAAATTTTTTTTATTACAAATTACTAACGTTAATTAAATTCAACAACTACTAAAAATATTTGATTTAATAATTAAATAATAACGTAAATAGTTGATATCATTATTTAATATTTTGTTGAATATTTGTACTTATAAATTTAATCACTTATATATGAATATTATATGTCTCGGACAAAGTAAAAAAATATCTGAATAAAATACTGTCTGAGACATATAAAATGTTTAAAACGGTACTTTTACATAGTCTAACTTGCAAGCAAGGTTTCAGGTACCCTTTGGGTCCACAAACTTTTCTAAGAGCGAGTACCTGAGCAGATCAGTTGAAAGTGTGCTCATACTCCACTGTGTATGTCCACTGATATGATATATACATAGATGGAATTTTGCAGTCTCTCATAACAAGTTAACGAAGAGCCTCATACACGCCTTGAGGGTTGTCAGAGCCTCATACAAATCAACTAATCTACTTGTCATCTTTGCATGATGTGGTTCTAAGATACAGCATCTGAGAGAATTACTCATACGTTGTTGGTGGCTTGCCACAGGAATAAGAATATACCCGGTCTTAGTTCTCAAGACCTTTTCGTGAAGCAATTATATACATAGTCCAAGCAATAGTTTCATAACACTAGCTTGAGTTTTGTACACAAGTTAAAATTTGAATGATCAGTCATATTCTCAGTTTCTTACTCTAACTGGAGTCTGGAGTGTCTCCTTCATTTTGTTTTGTTATTTATTAAACTTCTTCTCTATCTTCATATTTGTTGTTAGATGTTAATAGTTCTTTTGGCTTTTGAGTTAAAATAAAAAGACATTAAGACAACTTGAGTTTTTCGAATGGCCTTTCATTCCTCATGTTCTCTGGTTCTGTGCTCTTTGCAGTACTAGGTCACAAGTACACAGGAGGAGACTGTCAATATCTGTAGGCGATGGGTATGGGAATGGACATATAATGTTGTATTTATTTCCATAGAGGAGCCCGACTGCTATTTCTGAGATGGACGAGTTCTGCCATGCTCTTGGAAGAAAGATTAATCTGTAGTATCTTAATTGCAAACAGTGGGATGGCCGCCGTCAAGTTAATTCATCACACGTAGCACTAGAACATAGGCTTACGAGACGTTTGGCACAGAGAACGCTATCCTGTTAGTTGTCATGGCTACTCCAGAAACTATGAGGATTGCAGAGCATATATATATCGGAATTGGCGATCAATTTGTGGAAGTTCGTGGCTTGGTTTCAGCGGGAGGCGATGCCTTTGCTCTTCAATGGAGTTTGGAAGAATTTAGGGTTATAATTATTTTAAGAATAATTTAGGGATTTTAGTTTTTCAAAATATTTAATGTGACATAATAACGAGAGGTGAATAATAACTACATATCAATCGTCATACGTATATATATCTTGTCCAATCTCATTATCACCTGTGTCCTACTTGATAATGAGATTGGACAAGATATATATACGTATTTAGGTCATTCGATATCAATTTTGTCCTACTTGATCTGACTTAAATTGAAGTCAACGAGTTTAGTCTTAATTGACCTAACTTTGAGCTAGATTCCTTTTTTTTTTTTTTTTTTTATATTTGAGCTTTGGGTTAGTTCCGAGTTTGAATCCAAACTAAAGCTCAGCTATGTCAAATAAAACATCGTTCTGAGTAAAAGAAAGTAGTTTTCAATTTTAAATTAAAAAATAATTGAGCTTAGTTAAGGTTCAAGCCTAATTAAACTCGAGTGTAGGCTGTGAACTTCAAAGTTAGATTTGAACATAAATTTTTAAATGGAATGCCAAACCTAATATTTAGCTCACTTTTCCTTTTTCTTACTTTTTGGTACAATGGAAAGAGTAAATATGTAAAAAATATTTCTCTTTATATATTTACAAGTAATTTAATTATAATAAATATAAACTCAAATAAATAGAGAAGTGCTCCAATCACCAATTTTTTTATTGTTCTCTAATTTTTGTAATTTTGAAATATACGTTTTTATGTGATATTTGTAGGAGAATTTCTAACGTTCAATTCCATTAAATAAGTTTCTACTAGTTAGTCATGTATGGTAATTGGATCCTTATCCTACATAATGTACCTTTTTCTCCTAAGACTTGATAAAATCTTATTTCTTTGACATAGAATTTATATTTTTTGGAACTGATTATTATAGCCATTTTTAATTATTATTTATTTAATACTTGCGCTATCAATACTAGTTTTTGTGATATGATATACTTGGTCATATTATACAAGATTAAATAAATAAACCAGTTAAATAGGGTCTTTTAGAAGACCTACATATTTAAACTTACCTATTTATAAACATTGTTTAGTTGAAAAATAGCATGAAAATCATTTGATATGGGGCGAAAAATTATTGAGCTATTCGAATTAATTCACTAAAATATTTGCGCGCAAATGAATATAAAAGCAAGGCACAAGGGTACTTATGTCACCACCTTTATCGATGACAATACTTAGTATGATTATATTTATTTGATTTCTTACAAATTTGAAACATTATGTTGTTTACAAAGGTATATGACTTCACTTGAAAACTATTTAGATAAGAAGATAAAAGTTCTAATAATTAATCAAGGATAAGGGAACTTATTTGATCAATTCAAAAGGTTAAATGATAAAAAAGGAATGAATAGATAAATTGACTATTTCTTGGGCTTCTCAGCAAAATACTATTTTGTAGAGAGAAGAAATATAATTGTTCTTGGAAAAGTTAGGTTTTTGATGATATATGCAAATTTTTCTATCAACTATTATGGTGATTCATTATTAACAACCATCTATATATTTGATCAAGTACCTGTCAAATAGTTACTAAACCATCATGTAAGTTGTGGACAAGTAAAAAACTTGATTTAGTACATGTGATTGTTTGGGTATATATTAATACATTCACAATCCCTTATACAAGCATGAGAAATTAGGTAATATAGGAAAGAATAATATCTTTAAAAGTTATTTCTAACATTTTAAAGGGTATGTATTCATAAGTGAATGAGGTAAGAAAAAAGTAACCACATTCAAGCCATATGATATCACATTTTTAAAGAATATTTTCCTAAAACAAGTAGATATAGGGAAAAACTTATCTTTATATGAGATATCAAATCAAGTTGATCTTCCAAATGAAAACAATTTAGGTGTTGATGAATTAGTTTCTTATTAGTGATAAGAAGTTCCTTATTTTTATTTGATATGTGTGGAAGTAATATAAAACTAGAGAGGTGTTTCTCCGTGCTCTTAATATTTGTGGATTAATTCCTATACAACTTTTGGATGTTGAAGGAAAAATATTTATGATAGTTACACATGAAAATAATGAGTCGATAAATGTAAAAAGGCTTTATTTAGTCTTGCTTATTTATTAAAACAATTGAAGAATTAACATTTATGACCTCAATCCAAATATGAGACTTGATTAATCTTTTTAAAGGACAAAAGATCATCAGGATCAAATGGATTCCAAACCTAATAACAATTTTGAATGATACATATCATGTGTAAGGGTAAAAAGATATAAATAACATAAAGGATGATTATAAGAAGACACTCTCACCTATAGTGAGCTTTACATCGATTCGACTAATTCTCACTTTGGTAGTTAGAATGGATCTTGATTTATATTAAATGGATATGATGAATGCAATTTTAAATGGAGAATTAGATAAAGAAAACTATATGGAATAATCAAAAGATTTCATTTGGAAAGGCTAAAAGCATAAAGTGTTTAGGTTGTTAAAGGTAATATATGGGATAAAGCATTCTTAAAGACAACGATATATTAAGTTTTATATTGTAATCATATCATATGATTTTAGTATCATTGGAAAATACCACCAAATAAATGTTAAAAATATTTAACAATGAATATGTACTTTTATCATTATAAGTGAATGAGATTTTGAGAGTGAATGTCAACAACCAATTTATGAAGTAAATAAATAAATTGGTTACCAATTACATATAAGATGAAAAATACAGGTGAGACTGGATACATTTTTAGGATTAATATTGCCAAGGCTCATTCAAGAAGTATATATATATCTTGAATAAATTCATATGTAGGATTGTTAAATGATTTTTGTTACGCCTATTATTAAAGGTAAGCACCTGGGCAATGAAAAATATCTTTGGATGTCACTATAAGAGAAAGAGATAAAGAAGGTTCCTTATTTTAGTGCAATTGATAATCTCATATACATGTGTACAAATAATTACATTAGAAAGTAGTTAAAAGAATACTAATGTATACTATCAGTGTAAAACTAAACACATAGATATCAAATATAATTATATCCACACGGTAGATCGTAAATAAATGAATATGGAGTACATTCATACAAGACAATTGATTATAAATGCTATGCCAAGTTGATTTTTGGAGATGTATTTTCTATGCATATTAGGTTATTAGGATTGCATAGTTTTTAAATTTTGGTTTTATTTCATTTTCTTCAAGTGAATATTTATGATAGTTTTTATCAATGATGATCTTGTTTGCCATTCAATATTTAATGGAATATATTAAATGTCAGCTTCTAAAATGGATTTTATACAAAAATCCAATTATAAAATATGATAATGTTTGATTTTGAGTTGAGTATTCAGGTTTAAAATGAATGTTGAAATGGGAATTGAACATCTAATTCTAGATATAAAAAGTATATTAGACAAGTATGAGATACCTTTCAATAAATAGAATAATCACCTTCATTTCTTTATAGGAATGGAGACAAGTTTTAAGCACTAAATCTAGGCAATCATTGAGAACTGAAAACACTAATGTCGATAAAAAGTATATTAAAAGGTAAAATAGGTCATTAGTAATGTTATAACCTAAGATAATGATGTGTTCATTTAATTTATCTTAATATACTAAATGTAAGTACTCAAAGGAAGATTGAATGTGTAAACAAACGAGCTCAAGTATTAGGTATGCCTAAATTCTCATGTCTAGAATATTATAAGGTAAAATATGCACTATGATAAAAGAGAATTAATATTGTAGCATATGAATTATATCATATGTGCATAATTGACTAATTAAGATAATATAAGTTATATTCTCAACTTATATTGTGTGAGGATCCTTAAGACTATATAAACCTCAAGTTAAAATACCCTTTATAAACTTCAGTTTCTATACTAATGAAGGCCTTGAAAATATTTATCAATCTCTTTGGTTTGGAAGTGAATTGTACAAAAAGTGGTTTTTACTTGTCTAAATCTACTTTAGAGAGTGACATAGCTATCCAATCCATCATTAGTTTCGCACATTTATTCTTGTCAATAATTTAGCTTGGTATCCCAATTTCAATTCCTAATCATACTTTTGATGATTTTTTTCTTGCTAGTTGAAAGAATCAAAAACAAAATTGCATCCTAGAGCTCTAAAAATCTATCTACTGCTAGTAGGATCCAACTCATATCCTCTATGCTGAACTCTATCAATGTATTTCGTATGTATATTTAGCTATACCTAGGAAGATAATTAAAATAGTTGAGAGGATCTTCAATAAATTTTTATAGAATGGACGGTAGGAATTTACCAAGAGTGCTAGAATGCAATGGAAAGAGGCTTGTTTACCCAAGAATAAAGGGATTCTTAGGGTCATCTCACTGAAATTGATGAACAAAATAATGATGGTAAAAATACTTTGGAAATTATTGATTGAAAAGCAACCTCTTTGGTGTAAATGGGTTGATGGTATATTCATAAAGGAAAGAAGCATTTGGAGTATTAAAAGCAAACCTACATCTTCATACACATGAATTTTTCACTCTGATGGGGTATAGTAAACTGATCAGTTTTTGGTTTGACAACTAACAATCATGTGGCCCTTTAATCAACCTGCAAAGGATGGACTGTCTTAGAACTACTGTCAACTAGAACATAACAGTTGAGGATGTTTTAAGGGATAGCAAATTTTTTACATAAAATGAAGTTCCTGTTTCTATATATCATAAGCTTCATCAAACTAACCTGATTGGAGGGAAGGATAAAACTATCTAGAGGCACTCCATAAATGGCAATTTGACCAACCAATCTTGTAAGAATCTCCTTCAAAAGTACCTTAACATAATTCCCTTTCCTAAAGTGGTTTAGACCAAGCATTGCCATCCTCAAGCTACATTCACATTGTGGAAAGCCTTGAAGGGAAAATTGCCAATAATAGACAAGTTGAAGTGTTTTCTCAATATACCTAACTAATGCATCCGTTGTCAGATGGCTGAGGAAAGTCACGAACATTTATTCTTCGAGTGAGAGTTTGTCAATACAAGTTGGAGGGTGATACTATGCAGATGTTACAAGGTGAATATTCTTAATCGTTGGAACACTTTCAAGGTTTGGTGTGGTCAGTTTTCACTTTCAAATGATCCTATCAAGTGGTGTTTTTGCATTGCTCTCTCTTTTATTGTGAAGACTATTTGGGATGAGAGGAACTTTCAAAATTTTCAAAATAGAGGCTTATCTAAAGAGTAGTTTCAAAATAATATGTTTCTACAAATCAAAAGTCATCTTAGCCTACAAAAACTAAATTTCCACAACTAGGAATATTGGCTTAGAATGTGGAACACTTAATTCCTATCATGGCTAGGAAGGTAGCTGTTTTTCTCTAATCTAACTCATTTTGCATAAAAAATATGTATTGCTCTTTGGAGCTTACTTATAACTCCTATTTTGCCTTTAATGGCCGAATTCAATATAATTCCTCAAAAAGAAATTTATTAAACAAAGATATATATGATTCATACCTACATATGTAGCTAAATGGGCTTCCTAGGGGGTAGTAGAGTTGGTGGAGTGGAGGGTATGGGGCTAAAAGGTCTTATATTTGATCCCCTTACTTATACTTTCTTGATCGAGTCTATCGTACAGGGCTTGCCTAGTGTGGAGTACCCGGTTGGTGTGATTTGTAGGCTATTATGTCAATCTAGAAGTTTACCCAGTGCGCATCCAAAGGATAGTAGCTGCAGGTTTTTCCGTTTTAAAAATATATATAGCTAAATGGTCCGCAAAAGGAACTTAAGTAGCTTGGTGGTCATATATATGTCTGTGAGCTACATAATATTGGACCGGTCGGAACAAAGCTAATTACTATGCATACCTATAGAGAAAATGATAATTAAATCACCAAACCTAGCTAGTTTAAGAATAACCATTCGAATTCGTTATGATAGCTACGATGTAGGAAAGTATTTTTATGCACTAGAGTTTAAGTTCTAGAAGATTAGAAATTGAGAAATTTTCACATGGAAGAAAATTAATTTTAACTTGTACAATGGAACCTCCTTAAAGTGATACTCGGTAAATTAATAAACTCTCTAAGATAATATTTTTCTCTGGTCCCGACTTAGCCCAGTTAAAAATTTAACAAATTTCTATAAGATAATAAGATAATATATTTTCAAAATACCCCTATGTAAATATAGGGTCCCATTAATATCATAAATTAATAAT
>JANIHY010000002.1:34980314-34994469 GCA_027479065.1 Erythroxylum brevipes
TTAATGAATGCAGTGAAACCTATCAGTATGACTCGGAATTACCAAAATACCCTTAATGACAGTAACGGGATGTTACATATATAAACTTAAAATGAATTAAAGAATCTTATAAGGAAGAGGTTTGTTCTAAATTATTATAATAGGGATCTATATCAAAGGCTAGAAATTCTTACTTAAAGGTCGAAGATTATAGAAGACTATCATACAAAGACAAAAATAGTCATAATCTGTGCCAATTTAGAGGAGGGTAAAGAAGGGACTATGTAAATGTTCTTGAATGACTTAAACATAGATATAGCCTATATAATGGAGTTACAACAATATGTAAAGTAATAAGAGATGGTGAAAATTGGCTATGAAAGTGGAGAGATAGTCAAAATGCAAGGGAATATCTAAGTAATCCATTGGTATTACCATTTTTTAAAGGCCCAATTTGAAAAAAGAAGATAGGGATTCTTTTGACGTAAAAATTGTGCCATACAAAACCAACAAGGATATCTACAATAAAGGCATACGTATGTCTTAAATTAGAGACATTAAATGTTCTTCATTGTTTAGGAACAAAATTAATTGCATTTTGATACCCCAAAAAAGTAGGTTAAGATTATGAAGAATAATGGAGAGTTAGAAAGTGCAAATGATTCCAAAGAAAAACAAATTAGGCCACCACTAATTCTAATGATAAGTGTGTTAACTATATTATTGAAAGTGAGATGCTTATTACTGTAAGGGAATTAAGAAATATAGTATATGGTTGGAGCTACACTAATATAGCTAACACTATCCTTGTAGAGAAATTGAGTTTGTTTGCTGTGAAACATCTAAAGACATATAACCTTCAATAGTTAAATGAATATAGTGTTACTAAATAAGTGTTGTTTTTGTCTTGATTAGTAGATATCATAACAAGGTGTTATTTGATATGATGCTTTTGCGTGTTGGTAATATTCAATTAGGAAGGCCTTTAGAATTTGATATAAGGGCAATAAAAGATGAGTTTACATGTAGGTATTATTTCATCATGAACAATAAACCTATTATTCTATAAATCTTTCACATTTACGCTAGTCTATGATGACCAATTAAAATTGTAAAAAGAAAAGTGAGAGTGTAAAAATAGAGTAATATCATAAATGCTCTTACAGCTACCAATCCATGATTATACCTTTGTATAAATATGCTTATTTCGCTTTTGAATTAGGCAAGGATTCAAGGACAAATTCTTTTGAATAGTAGGGATATGATGCAAAAAAAGACTAGTCTAAATAAATGATCAATTATATATGGGCTCGAATTAATTTCGTGGGCTATAGTTGGTTAAGTTTTAGAGATAAAACACTCATCTTTAACTAAATACGATATCTAATAAGGACATAACTCAGACCTCATCTAACTTTATAAAGATACAAGAGGATCCATTAGCTCACCCACAAGTGTGCTCCATATGCAACTTTAAAGAGTTAAAAAAGGATCTATAGTCTCTAGACATGGGCCTAGATGTAGATCATGCCTAATAGTGTTAGAAGTACTCATAGTCAATATAGTCTAGCCCACAGTTAAGCCCAATAAAAAACCCTAATTTTTATTTAAGTATTGAAATGATAATTTTTTTTGTTTTGTACGTAAGACATGTCTCTTTTTAACTTAGATAATTTTGAAATATTTTTTATTGATAGTCGTCAAAGCTTCTTTTACTTTTTTTTCATAGAATTTAGGACTAACCAAAGAATTATTTATCTATGTCATTTAAACACTTAATAAAATTGAATCTTTGATTATTTATAATTAATGAGTTATTTCCTTTATACATATGTTTTAACTTTATTGGGTTTGATTCTATCTTGTACATTAGTTCTCTAGGGTGTATTCCTAGGGAGGTTCATATCATTATCTAAATACTATGGTAACACCAGTTAGAGCTAGGCCTAGCATAAGTGAAAAGGAAATAGCAATAGGTCCTCTAAATAGGACGCCTTGAAGAAAATGACAAGAAATGCAAACAATTATCTTAAAAGTTACACAAGATTCCAAACTGAAAACTTATTAAGAAAAGTGAAAAAAATTGAGTACTATTGACACAAGTTAAAAGATCATAATAGAATCCAAGATTAGTGAAGGAGTTACAAGAAATTGTACCAAATGGGGGCAACGTAGAGAACAACATAGAGAATAGATAATTTGTCTGAACGAAACATTAAGCATATGCTTTTCTTACAAGCTGTGACCAAGTAATTATATAAAGCTTATACAAACATAACTAAGACAATTTAGTGAAATATGATTATAGTGTTGTTTGTATTTTTTTTAAATTTAAGTCTAGTTAGAGCTCATCTCTAACTTTTCTTATTGCATCCAAAATTTCTTTAGTTGTGTTCTTGAACTGCACCAAAACATTGTGAAGAGTTCTAGACGTGATAAGTGCTTCCTTACGCGTAATTGGTTCCAAAGGTACTGTATCGTCTTCAACTTCATCATCAACATTATTTTCAAGGATAATAGCCATAATTTCTTCTAAGCTTTGGACCATTGAACATGTATCATTTTCACCCGAATAATCTAATAAGCTATTGACATTCATTTTATTGCGATAACTGAGATCATTAATCATGAGCTCAAGTTCATTGTACATAATCAAAATTTAACTTCAATCAATTACAAAAATTCCTTTAAATTAATAAATATTAATTTATCGGTTAATTAATATCTCTATAAAATAATAAATATCATGATCCCAATAATATTAATTTATAGAAGTTTTATTGTATATGTTTCGTTCAATATTATGAAGTTTCTATCACAATTGTATATAATATCACCTATATCATTTAGTGATATGAACTAATACTCTCATTTCATCAAAAGGGTTTATTATAAACTTGTAATCTGCTTTTGATTTTGATTAGTTTCATCAAGTCATCATCATCAATTTTCGTCAACATCTAAGAGGGTTCGTGGCTAGTTTGTGCTTCGCCACAAAAAAAAAGGGTTCTGATTACGGGCAAGTACTCAGATATCAATAATACAACCGATGTGTTTACATATCTGTCTTCTTTTCATTCATTCGAGGGCCAGCAAAGTAAACAAGAGAGAGAGAGCGAGATTCCTCTCCAGCTAAAAATAGAACAACCTGCCCTGCTAGCTAATGATTGGAGTTTTCTTTTTTCTTTCTTACCAATACATGCAAAAATACTTACCTTTCTTGTCCATCACTCCACCCTCTTATGCCTGGAGAAGGAGGGAAGAATCAATTCGTATATGATGGACAATGTCGATAGAGATAATATGGTAGCCTTATAGGTAAATGTATTTAATTTCAACCAACTGAAAATTCCCGTGTGTAGGAGTAGGACTTGCCTCGATTCTACCCCTTACAAGTAGCTCAGTTGATCATTGGAAAGAAAAGTGAGTCCAAAGACTTGCCTGATGCTCTCTCCGGCATCCAATACAAGTTAATGATAAGTTAAATGAGAGTTTAGTTAGCAAAGTTTGCAATTAACACATTGCAAGTGGGGAAGTTATGGATACCAGAAGGCGTGTGCGTGTCATAGTCAGGTCACCCCTCGTGGCGTAGTTACCAAAAAGTAATGCTCTTCACAAGGCCTTTGTATGGCAGACTCCAACCCTTCCATGTTCCCAAACATATAAATGATAAATATATGTCAAAATCCCTTTAGACTGAATGAATTGGATGAGGAAGGAAATTGGAAGCTTTTAAGTTTTGGAATTGAATGTAAATCTCTTATTTTTGAAGGACTAGACTAATTAATTTAGCATGTGCAGACTAATCTGAAAGTGTCCCTACCACTTCCCCACCACTATATAATCCACCACGCTCCTCCCCTTCCTTCTATCTCAACCTTAACTTCGTTCTTCACATCAACTCTTCCTCTTTCTGTAGTACGTAACTTGCTCTCTACTAACTTGTTATCTACATGTTCTAAGCTCAAGTGTCCTTTTCCCTTCAATTGCTGAAGCCCCACTCGATCATATATTACACCAACTAAACATGTGTACCTCCTCTAAGGCAAAAGTCAGCACAGGTGGCGTTGAGATTCCTCCGGCAGCACCCTGCAGGATCAATGGCCGCCCTGTCCTTCAACCTATTCCAACCTTGGAAAGACGCAATTCCTTAAAGAAACCATCAAACAAGTCTCCACCATCTCCACCACCATTAACACCACCTACTTTGTCACCAAAGTCCAGGTCCCCAAGACTGCCTGCTGTCAAGAGAGGAAGTGACTCTTCTAACACCTTAATGAATTCTAGTTCTGATAAAGTATCCCTCTCCATCCCAAGAACTAATAATAGTAATAACTATAATTCAAAGACTGCAACTTTGGACTGGAAGAAGTCTAAAAGCTTCAAGGAAAGCATTATTAGTACTGTTGGCAATAATGTTGGATTTGTTCTTTCTTCTTCCTCTTCTTCTATAGAGGCATCTTTGAGTTATTCTTCGTCTTTGATAATGGAATCCCCTGGAAGTATTGCTGCTGTAAGAAGAGAACAAATGGCACTTCAACACGCTCAGAGAAAGATGAAAATTGCTCACTATGGACGATCCAAGTCTGCCAAGTTTGAATCCAAGGTCGTCCCGATTGACACATCTTCAATTACGTCAACAGCCAAGCCCGAAGAGGAAGATCAGAGAAGATGCAGTTTTATTACATCAAATTCAGGTAACATTAAAGAACCCAAATTTCCTACAGCTCTTTGATGTTCAAATATATCTATAAATTTTTAGGCAGAGAGAGAGAGAGAGAGGGACAGTACACGGGTGTGCAAACTGCACAGTGAAGTAGCTTGAGGAAAATAAGATGGGCCAGAATTTAGTAGGGATTTTCTTGTATGTATTCCGAGACATGAGAGAGAAACTTTTGGCTTAACAGTTATCCATTTTCATGTGCACAGATCCCATCTATATTACTTACCATGATGAAGAATGGGGAGCTCCTGTCCACGATGATAAGTAAGTCTCTAACACACTGGTTTACACACGATTAGTACTAAATTATCCATGTGATAAACTTTTCATACTTCTGAACATATATTGCGCAGGATGTTGTTTGAATTGCTAGTTCTAAGTGGGGCTCAGGTTGGCTCAGATTGGACTTCCATTTTGAAGAAACGTCAAGCTTTCAGGTGGGTTGTTTCACTTTAAATCTAAAGGCTTTCAATGACTGCTGAAATTCAAGCTTAGATTCCAGACTGTTGGTCTTTTCTGCAGGAATGCATTTTCAGGGTTTGATGCAGAAACTGTGGCCAACATGACTGAAAAACAAATGATGTCAATCAGCACAGAATATGGAATTGATATGAGCAGAGTTCGAGGTGTCGTCGACAACTCTAACAGAATTCTCGAGGTAATCTTTTCTAAACATCAATATTCACTAATCTTTTCTTATTTTTTGTATTTTCATTTAGCATTTTAATATTCGATTAGGTTCAAACTTCAAAAGAACCTCTTTTTGTTTTGTTATTATGCTAAAAAGAACCATTTTTAAATGTCAAAAAGATCAAGAAAAGATGCAAACAATGACTTGATTTTCCAAATTTATTATATCTGTTCCTTTCCTCTTATTTGAGAAAGATTGTTGACGACCAAGCTCCATACGGTTTCCTCTATTTGAATCCCAGCTTCGCTGTTTGTGAAGTAGTAGCCACTTACGACTATATAAAATGTGCTCTTACGAAAGGTCGTAATTTCAGATCAAGAAAGAGTTTGGATCATTTGACAAATATGTATGGGCGTTTGTGAACAACAAGCCCATCTCCACACAGTACAAATTTGGACACAAGGTACCAGTGAAGACATCAAAATCAGAAACAATAAGCAAAGACATGGTGAGGAGAGGCTTCAGGTTTGCAGGTCCCACCGTGGTTCACTCATTCATGCAAGCTGCTGGCTTAACCAATGACCATCTCATCTCTTGCCACAGACATCTCCCGTGCACCTTGATGGCTGCTCGCCGTTCCACAAGGAACTAAATAGTAACAAACTAAAGACTAACATCAAAAAGGAGGAAACATAACAAAAGCAATAACTATGAAGCTTGTGACATGTTTATAGTGTTACTATTACAGATGGGGATGAAAAAAAAAGGCGAAAAAAGGTTTGTGGCTTGGTGAGCAATTTCTTCTTTTTTTTCCTTTTGTGGGCTCTTAACATTGTTTGCGTGTGAAGAAATATTATAGGTTAGTGTTAATAGAAAAGGGATTAAGGGATGAATATGGTGTTGTGGTGAAGGAGACAGAGAGCATGTGCAACTGAGGGCAAAAGGCATGTGGATGTTGTCAGATGCTGCTTTTATTCCATGTGATCATCACCTTTCACTTATATAATGCATTATTTGGAGGGTTTTGCGTTCCTTTAACTGGTGTTGTGTGTGCGAGAGAGATGCTGAGGAGGTGGTGGGTAGTAGGACCACATCCTACTGTTATGTCAGTTCTATAATTATTCCCAAATCCAGTCATGTATCTGTCACTGCTTTTGGTATGGCAGTAGGTTTCTGGGTGTAAATGTAATGTATTTTCCAACCCTGCGAATGTTTCTACGGGGAGGGTGTGGAGGAATATTTATACTCCAACCCCGAAATGTATCTTTTGCTTTTCTTGTGATATTTCTGAGTGATGTTTCGAGACATTTTCCATGTGCTTTGATCACAAAGTTTGATATAATATACTTATCTATTCCTTTTCTTCTACGTAGTTAAAAAGATGCCGAAGTATCATCCCCATGTGCCAACTTTCACTTTCAGATACCATCCAGCTCGGTGTACATTAACTTGACAACTTCTCTTCGCTGTACTGGAGAAAACAAAATCAAAATAAGGGTCGCTCTGATATACTGTATATATGAGTGAATGAATGCTTAAACTTTCTGTATTTTCAGAACGCTATATGAGTACAATCTCAGTCGTAGTCAGTAAGCTTTGAAGGTGCTAGCTAGTTGTAAGAAAATGAAGAGTAATTTTTAAGAAACTTTAGAATATAAATATTTTCAAAAGACTTTTTTTAAATTTTAGGAAATTAACTTTAAAACTTATACTTTTTTTTAGAAATTGAAGACAATTTATTTCAAAAGGTAATGAAGGTTAGTAACTAACAGAAATGCTAATCACAGTATTATATATATAGTAGAACTCAATTAAGCTGCCAACAACACCACAAATAGGTAACTCTTAAAGCTTGTTAATTTCAAGTTCTTTATTATTATGTCATTGATTCCATTCACCATGTCTTTACTTAGTGGATTTTTTCTGCTCCAATTGCTTATCATTGAACACCCTTTGATTACTTATTTTCTAGATCCAATAAATGGTGTAAGTAAACATAGTTGAAATTACTAAGAACTCTGCATATTGAGGCTTCTTATGTTGCATATCGATATCACAATATTATTCCATCTGTAAGTGTTGCATTGGAGGTTGAACGTATCAAGCATTTGCCTGTAAATTATGGTAGTGAAGTAGCCATATAAAAAAAAAACAAATGATCGACGGATTCATTTTTCTGGTGACAAAGCACACAAGTAGAGCTTAAATTAACCATTTTGCTTAGCCTATCCTTGGTACTTAGTTTCCCGTGATAGCTAGCCAAAATATAAAAGATATGAGACTTCTAGACTAATGACCTCCAAGAGAATGGACTTTGTCGGGTTTTGAATATCCGAAGAGAGGAACACTTAACAAAGCTTTTATAACTATGCCTTATCTAATAATTATAATGGTCTTCTGCCACCTAGTTTGGTTGACAGGCTATTAAGAATAGCTGAGAACATTATAAAGTTTCGGGCATTCTAGGACCAATTGTTCTCATATGTAATCAAATTGACCTTAGCATTGTCTGGAATTATATTCCTTATGTTCTACAGATTATTTACCAAATGTAAAGGACAAAATCATGCTATTAGATCATACCAAAAGTAACAGAGATTACCATTTTCAATTTTGGTTTTGAAACAATCCCTTAATTTTCCTCTTAAATCTAGAATTTGCTTCAAAGTTCAAGATATTGATTGCTTGGCTTTGATTTTCCATAGGCATTTGCCTTTAAGGAAATTTTAATTAACCTACTTTACCTAGAAAGACTACTTGTGAACTAATAAATTTCATAATTTCTTTTACAATAAAATTATATTAATAACTTTATATATTTTATGCCCAAGTCATCTTTTGACTTATAGGCAGATACGTGAGCCCATTTCATTTTCGTTCCTGAGCATTTTCCTTCCTTTCCCTTCCATACGTATTATCTCATCTAACACTTCTCCCCTTACCAAACACAAAAAAAAAAAGGTTTCACAAACCTACCTTACTGAAAGAAAGTCAATGTCTTCGTCGACAACTAATATGCTAAATCTGTCTAACATGTTTTTCCTTGGCTACTTATTTTTAAAGTTGATTAATCCATTACCTTTTTCTCTACAAAAGTCTAACAAAACACGTTGGGTGTACCAAAATGACATGTCATGCATGCCATTACATTAATATTTTGTAGTAACAACCCCTGCTACCAACTGTAAAAACTTCAATAGATGGCAAACCTCTTTGTTATAGATGGAACAATCAAAGATGACGTTACAAGTCTATTTGCAGCCCTTTATCACCATGAAAGGGAAGTTTATATTAGCCCCTCCTCATCATATTTACTTGTAAAAGGTCCTAAATGTCCCACTTCTGGTTGCCTTTTCTACCACCAATGAATTGTCAATAGTTATTTCACTGTTGTCCTCCTCCTTGCACATTAATGGATTCAACTTCATTTTCCTTGGATATTCCCTTGCATAATGCAATCCACTATGTAAAAAGTAAATGACCTATTGTTGAGTAAAATTTTAAGAGGATTGCACGTTTCTAGCTTTTTATTTTGCCCAACGAAACTTTCTCCAACAGTTGGTCCATTCCCATTATTGTTGGAAACTTGATTTGTCTTTATTTTATAGTAAATCCACCAACTGATTAGCAACAATAATAGCACTTGAGAGGTCTTAAATGCCTTGCATTTGTAGTTTACTTTGTGCCCAAGACCGAAGTCTCGATAGGAAGTTAGATAGCTCGTCAGAGCTAAACACCTTGACATAATTTCAAACTATTCCATCATGCCATAATTTTCTCAAGGCTTGCCTCATTATCCAAGAGGTGTTGCAAGGCAAGAATTGGTTTTTTAGTTCCTACACTAGCCCATTCCATGCATCAAGTCATAGACGACCTATATTTAGATCATCATATGCCACTATAACTCGACATCACTAACAAAGTAAATACGAGCCAACATCACTTTATCTCCTTCCAACATCCTTATTGCAAGAAAATATTGCTTCAAGTCCCATACAAAGTTCTCTAACATCTTAGCATCTCCAACAACATCAAAATGCTTTGGTTTTAGGACGTTAAGCCTTGCCAAACTCCCTCCATTGTGTTAGACATATTGGTGTGAAGAATTGCCAATGCGTCTTCCATAACCAACACTCTTTTATTTGTCTCTCCTGAAATGTCATCTAATCATTTATGGATGTGTTCTAATGGATCAGTTATTGAATCCAATCAAGCAACCATGGTGAATCCCTTTTTGGCTTAGTCAAATAATTTGCTCCAATCGAGCCATCCTTTCCCTCAATTGGTCCATATTTCTACTCACTATTTATCTCTTACATTCTCTTGTACACCTTGCTCTGATAGCAACTGTCATGGGGTTTTTTAAGGCTAGACAGATGCCTTCAAATTTCTTTTGTCTCAACTTAGTCCCTCAACTAAGTTCTCAGTGAAATTTCACTAAACAACTTAAGTGCACGTCACTTAATCAATTTGTTAAACAACTTCTAGACACTCCTTTGAAGCACTTCGTCAAAAAGGTGTTAAGCCCTTCAATCTCCACTCTTTAGAGGCTTGGAAAACTCTCTTTAAGCAGTTAACGTGTTGGAATAAGGTTTGGAAATGCATAAACACAGACACAACCAAATGTGGACAATTAAACATGTAAAAGCCTCACTTTAATATTTAAGACATTTCATCTTGCAAGTCTACGCATTTGGTTTTCTAGTGTTTTTAGAAAGTAAACAACAAAGAATCAGATGATATATATGAAACAAAATTTTGTTGATGTCTTATAAAAAAGGTTACACAGAATGAGGGCTAAAAAGAGGCAAAATCTACCGTACTTTCCAGCCTACAACACACACATGTATATACGTAACATATTTGGATAAGTTCCAGTAGTTTTTAACCAACCATCTTATCTTTTCGTGCTAACTTATCCTAATTTCAAATTTGTAAATGTTTCAAACATTATGACTTATTTAAACATTCAGATTAGGACAAATAACCTACATTTAACTTAACTAACAAATCAACATAATAGAATGTAACCGCCATTCCATAACTTCCATTTTGTAACTATCATGACCAGAAGTTGAAGTGGTCTTTATCTTATCTCGAACCTAAATTTCCAGCTATTATGATTCCATGTTCATTTCAATTCTGAATGTGGTTGTATTTTGCCAAAATGGATAGCTTGTATACTTTCCAACCTTTTAGTGAATTAGCAATTTTTTTGTCAACTTTGTTGCATCAACTTCTTATCAAAACATGCTACCATCATGCAGCCAAATTTGTGCAACATTGGTGTTTACAAAACACCAAAAATAAGGTCTCACATTTACTATAAAACCTGAATTGGTTTAATATGGCAATGTTTATGACAATCAACCTAATTAAGACTTCTATAAAAATAACAAAGAGATAAAGGGAAATAGAATCTACCTTTCTAGGTACCTTGACTCCTTTAACAGATATTGTTGGCTCCTTATTTATAATCATGTTATACATAAGAGTTTTTATGCATTGATTTAATCCAATTGATAAAGTTGCAAAAAAAAAAGCCCTAAACTTTCATAATATTGAGTATGGAGGACCAATTCATGGTACCAAGTTACAAGTGACTATTTTCAAGGCATAACTCATTATCCCTCTCCTTTTACAGTAATTTTTAAACAGATCTTGAGCTATAAGGATGTTTTCACTTATGTTTCACCCTGGAATGAAGGCCTAGTTGTTTAGGAAAGAGAAAAACTACCTTTTATTAACCAAGCATCTATCTAACTTTTCCCTTAACATCAATTTGCCTAATTGATTATTGCACCGTGTAAAAAAATGAACATTGAATCTTGTATCAATGAGGTTTGTTTTATTAATATACTTAGTGAAGTCATTATAAGGATTAATCTTCCACTTCTTGACTAAGTAGTAATTGGGTAGAGGGGTTTGAGTTTAGGTGATCAAGATCTTCCTAAAGTTTCTTCCTTGTTAAACCCGACTTGGTAACATACACTAATGTAATATTGAATCTTATATTTAGCCGAGTTATTGTTAATTGACAATATAAGAATTGATCTAAGCAATAAGTTTGGTAGATAACAATTTTTTCTAGATTAAAAAAGCAATAAGTTTGGTAGAGAGCAATCTTGTTTAGATTAAAAAAGCAACAATTCTTCAATTAAAGTAGGATCCATGGTTGTTTATAATTGTCCATCCCTTACTTACAAATTATAATCCCTCTTTGTCACGACTTTTATTTTAATTATAACATCCCATCACCGATGGGAAGGGTAAATTGGTAAATTGGGATGGGCTAGTAGGTTAGATTGCATAATTGATATGAGCATACATTTGGCCTCTAATTTTAAAGGAATGAGACTTTGCACATGCAATCATGGCATTTCCCGGTATTTAATTGTGAATATAGTGTGTTTTATGGATTATGAGATAATTGTGCTTGAAAATTGGAATTGGAATGTCTTAGGAGTGATTTTCAGTTGCTAGTGACCCTTAGAAAATTTTCTAGAAATTTTCTAAGAAAAAGTCCAGACCGGAGAATTTTATAAGTGACGGACTGATTAACTAAATAGTACAGGAATGACTGTCCAATGTCCAATAGTAATGGGAAAACTAGATATATGATTTTAGGAATTTTATTATGTCGAGCCATTGGAATTTGAAGACGAAATTGATGGAAATGATTTTTGGAAAGAGAAAGAAATTTAAATGTATTTTGAGAAATAAGACAAGTAGCATGTTTCTATTGATGAAGGCACATTTGATTAACCTCTTAATGCCCTAAGTTTTCTACTTTCCCCTTAAAGTTACCAAAATCTTTTGGTAGTAAACTTTTCCTCCACTTAGGGCATGTGTTCTTCCTCCATAGATTGATGCTTGTTCCTTCTTCCTCCATGATCTTTTGTTGTTCACTTCTTTGCTCCTTTGTTGTTAAGACAACCTAAACTTTGAGAAGATGAAGATTGTTGAGGTTTTGAGAGAGAGCCGTAGGTGTTAAAGAGGTTGGAGAATTTTCAGGAGTTTGACAAGTTGGGAGCTTAATAGGTAAGTAAATGGCTTTTATGTTGTTTATTTGTTAGTTAAATGCATTGATGGGGTTAAAAGTGAAAGATTGAGGTAGTTGATTTGAGTTATGGCTGAATTTAGAAGATAAAAGGGTGAGAAAAATTCGTCAGAGAAGACGAACAGGAGCCCCGCACGTCGCAATGTGTGTGAGGGCCTCGTCACGGCGAGCGGTTAATTAGACGCCGCGACGAGCGGTTCGCTGCGACGAACGGTTAATTACTCATCGCGATGAGCGGTTAATTAGACGCCGCGACGAGCGGTTAATCCACCTCGCGACGAGGGTGTTAGACGTAGCGACGAGGTTGATTTTCTGAACTGATTTACTTTAGTTTTTGGGTCATAACTGATGATGTAGGCCTCCAATTGAAGTGATTTTTAATTCGTTATGAACTAGAGAAAGAGGTCTACAATTAAGGTGAAGTAAGAAAGTTTGAATTCAGGTTTTTAAGATCTCAAATCTTGAAAGAAATTGAGTATAGATTTCTAATTCGGCCTAATAATTGTTTCTTGATGATTGGAGTATACTTGTGAGAATTCTTAAATAAATTCAATGCTTTTGGAGTCTACAATGAGTGAACTTGATCTAGTTCAAGATGACTTTGGTTTTAAGGTTTTCTTGAGAATATTCTAGTGGGTATGATATGGTAAATTGACTGAATGTTAGAAATGATGCTTGTGGAGTTCCATGATATGCTATTAAAATAAAATGAGTCATTATTGACCAATTGAGCAAAAAATTAGGTTTTGATGAACGAAAGTGAAATTTGGGAAGTGGCACCAGGAAGGTCATGAACATGCATCGTACATCTGTTATTTAAAACATGTGCATCATTGAATCTTTCTGATTAAGCATTTAGTAATGGGAAATTATTTGACTGTTATAGAGGCACCGTTGGATCGACATTCCATGGATATTGCTGGGACTTCCAGGCAGTAGCTCGAAAGTTACGGGTGAGTAACCTAGTTGGTTCCTCAATCTTTGATTGTTAAATGTTATGTGCTTAGAATTTTGTGGAAAAATAATGATGGGTATATGTGAATTGTTATGTTTGAAATCTCGGACCGAAGGTCCGAAGGATTGAGTGTTTTTTATATGTAAATGTACTATTTATGAATGCTTCAATGTGATAAATTGTAAATGTATGGTGATGTGTAATTAAGAACGATATGACCGTTTCCGATAAATTGGTTCTAATTGCGTTGTGATATATGAAATCCATGAATGATTGAATAATAACGGTTGCGACTGGAGCTGCCACCGAGAGCTACAAGCTCGACTACTGGAAAGGAGCTTCGTGCTCGAAAGGGAATAGTACATACCCAGAGGGCTCTCCTATCCCTAATACGCGTGGGAAGTAGTACATACCCAGAGGGCTTTCCTACCCCTAAGACGCGTTCACCGCTTAATGAGCCCGAAAAGGGACAGTTCAGAGCTATATGCTCAACGTTTAATGCGCCCAAAAAGGGACAGTTCAGAGCTATATGCTCAACATTTAACGCGCCCGAAATGGGACAGTTCAGAGCTATATGCTCAATGATAATGCGCCCATACTAGGATAGTTTAGAGCCGTAGGCTCACTGATCAATGCGCCCAAAATTGGGACAGTACAAGCGCTTACTCACAACTTAGAATAAAAATGGAAAATTATGGGAAAATGTCATGTGTCTATTATTATGGTTATTGATTGAATTGCCTGTCGATTGTGTACTAGATACTGTTGTATTGAGCATAGAGGACTGTGAATAAAATATGTTGGCAA
>JANIHY010000002.1:35044880-35062814 GCA_027479065.1 Erythroxylum brevipes
TTCCACTGTCAGCTAACGAACTTTCCATTCCTATGACAACTTTGCCCACCCCTTGTCCTAATATGACAAAGCCTACCCCTCCAATGCCTTGGTCTTTCTTCTATGATAATTGAACCTAATTTCTTGACTCCTATGGGTCGTTTGTCCTCAAGGTGGAAAGTTGGAAATTGTTGATCAATCAAGTCATACGGCTCCCATGTTGCCTCCTCCTTCGGCAACCCTTCCCAACAGATTAGAACCTCCTTGACTTGATAACGTGGCCCCTTCCTCACTTCCAAAATAGCTGAAGGTTGGATGAATGGCTCCAAGTTAGGGCCTAGATTCTTTGGCCAACTTGCTGTTTGGTGTTGTCCTCGGGCTGCTTTCAACTGCGAAACGTGAAAGATGGGATGTATTTTGGACTCCGATGGTCAGGCTAGCTCATATGCTACTGACCCTACCCTTCGGATGATTGAAAATAGCCCATAGAACTTAGGAGACAACTTCTTGTTAACCCTTTTAGCCAAAGATTGTTGTCTATAAGGAGCCAACTTCAAGTACACGCGATCTCCTACTGCAAATTCAACATCCCTTCTGTGCATATCAACCCTTGTCTTCATGTACTGCTGCACTGTCACTAAATGGCTCTTCAACTCCTCTATCATGGCATCCCTCTCTTGTAACATTTGCTCCACACTAGCTACTACCGTTTTCTGTACTCCATATCTTAAAATCGAGAGTGGTTCCCGTCCATAGGCCACTTTAAAAGGGGAAGTCCCTATGGAAGAATGGAAAGAGGTGTTATAATGCAACCATTTGTACCATTGAAGAGGCTTGTCTCTAGTAAAACAATGAAGATAGGCTTCTATTGTCCGGTTAGTGACTTCGGTCTGACCATCTGACTGAGGGTGGTAGGTGGAGCTCCGATTTAATTGCGTGCCCGCCAGCTTAAATAACTCCTCTCACACTTTGCTCAAAAAGACCTTATCCCTATTAGACACTAAGGACCTCGGAATACCATGGAGTCGAATAATCTCCTTGGTGAAAAGCACTGCTATAGTCCTTGCTGTGAAAGGGTGTTTCAAAGGCACCAGATGAGCAAACTTGCTCAATCTGTCCACCATTACTAAGATAGTATCATATCCTCCCGATCTTGGTAATCCCTCTACGAAATCAAGGGATAGATCCTACCAAATCTGATTAGGGACTGGCAATGGTTGCAACAATCCCACAGGAGTCAAAGCTGCATACTTCTGTTGTTGGCAAGCAGCACACTCAGGTACATACGTGGCTACTTGTTTCTTCATTCCTTCCCAATAAAGCTCTTTAGCCAACTTCTTATAGGTTTTCAAGGTTCTCCCGTGCCCAGCTAATTGAGACTCATGTGCTTCTTGTAAAAGAAGGGGAATATACTTTGAGGTTTTACTAAGCACCAACCTTCCATCATACATTAACCTACCATGTACCAAAGCAAAAGGAAACTTACTGGAGGCTGCCTTGGAAATTTCAGCCTTCAAAGCTTTCAGCTGATCATCTTCTTCTACCTCTTGGAAGATTTTGGTTATAGTTACCCCTTGAGAAACTCCCATGACTTGGTAGCCCACAATCTCCCCTTTCCTTGATAATGCATCTGCTACTTTGTTGTTCTTTCCCGGTTTGTATTCCACCTTGAAGTCGCACCCCAACAGTTTAGTAACCCACTTTTGTTGATCTTCCACAATCATTCTCTGCTCAAGTAAATATTTGAGGCTTTGTTGGTCAGTTCTAATGATGAATTGTTGTCCCAAAAGGACAATTGCCATGAGCTCCCTCTCATAAATTGACTTCCCACGGGCTCTAGGTGACAAAGATTTGCTGAAATAAACAATTGGCCTGTCATTTTGCATCAGCACTACTCCCAACCCAATACTCGATGCATCAGTCTCTAGAATGAAGGGTTGTTGGAAATTGGGTAAAGCCAAAACTGGTAGAGTACACATAGTAGTCTTCAGCTGATGGAATGCAATTTTTGCCTCCTCTGACCATGGGAACCCTTCCTTTTTCAGCAATTGTGTCAATGGGGCTGCAATTTTTCCATAATCCTTCACGAATCTCCTGTAGTAACCGGTCAGCCCCAAATACCCTCTTAATTCCTTGACATTTTTGGGTCTAGGCCACTCCATCATAGCCTGGAGTTTGTTTGGATCAGCTGAAACCCCTGTTCCCGATATCACATGCCCTAAATATTCTAACTCCAACTTGGCAAAGACACACTTCTTTATATTGGTATATAATTGATTCTCCTGCAATAACTCCAACACTACCTTCAAATGGTCCACATGATCTTCCGTTGTCTTACTATAGATTAATATGTCATCAAAGAAGACTATTACAAACTTCCTCAAAATCTTACCAAATACCCTATTCATCAAGGCTTGGAAAGTAGCAGGGGCATTAGTGAGCCCAAAGGGCATCACTAAGAACTCATAATGTCCATGGTGTGTCTTAAAGGCTGTCTTCTCCACATCTTTTGGGCTTACCCTGATCTGGTGGTAACCAGATTTTAAATCCGGCTTTGAAAAGACCTTCGATCCAAAAAGTTCATCCAATAACTCTATTTATCATGGGGATGGGAAATTTATTCAACATCGTAGCCCTATTTAAAGCCCTATAGTCCACACAAAACCTCCAACTGTTGTCTTTCTTCCGCACTAGCAAGACAGGGCTTGAATAAGGGCTAACATTGGGTTGAATAACTCCTGCGGTCAGCATCTCCTCCACTAGTCTTTCTATCTCTATTTTTTGGCATTGAGGATACCTACATGGCCTGACACTTATAGGTCCTGCTCCCTCCCTTAAATGTATCACATGTTCTATCTCTTTAGGTGGTGGCAGCCCCCTTGGCATGTTAAAAACATCCTCATATCCACTCAATAATGACTGCACATCTTCGGGTAGCACACCAGATTCCATATCCTCATTCTGCTCCACAATGCTGACATGTACATGAACAATTCATCTTCCTCTTCGGTCTTCTTCATCAAAGTCTTCAAACCAATCAACCCTCGGGTAAGGCTGGGATCCCCCTTCAATATCACCCATTTCCCCTTCTCTCGGAACTTCATAGTAAGTTCAACCCAATTAATCACCACCTCTCCCAAAGTTTGTAAACATTTGACCCCTAGTATCAAATCACAACCATTGAGAGCCATAGGAAGATAAGCTTCAATTATGTGGTACTGTTGGACCACTAATGGGATTCCCCTACATACTCCCTTACTCTTCATAGGTACCCCATTTCCCATAACTACTCCATAACCCTTAGTTTCCTCCAATTCTAATCCCAATTGCTCCATTAGCCTCATGGAAATGAAATTATGGGAGGCACCCGAATCCACCAAACAAACAACCTCCAATTTCGTTATTTTCCCCCTCATCTTCATAGTTTTTGGCATAGTTAATCCAACTACCGAACTCACTGCCAATTCAGCACTCTCTTCTTCCTCTCCCTCACTTTCGGTTTCCTCCTCTTCATCTAGCACTAAGAGAACTTGTAGCTGCTTATTCTTGCATCGGTGCACCGGGGTGAATTTCTCATCACATTTAAAGCACAGCCCCATATCCCTCTTTTCTTGCCATTTCGAGGTTGAGAGCCTTTTAAACCCTGTTTTCCGAACACACTTCTCACTTTTTTCTCCCTCTCTTCGACCTTCCCTCTCCATGAACCCTCCTTTTGCTTCTCCCATTCTGCTCGTGCTGATCTGTCTGCTATACCTATAATTCCTCATCTTTCGATTCTTCTCTTCTATCCCCAAAGCAGTCTCAATTATCTCAGTTAGCCCTCGGGGCTTAAGCAGATTCAATTCATACCTGATTTGAGGTTGCAACCCTTTAATAAAGGTGCATTTCATCACTTCCGACGTTAACTCACGACAGGACGCAGCTAAGGCCCAAAATCACTTCCGATAATCCAGAACCGTCCCCTTTTACTTGATAGTTAAAAATCTTTGGCATGTACTGCCCTCATGGAGTGGTCGGAAATGTCGAAATAGCATACCTTTCAGTTCCCTCAAATCTAGAATCACACCCATGGCTTCGATCGTCCAGTACCACGTCAAAGCTTCTTCGTCAAAACTCAGTGCCGCCAGCTCTACCTTTTCTTCCTCCGTATACCTCCCAGCAGAAAAAAAAAAACGATCTGCCCTGCTGACCCATGTGTTTGGATCTTCCCCCTTGAAAATGGGCATCTCAATTCTCCTAGGCTTGCGGTGGTCGAGGATCATCGTCTGCGTGTCCCCTTCTCCAGCGGTCTTCATGCCGATACCCCTCCTCTTCTCGGTACCACCCTCTCACCTCTGGTTCTACCCTGGCTTCACCGGCCCCTCGCTCATCCCTTCTCGCGTCTTCTCCTTCGCGCCGGTCATCCCTTCGGTTTCGTGCCCCTTCCAACTCTCTTTCGAGGCCTAATCTTTCCCCGACTAAATGTTTAATAGTCTGGTCATACCCCTCTGGCATCTAGAGCCCCGCAGGTCGCCCACGGTTATCTAGTGCCAACTCGACCACCTAACATCTCCTCCTTCGTGACCCGTTTCCATCTTTGTATAAACATCCTCCTTAGTCCCCTCTTTTCGACCTCTCCTCATTCTAGTCACCGAAGACTCTCCTTCAAACATTTTCGCTGGGTTATGCTGTGTCGGGTCTGGGCGTACTTGAAGGGTGTGGTGATCACTTGCATCAGCTGATCGAAACTCCTACTGATTTCTTCCTTCAGCTCCCCCTTTACCCCTTCGAGTTTTTGGTTAACTTCCACCCTCAAGGATTCACGCTCCACTTGCAGCCCTACTTTGATTTCTTCAACTTCTTTTTCCAATACGTCCATCCTTGTATCCTGCTTCTTTGCTACCATGCCCAGAATCATACCAAATGATAGAACTTGCAAAATGTTCTCCACCCACAGCAAATGCACACAACAAAAACACAGAAATGGCAACACAGAAATAGCAGAAATAGTCTCTGTATTGATTGATCACTAAGACCAGAAAAAGACAAAAGTAATTGTGCTAGAATTCGAGGTTCTAGCTCCTCCAGCCTTAGGCTCAACTATACGTAAAATGACAGAACAAATGCATGACATTCCCCTCACTCCTCCCGTACTGTTTTATTCCACTGTCAGCTAACGAACTTTCCATTCCTATGACAACTTTGCCCACCCCTTGTCCTAATATGACAAAGCCTACCCCTCCAATGCCTTGGTCTTTCTTCTATGGTAAGTGAACCTAATTTTTGGACTCCTATGGGTCGTATCACTTGATTATAGGGATGTGATTTAGAATTTACCTAAATAGTTGTTGAGTGTTGTGTGTGTGTATCTACATATATGTAGCTGCATACTCTAAGCACAAATTAACCCTTCACCTGATTACAAGAGCTAATGATGACCTGACTTAGTCTGGGCAACTGGTCTGTAATGTCAATAAAAAAGTAATGTAACGAGGGCCGGAATTGAGTTTTGGTGATTGTATTAAACTCTGAATTAATATGTTTATATCATATTTACTTCAGGGTGCAAAGTTGAATAACGCCAATTTGAAGGGTGCAAACCTTCAGCGAGCTTACCTTCGACAAGTCAATCTTCAAAATGCAGTGAGTAATGGAAGATTAGCCAATTGTACATTTTAATATTTTCTGCTTAAAAATTTGAAATCTGTCAAATCATTGCAAAATTTACCTGGAGACGAATGCCATATTGTCTATGCATCCGATGTTCCTGAAGTCAATTCCTACATAATTCTTCTCAGTTGATGCTTATCATATTTTATTTCCTCTCCGTCTTTAAACAGCTATCAAGTTTTAACAGAACTGATATTTGTGCTGAAATTTTGAAAGTCTTAGTGGTGGTTATCTTCTATCTACTTTTTTGTTGCCAGAGTTGGATGTTCCTGAATTCTACTTAGTCTTCCTACTTGACATTAGTTGTGAAATATATGCTAGACACTCTCATGACATAATTAAGGGTGGTGTTATGTGTTAACAAAGGTTCCATTTGACATGCAACTATCCAGAAGTTTCAGTCATATTATTGGTTTTTGACGGCCAATTTTGATGTGTGTTTTAGTAGTTCTCTTTTTCATGTGCACATACAACTCTCTGAGATGTGAATTTAACTCACGCATATTTTCTTAGCATTTGGAAGATGCAAAACTTGATGGTGCAAATTTAGTTGGAGCAATACGATGACCTTGTTCAAAGCTGTGAACTTCCAGTATCTTTTCAAGCATATTAATCTTATTTGTAAGTAACTTTTATAACTTCCACTCTTTGTCCGTGGAGCTGTAGTCCTTGTGAAATGAAATGGATTAATTTGAAAAGAGTTTTTAATAAATGCTGGTAAGCATAGTTGTCTAGTATAATGCTACTGATCAAGTTGCTTGGATCCTTGGGATTTTAGATGTTACAATTTTTATAAATTGAAGGGGGAACTCTTGGTTGTGCTGATTAGCACGCGTTACACTTGCTCTCTCTCTTGTTATGTCTATCTTTATCCTATTATTGAAACACAAACTTCGGAGAGTGAAGATCACAGCAAACATGTGGGCAAGGTGATAGTAAGCATAAACGTGTAAATTGATTACAAAGGAGTAATAATCACGTGTATAAGAGAAAAAGATCAGTGGTGGTGTAGCCCTTTTTCCTGTAATGATCATTAGCTAAAATCATTGATCCTCCGTCTTTTCAGCAGTTCACTCTATACTAACATACATTTATTATTCGCCTTTGATAAATAATCTATGTAAGAATTTTTTTTTGAGAAATTAAAAAATTTCAATAATTATAACAAATTACAACTGAGGAGTCTGGTCTCTTGTGGGAGAACCACGTGCAAACATAACACAAAAGTAGACAAAAAGACATCGTACTACACAAACTAACGATAATCAATAAGGTAAAACCAACTCCTTTCTCGAATCTTCGAGCCTTTACCCGATTAGGTTTGGCGACGGCTAAGCAAGAGGTGAAGCTTCGTTTGGTTGGTCCGGATCCTCTCTGGTGATGCTGGAGAGCAGTCCCTTCTCCTTTCGACGCGTGACCAACTATTTTTGATAGGTACCAACTTTTCTTCAGTCATCTATTAGGGATTAGTGCTTTCCATGAAACTCTAATCATTTTCTTCTTTTTTGGAGGTGAGACGAGTCTCTCTGAGACTTAACCTTTCGATGTCAGTCTAGGATGGAGAATACCAATTAGGTCAGTTATGTTTCTGTTTCCGTAAACTTTGCAACTCCTCCTTCTATTGATCTCTTCGGTCGGGTCTAAGGTGCTAACTTTTGAGTTTCTTCTTTTCAAATCTTGCAATATCTGACGGGGAGGAGGCTATCTAGCGTTGCCCTTGAAGGAATCTGTCTTAGGTAAGTCTATCCCTTTGATTATATTCAATTTTTGGTTCAATTTGAACATTTTTCTTGCGATCTTTCTCTAATCTTCACAGGGAGTCTCTTCTTGGAATGATTGAGGCTTGTTATGAAATAAAATGAAAACAGAAGAGAGAGGGAGAGATGGAGAAGAGAAGAGTCCAGAAGAAGAGGAGCGAGAGCGAGAGCGAGAGAGAGAGAGCAGAGAGAGAGAGACATACATAAAACACATTCATTTCATACCCATTTAGGGAACGGTTACAACTTCTTATACTCCTTACAGCTGTGTACAGCTGTCCTTATTTTTTATACGTAACATTGTCTTCTCCTTTAGAAAACCTTGTCCTCAAGGTTATGGAGGTTTACAGACTGGACAAAAAATAAACAACCATATGCGAGTAAAAAGGAAGACGGACTCCATAGTTAAGAAGCCACCCGACTCAACAACTTCTACTGTACCATTATAAAAGACATTCTGGTAGGGATGCTGGTCTATCTCATAGATAATGGCTCCCACAAGGTCAAATGTTCCAGGCTGCCAGTACTTGCTTACAGCGAAGTAATATGGAGAAGTGGATTGAGCATGACCTGGAACTGTGACATTATTGAAGGACTGAGCAGTGAGGTTCTGAACCAGCATTCGATGATCAAAAGGGAAATGAACACTGGCCTTAATTGCAATAGCATTAATTTCTTCTACTCCAGGATTCATTATTCCAACAAGTAACAAAGTTTCTTCTCCAACAGGCACCAATCGGCCGTTGTTTTTGTGGAAAACAATAGCAGTTTCATCATCCGGTGCTGGACTGAAACTGGCATCACCAAAATCCTGAGCATCCTCTCCAACAATCCCCAGATTAGTTGTTTCATTGGCACTCTCTGAAACATCGACATCTGAATCCGATTGATCTCCTCCTATTTCCTTTAGTGTTTGTATCATCATGTTTCTCAACGCCGTCATTCCTTTTTCTACCTTTTCCAATCTGTTATTCATCTCCGAGAACATTTGTTTCATCAGTCCTTTCAGATTGTCTTCCATCTTACGTAGCTCTGCATTCCCTGTACCTTCAGCCATGGTGCCTCCCATATTCGAGAGTTCTGATACCAAATGTTATGAAATAAAATGAAGGAGAGAAGAGTGAGGGAGAGATGGAGAAGAGAAGAGTCTAGAAGAAGAACAGAGAGCGAGAGAGAGGAAGCAGAGAGAGAGAGAGAGAGAGAGAGAGATACACATAAAACACGTTCATTTCATACCCATTTGGGGAACGGTTACAATTTTTATAATCCTTACAGCTGTGTACAACTGTCCTTATTTTTTATACGTAACATAAGCAATCGTAGATCCGTGGAGATTCTGGCTCATCGTTCTTCACTCAGGTAAGTCACTCTGGAATCTTTCTCAACTACAGAAGCTTTTGCGATTAGGGTATGACCTTTGTTGTTTAACTATCCAGACCTTGCGTTAACAAATGGAGAGGAGGCTCTCTAGACTTAGCGTTTTGGGGTTAGTTGATGAGGGGATCTAACTCAGGTAAGTGTATTCCTTCCACTATTTTCAATTTTTGATTTAATCAAGACTTCCTTCTCGAATCCTTCCTCTGAACTTCGCTGAGAGTCTCTTCTTGGAAGGATATGCTTCTGGCTATACAATTCATCTTTCCTTCTTCTCCCTCTCAGTATTTCATCCGAGAATCCCATCACGGTAACATGTTAATCCAATCTCTACTTTTATTTAGGGCTTGTCTACTCCCAGATCTGCTCATATGTTCATTTGTATTTAATTTCTTTGAAGGGTTTCAGGCTATCCAGAGAAGATGGTTCCTCAAACATTATTCAACCTAGAAATGGAGTCTTCCAAGTTAATACATATTTGAATAATTGCAGTTGTTCCTTTAATACTAAATATTAGTAAAATCTTTGTGTAGCTGTGTGTAGTTCTGTGACTGAGCTTCAATATTGCTGTGAGGATTGAGTAGTTAGAACTTTGAAAAGTTCTGATAGGCTAGCATTATATTCTCCATACAGATGCCACTCTCCTACTACAGTATAGGTTTAACTGATCAATGATCAGTTGTTTCTTTATGCTGATAGTAGTGAGTTCTATAATAGATATTAGCAAATTAGCCTTATATTTGAATCTTCTACTATTCATCTCATTCTAAATTATTTGAACATATGTAGCCACTTAAAGTAACATAATATCCTTATCATGTTTTGACATCTGCAAATTAGGAACATCCTGTATGATATCTGTGATTCTATCATAGGAGTAATTACGGGCACATAAGGTAGATATCTTTGCCCAAACTTCTCTTGAGAAGACATAATCAAAGAAGAGATGATCTCTAGATTCATCCTCTTATTTGCATAGGATACATAGCTTAGAGGAGGTAAGGAAATTCAGTCTGTCCAAAGTACTTAGTTTGTTCAACATTGTTACCCAGAGTAGGAACCTAACATTAGGTCTAAGTACCTCATTCCATATCACTGTGTCCCATCCTACAGGGTTAGCAATCCCCTCTCTTATCTTTTTGACTTCCTTATTAGTAATCTCTTAGGCAGGAATACCCTTCCATAAATAGATATCTCTCTCCCCTTGACCTTTGAATTGAGGAAAGAGCAAGACCCTAGCCTCTTCTAAAGAAAGGGACCAATTCCTATTCCTGAATATTTCTTGGAGCTTAGTATCCTTAAGAAATCGATTTAAAAGGGACCTTGCCATTTGATTTTGTATTAAAGGTCCATTCCCTGTCCAGTTGTCATACCATAGGGAAATTCTTTCCCCTTTCCCAATCTAGCACGAAATATGTTGATACATATACTCCCTCAATCTAAAAAGTTGGTTAAAAAATCAGGTATAGTTGTTATTGATTTTTAAAGCCCAAAACTCCCTCCCTTTGTCAGATAACAATGAATCCATTTAAACCACATGGATTGTTTTTCACTTAGGATTTTCCAAATTTAGTAAGTGTGAATTTTGGTTGGATGAGGTGGTATTTCTAGGCCATATAGTGACTGGTGAGGGTAGTCAGGTTGATCTTCAGAAGATTGAGGCAGTGATGAATTGGGAGGCTCCTAGGAATGTATCGGAGATGCAGAGTTTCCTAGGATTAGCAGGTTATTATCGGAAGTTTGTCGAGGGGTTTTCAGTGATCTCAGCCCCTCTGAAAAAACTTCTGAGGAAGAATGTGGCCTTCAGATGGACTGAGGAGTGTCAGAAGAGTTCTGAAACATCGGTTGACTACGAAGCCGGTGTTAGCTTTGCCGTCAAGGGCAGGAAGTTTTGAGGTTTTTAGTGATGCTTCGCAGTAGGGATTGGGTTGTTTTCTGATGCAGCGTGGTAGAGTGATTGCTTATGCCTCGAGACAGTTGAGGTCTCATGAGGTAAATTACCCAGTGCATGATTTGGAGTTAGCTGCAGTTGTATTTGCCCTGAAGATTTGGAGACATTATTTATATGGCGAGACGTTTCAGATTTATACTGATCACAAGAGTTTGAGGTATCTGTTGAGTCAGAGAGAGTTGAATCTGAGAAAGAGGAGATGGGTGGAGCTGCTTAAAGACTATGACTGTATGATAGAGTACCATCTCGGGAAGGCCAATGTGGTGGCCAACGCGTTGAGCAAGAAATCTCACCTCAGTGCAGCTCAGATTCAGGTATTGAGACTGCCCAATTTGATTCAGTTGAAATGGGAACTTTTACTGAAATGGGAACTTTTACTTTTATTAATAAAAATTTTCCTTTTATTATATTTGTATACTTGTTTATAAACTGTTATTAGTTTATGATAAAAGAAGAAATATTAATAAAATTATAAAGACGTTTTCTCCTAAATATGTCCTTCAAACGACTTTATTTTTTAGAGTTCAAAAGCTCTAAAGCGATGAAATGACATATATTAATCACTAAGAATATTGTCTTCATTTTTAAGTCCTAGTTAGCATCTATTTTATACCAAAAAATGCAAAATAGGCTCAACATATTACTGTCAAATAATAGGTTTCTTTGACAAATTACTAATTTTCTTGATAGTATAAGAACTTTAAATTAGCAATTATATTATAATGAAATATTTTTCTTATTCTTTAATACAGAAGTGCTCTTCATACAATTCTTCGGATCATCTATTTTTCATTAAATTGTTATCATTTAAAATAAACAACTTTTTTACAAACCCAAAATTTGATAAAAACTTACAACCTGGATCCTTCTTTATATTTCAACTTGTTCTTTAGCACCTCATTTGTTTCATTATTTGTTATATTTCTTTTAATCTTGTCTTATTCATGTCAATTTGCCTCTCATGTTTAAATGCTGAAGTTTAGACACATATGAGAGAAGTTATAAGATTTCACCCATCACACGCTTCAAGTAAGTGAAAACAATAAGAAACGGAAATTAAAAAGGTAATATAAGATTTCACCCATCACACACTTCAAACAAGTGAAAACAATAAGACATAAAAATTAAAAAGGTAATATAATCTTCAATTATCAATCTAAAAACTAACTTAGAAGTTAAAATTTGAAAACTAAAAACTAACTTAGACGTCAAAATTCTAATTTCAAAGCTAATCTCTGATCTTGTTTTGTAGGAACTTGTCAGCCAATTATGTAGATTTACAACCAATCACCCAATCAAGAAAAGAACATAAATTTGCAAGACCTTTAATTGATGTCATCTTTAAGAATCTAATTAAGAAACCAAAAATCAAGAAGATAATTTTTTAAAATATCCTAATTTTATATTAGCATGTCATGTGTGTGAAGTTTGCATATCATATTGTCTTAGTTTTTGACTAGGTTGACATGGTTTAAGAATATGTGTGAATTGTGTGAATGTGTTAATGGCAATAACTTGATGGAAGTAGTTTGGTTTTGAACATAGTAATTGAATTTGTAAAGGCATATTTGCTTGTGCATTTTATGTTTTCAGTATCTTTGGTTAAAGATGCATGTTAATTAGGATATGACGTTAGTTTATTTATCTTAGGAAATTTGTTACATAATTATAAGTCAATTGAATATATTAATATCATTAGCAGTATTTTATAAGGATGATTGACTAAAAGAAATGAGGTAAAGTATGTGAAATGAAAAAAAATGTATGTATATTAAATGAATAACTATTCTGTTGACCTTCTTGAGACAAATATTGGGTTAAAATAGAGCTAGTAGCCAGTTGAGAACGTGATATAGTTGAGTAATTAGGGGCATTCATGACAAAATATTTTTCTTTTCGTTAAAAGGCTAGAATGACATTCCAACCAAACTAATTAATAAAATGTGACCTAGTTAAGTAATCGGGGGATATTCATGACAAGCTGTTTGCCTTCATGTCAAAAGAATAGGATATAACATTAAAGAAAATAAAAAAATGGTGTTTCGGTAAATAAATCCTTCTGATCTTTGAAATAGAAAAAATTTTCATAAAGGGACACTTAGTGATAGTTGCAATTTTGGTTGATTACTAATTATTAATGTATCTATACAGATACTTTTGGCGAATGAATATGATGTTAATGTCTTGATTAGTATGTATATCTAATCCAAAGTGCTTGTTGTTTGACGTTAAATTGGTTTCATCAAGTTAGATGTCATTGTATCATTAGTGCCTTGTGGCATGAATTTATATGCTATTGTTTGGTTTGTTTGATTTTGTGTTTTGTGTTTTGTTTTTGCTTGAGGATAAGAAAAAGTTTAAGTGTGGGAATGTTAATAGATGTAAATTATACTATGTAATCAGTATTAAAAAATCAGTATTTGAGACTAATGTCATTAAAACTAGGACAGTGAATCATAATTTTTGGTAACATCAAATTAGTGATGTTTGACACTTTTTCGGTCGTCACAGGAAATTGTGCGAGTGGATTTTAAAGAACCAGTAAAAAGAGTGGCTTATAAGTGCAAATAAGATTTAAAAAAAGCTTGTCTTCCTCCTCCCTCAGTTACGAAGTCACCATGGAAGCTTCTCTCTCAAAATTTTCAAGCTTTGTAATAAGAACGTCAGTCGATACAAAACGGTAAGCCTCGATCCTGACAATTGATTCTACTGATTGGAATTTAGTTTCTCCCTTTCTTTTACTATAGCTTGATGAAACTTATGGGTTTGATGATTTTGATGATGGATTCTTATTCTTTGATGTCTAATGACTAATTAAAATGAGGAATTTTTCATTTTTATGGTGATTTAGGCCTAAACCAAAACCTAGGGTTTTGGAATTCAAAGCTACCAAGGGAGGCAGATTCGTTAGTCCTTCTTATACATTTTTTAGCTATTTAACATGTGAATTTGGAGAAATGCAAAACTTGAAAGTTGTAGATATGGGTGTCTATTGTATCTCTGATTTTTTTTGAATTTAGGGTGAGCCAAAATAGTGAGAGATAAGTGCCAAATTGAAATTGGTTCAAAATACCAACGGGATTAAAACACAAAATGAAAGTGAATTGTTTGAGGACCTTAGAGTCCAAATTAGATGATAAGTTCTTCTTATGAAATTCTCAAAAATGTGTTATCTAAGTATTTTACAAAGGGAAATTTAATTGGATGAGTATCCTGTGAGACATGGCTAAATAAGTGAAGGGTGTTACTGACCTTAGGGACATAGAAGAGAACAGAAATAGGACAACTTTAGAAAAATCACAATAAATCCAAATTACATCATTTTTTAATCCATATTTGGATATGTGATATCCATATGAGTCTATTAAAAATTGCAATTTGAATCACCTCAATTTGATATAAAAAAATAAGTCACAATGATTTTAGTCAGGAAGGGTCCAATTCATGACAAAATATTAAGGCTGACTGTAAGTGGGATATTTGGAAGCCTTAATAACCAAATTAGAAAATGTTCATAAAAGGAAAAATGTGAATTTATGTGTTAACTAGAGGGATGGAAATTTTGAGAAACATTGGACCTATATATAAAAAGTTATGCCTCCATGAACAAGACCTGCGTGGATGAATCAATGAAGCCAAGTAGGTTCAAGTATGATTAAGCTAATCAAGACATAAAGAATCAAGTACTCATAATTGTGAGCTAAATTTGGACATAATGAAGTCCAAGACTCCTAATTTCAAGGGAAATTTTGGCTTGAAACCAATTTGACCATTATAGAAGCAAATATAAAATTTTAATGATGTGTGTTAAGAAATGAGATTTATGTAAGAATGACTAATGCAGGTATATGTAACTTTTACGCATGCTACCCAATGGCTTGTGATAGTAGATGAGGAATAGAACTAGAAGGTGTACCTAGTACCTCACAAGTTCAAGAAGATTAGAAAAGAGATCAGAACCCCTGAGATAGTTGAGGTGAGTACAATCATGCTACTATACTTGTGTAGTAATCCTTTTTATTTTGCGACTTTGTGAATTATTCTTGAATCTGTATGACTTATTTGGTATATGACTCCATGTGATTGAGTCTAGCATGTTGTATGCTCAATTGAATAGATGATATTCAGATTCTATGGATCTTTTAGTTCCCTTGTTGTGTTGAACCTATTGATTGCAATTCTTTGATGGATCATGTTTTTCTTGTTAGCCATGATTGATGAGTTCGCAAGATACCCAGCCGATAGGGTATATTATTAGACTATGTGCACATAGGTAACCCCCGGTGATGGGTCAAATCCAGGTCCTACCTAGAGAGGGCAGGCCTCTAGGGGCAGGGTTAGGTCAACCTTGTCTAGAATCAGAAAAGGGGAGATACGTCGTACTAGCATGCATCTATCTCTTCCTAAAAAATTCAAAAAATTAGAACTCAAAATAGTGAGAAATCATAACTAAGAAATGATAAAGCTCAGAATTAGAAATCCTGTGGAACTTTATCAAAGAAAGAACCCAAAACTTAGTTAAAAAAACCTAAAACTCATAAAAGAATTAAAAAACTAGATTCATTTTATAACAGAACAATTCATATTGAGATTTATTATTGATACTCATGTGATTGCCGCATTTGAAATTACTACATGTTTATTGCTTGATACCATGTATTGTTGTTTAGAATGCCACAAACCATTCTTGTGAAGCTAGCTTTGTGTTTCCTAGCCTCACAAGCATGATAACATGTTTATATCTCACTGAGTCGTGTTGTAGACTCACCTCTTACTATTATTAGATTAACATATCATACGAGAGAGAAATCCAAGCCTTTTGAGACTCATTTGGATAAATAGATAAGTAATCTTTTTAGCATGATGTTAATTACAGATGCTTATAGCTGCTCCATGATTTGTCATAATCATATGTACATGATACATGTATGGATATGCTACGTTATTAAGAATGATGTTAGTTGATAATATGAGATGATCATAGATTGGTAGATTATAAGTAGATAATGTGTGTTAGAATTACAGATCGAGATCTTTACGTCATTCAAAACTGTTAAGCAGGTATATGGATTAATCAGACAAACGAATGGGTCATGTTGGATTTTCGTAGACTATAGAAAAGTTAGGCTTACTACGGGTTTTGGTGACATTAAGCCTACCCATTCCCTAGTGCCAACACGGTCCAAAAGGTACGTAATGTAAGTTTTGATAGATGTTTAAGTGTCCTTTTAATTATTTCTCAAATGATTATCATGCATATAGGCTTAGAATTATGTTATTAGTATTGTTTGTTTATATTATAAGCGTTTGTATGGTTTTGAGTATGATTTGGGTCATAATTTTATATTTAAGAGGTGTGTGACATGTGTTTGAGTGTATGAAAATAGGAAATTGAAGAAAAGAGAAGAATTGGAAGTATGGAAGCAGGTCATGATCGTGACTTGCTTGTCATGATCATGATAGAGAGCGTAGACAACAATTCCAACGAATTTCAGGCTTTCCAACATGCAACTCTTTTTGTAATTTTAACATTTTAGGGCTATTTTTTAAACCAAATTAAGTGGGAAAATCCTAGAAAGAATTCTAGAAGCCTCAAGAACTATTTAAGAATATAAAAACACTAAAAAAAGAGTAGCCACCATTTTGTATTCTTGGATCAACGAAGGAGAATATAGTAATAAAGATACTAACAGTACCGTTGAATCTTAAAAATCATGCAGGATCCTTAAAGAGAGTTGTAAGGACACTACTTCCCTTTTGATGTTTCACACGAAATATCTTAATAAGTTCTAAATAATCATTTTATTTATGAAATCATAAGTGAGTCACCCCTACCTAAGTTTAAGTTACATAACTTGGAAGCTTATAAGTGTACAATATATCTCATTAATCATTTTGACTAACACTAAGAAATAATACACTTATAAGAAGCTTAAAACACCTTGAAGTGCAAGGCCTTCTCTTCAACCGTAGCAAATTTACAAGAGATTGGCACCAAATCATCCTAAAGTGGTCTATCTCGAGTGTTAGGAAACATAAATTAAGGTTTAAAACTTACTTTTCCAATAACAAGAAAAGCTCCAGAGATATCTCTATGCTCTTTGACGTGATACGGAAGGAGAGTCACAAATAATATATCCAAAGGTTTAGTGTGGAAGTTACTCAAATTTTGAGCTTAAACTACAATATTAGAAACTACGTCATTCAAAAAGGGTCTACGATGCCATCATCCCTTATGGAGATCCTTTTAATAGGCAAAGTATACATTTTGGAGGAGCTGCGAGAGCAAACACAACATTTCATTTTGTTGGAGAAAGTGGAGCGCTCCTCATAGAGAGCAAATTGATCTTCCCATAGGGTAAGGGGATAAAAAAAGAAAGCGAGAATGTATAAGGTTTTCTTGAAAGAAAGAAACTAAGCAAAAGAATGTACAAAAAAAGTAAAAGAACCTATAAACTTGAAGGAGCCTCCCCAATATAGCTAAATATGTCCCTTAATCAATCCTTAACTACGTTTGAAGCAAAGACTGCATCAATCTGTCTAAATAGCTGATGACCAACTTTGAGTCTAACCACTTAAATAAGTTTCAACATTTTCATTAGAAATATGGGTGAAAGACCAACAAGCATAAAGACCTACAAAAGTCCATCTATTTCTTATTAACTAATTCAACATTCTCCCATTTAAATGCATAATTGTAATATCCCGTTACCGAAGTGACGGGTATATCTGTAAATTGGATCGTGTTAGGTTAAAGGACAGGCTAATGTGAAGTGTGCATGCATTATAGTTTCTATAATAATTGGTAAATGATATACTGATTGCACCAGTATATGTATATGTACGTACATGTATGACATTTCCCGATTGAACTGTGGAAATTGGAAATTGTGCAAGAAGTGTATAAATGAGTTTTGAATATGGAATTGGAATGAGAAAATTGAATGTAGAGAATTGAATTATGAGATTGGAGTGAACTTATGGAAATTTTTCTGGAATTTTTAGAGAATCGAGTCCAGACCGGAAAAATGGTATAGCGACTGATAAATGGAATTCCGGGTCCGAGATTGATTGGCAATTGATATGAGACTTTTTGAGATATGATTTTAGGATTTATTATTAATTGTTATTGTGAATCGGGAGAAACTAGAATCAGAAATTGGATTGAGGTGGTTCAGATTGGACTTGTGGCAATTAAATTGCCAAACAAGCCCTAGGTCTCTT
>JANIHY010000002.1:35069086-35094367 GCA_027479065.1 Erythroxylum brevipes
CACACAATTTCCAATTTTCACAATTCAATCGGGAAATGTCATACATGTATGTACATATACATATACTGGTGCAATCAGTATATCATTTACCAATTACTATAGAAACTATAATGCATGCACACTTCACATTAGCCTGTCCTTTAACCTGACCCTATCCAATTTACAGATATACCCGTCACTTCGGTAACGGGATGTTACAGATATGGATCACAAATGTGTGCCTCCACGTCAAAAGGCTATAATGACATTTCAACCAAGTAGCTTATTAAAAACATCACTTTGTTAAGTAACCGGATCAACATTCATCACCAATGTTTGCCTCCGAGTAAAAGACTAGGTGCATGTCCCGAAAAAATGTTTTCTAATAAAACCTACCGAACTTGTAAATAACTTGACTTTTCATGAAAACATACTTAATAACAGAGTTGAATGACCAAAGAATTATTAACGTGTGTGTACAATTGGAAAGGGTGAATAACTTGACATTTGAGATTTTGATTAATATGTACGCTTAGTCCAGAGCTCCTAGACGTGAATTTTACATGTTAATGATTTGGAAAAACTTAAATGATGGCTTAAAGTTAAATTTATTTCACGAAGTTGAAGTCATTATCTCATTATTGCATTGTGTGCTTTGTGATTTTGTGTGTTTATTGTTTTATTTGCTTGAGGACAAGAAAATGTTTAAGTGTAGGGATGTTGATAAATGTGAATTGCATTATGTTTTAGGGCTTAATTTGATATGTTTTTAAGTGTTAAATTAACCGTCTAGTATGTGTTTAGGTTAGAATTGTGTTAGTTTGTTAATTAATTGTGTTTAAGTGTTTTTATGGGTTATTACAAGTCTTTGAGATCAATTATTATATCTTTAAAGTACCTTGATGTGTTTGTTAGTGTTTCAGGGAAACATCAAAGAACAGAGAAGTTTTGAAGACACTTGGGTCAAAACAACAGGCTATGATTGTGACAAAAGAATTGGAGTCAACCCACGATCATGGCCAGTAGGCCACAATCATGATAGACGCATAAGACATGGCCCACGATTGTGACCTGATTGCCACGATCATGACAATATGCTCGAATATGGCCCACGATTGTGGCATGCAAGGCCACAATCATGACCTGCGTCGAGCAAATGTGCAGACACTCAAAACCGTTACGTTTCGAGGGATTTCTCATACCTTTTCAACCTTGAAAAAACCATAGGGCTTTCTAGAACAGAAAAGATATATAAAGAATAAGACAAAGAAGAAGAAGAGCTTTTACATTAGCCACTATTGAGAAACTTAGAGATAGTTCATCGAGAGATTGAGAAAGAGAAGAAAGAAGAGGGAAGTGGCGAAGAAGTCGACGGGAAGTACTTCCCAGAATAGGAGGTTTCCCGACGTTACTGCCTTCATCATCCATTCAGATCTTATTTTATATTATATATTTTGTAAAACAAGGACATCAAAGAGGGGATTTATTTTTTATATTTTACTATACTTCTCCCCCATTTTATAAAACCTAAAAAAAATAATGCAACTTGAGTCAACTAATTTATTTTCCTTAGGAATAGTTAAAATTCAATGCAAATAAGCTTTATACAATTCCTTTAATTAAGGAGATCAAAATAATTAAGGACATCAACAAAAAGACGGGTAAAAGTGGCTTATAGTAAGGTTAGTATTCAAGAAAAGAAATGTCAAGGCTCAAATGGATATATATTGCACGAACTAAGGTGTTGAATGTCGAACAATGATATGATATTGTGCAATTAAAGTGGATCACCATTCAGGGAAATTTTTAAATCATCCACAGCAGTACATGGTAACAAGTAGAAACACTTACCCATGTCTACTATATACAATCTACTTGCAAATTCCCAAATAGAATGGACACCTTGAAAACAATATGTACCTAATATTGTGATCCAACACACTGGATAGCAAACTACTTAACTTTTCTACTACAATTTTTCATTTCTTGTTGATTTTGACTTTTTGGCCACGATAAATCACCCTATGTCTCCTAAATTTCTTCCATATGTAATACTTTATCAACTGCGCTAGTTAAAATCGCTAAAGGAAGCTTGTTTATTCTAGCAAGCATTACCCCTCTCTTCGGTATTTGACATCAAACTAGAAACAAATCTCTAATATGGACCTGTCTCTTCTAAATGGGATTCTAAGGCCCTAACTCTTTTGTTAGGCTCAAAAGGCATGAAGGGTGCTTAGGAGCAGCATCAAAATGGTTGGGTGTACTTTTCTCGAAAAGCTAGAAATAAAGAAAGAAGATACGAAAAGAGAAATCCAGTATATAAATTTGGCAATTAAGGGCCTAAGGCCTGACGAAGTTCAAGCTTCCCGGGATCGAGGCCCGATACCTATAAGGAATTGTCGTGTTATGTAAAATGATATAGATTTGGCAATCAAGGTCAAAGGCCTAGTGAAGCTTGAGTTGTCCAGACTCGAGGGCCAATAACTATAATGACAACGTTGTCCTTTTGCATAAAATGATGTCATTTTTTATTTTTAATTTAGCAAAAAAGTTGTCGTTTTACGTAAAATAATGTCGTTTTTTATTTTTAATTTGGAAAATTAAAAAAATCGGGTCAAGTGTGCCCAAGTCAGGCTTCAAGTTACCCAGACTTGATTGAGTTTAAGTTTGATTGTTTTGCGTCCAATTAGGCTTCAGATTTGTCTTGGGCCTAGGCCCATTTAAAAGTTGTAGAGTCAGTTTCAACACCCCTACCAATATATTACACTTTGTATTTAAAATTCTTGTATTAGAAGACTAATAATTACTAAATCACTTGCTCTTTCTTATAAATTATGTTATTACTATTTATAGATTTAACATTTTATACCAACTTTTAAATTTTCAAATACATGAAGCAACACGAAATATACCATATTACTTATAATTCAAAATGTTTTACAAATTTCTTAAATGTATTTTCAATTAGATCTTATGGGTTTGAGATGATTTATTGAGCGATTTTATATTTAAATTTACGAAACATGAGATTAGATTTAAATATTTTGATACTCATATTTAACTAAAATTAGTTATGAGTCAATATCATGTTTACTTCAAAATTTTAGTTTTAGTAATGGTTGTGGTTATAAAATTATTAATAAAAATGTAAAAAGATATAAAATATTAAATTCTAAAGATAAATAGCATATCTTAATTATGAAGATACGAATTTATTATAACATAAATAACTTTAAAGATTCATATATTGTATAATGTATCAGAGATAAGAAGTTTGGTTAGAAGAATTATTTCATACTTTTCAAAATTAAAATCAAATTCTTGAGATTTCAAGTAAAATTGAAATTTTATAATGTTTTATGTATTTTAAAATTAGAATTGTATTCTTTATATATGACTATTGTGTATGAACTTCCGAAAATTAATGTGTTGAAAATTATATTTCCTACTATTACCCTACCATTAAAAATTAATTTATAAATTATGAGACTGGATTGAATTATAATATTTTGTAATACATAAATAACTTAAGAGAATGAATGGTCTCAGAAATTTTATTCCAAGATAAACATAGTAAGAGACATGACGAGGGAAGAAGGGCATGGCCCAAATTTCAATAGGCCCAAATACTCCTAAAAAAGGAATCGGTCATTCCATATAATAATGTAACAGAACTTACAGAAGTCAGGAGGAGTCCAAGTCTTCGAGACCAGCGCAAATAGGGCTTTTTACCCATTTGTTGTGTCTGTGTTGCGTTCAAATTCCCATTTGCTTCCCACCGCCTCACCTCCCTGTCTGGTCTTCCTCTCTCTACATTTCTTCTCGCCTTGTCTTTCTTTTTTCTCTGTTTTTCTTTTTCATGTTGTATTATTATTTTCAGGTTAGGGCACAACACGGCAACATCATAACCTAAAGAGCCTTCAATTGTTTTCTTTCTGTTCACTATGCCCCTGTTTATTTCCGACGAAGACCTCGCCCGACACTCCGACGATGCCCCCTACATTGTCTCCAAGGCCGATGACTTCATCAGAGCCTTGCAGACTGACCTCGACACCGTCAAGGCCGCCGCAGACGCCGCCTCCATCACTGCTGAGCAGACTTGCTCGCTTCTCGAGCAGAAGTTCTTATCGCTTTCGTCCGAATTCTCTAATCTGCAATCTCATTCCTCTCAGCTTCAATCTTCCCTTGACGATCGCCTCTCCGAGGTCGCTCAGCTCCAGTCTCAGAAGCACCAGCTCCATTTGCAATCTGTAATTATTATCTGCGTTATCTCTCTCTCTCTCTCTCTCTCTCTCTCACTTTCCTTTCTCACTCTGAACCAACGAACTTGTTTCTTTGTTCTTTTTTGTTTAGATTGAAAAGGATGGGGAGATAGAGAGGTTAGCGATGGAGATATCAGAGTTGCACAAGTCGAAGAGGCAGTTGATAGAGTTGGTGGAGCAGAAAGATTTGGAGATTAGTGAAAAGAATGGCACTATCACTGCCTATCTCGACAAAATCGTTTGTTCCTTTTTCTTTTCTTAAACTAATTCTTGGTGCTTTCGTTTCGTACACTGTGTCATGAACTTGCTCCTTTCATTTATGGATTCGTAGGTCAATTTGACTGAAAGAGCAGCACAGAAGGAGGCCCGTTTATGTGAAGTTGAATCCGAGTTGGCACGCTCTCAAGCTACCTGCACTCGTCTCTCACAGGTTTTTTTTTTTCTCCTTCCACAAACAATGTCTTCATATTTGTATATACTACTGGAACCAACAAATGAAGGGCTTTCACTATTAAATAATCTGATACTCATCAAAGGACTTGGATCTTTTTTCCCTTGTTTAAGTGATTCAATCAGGTGCAGTACTTGCAATTTGGAGAGGAACCTTTAGTTTTATGAAGTTTATGATAAGATATGGTATCCTTCCAATCGCTCAAGGTGTAATGTTTGGAAATCTTGTTGTGAGCAGGAGAAAGAACTCATTGAGAGGCATAATGTGTGGCTGAACGATGAGTTGAAAGCCAAAGTTGATGGACTTATTGAGTTACGTAGGGTGCATGCTGATCTTGAGGAAGATATGTCTGCTAAACTTGCAGATGTAAGTGCTTACGTCATTGTAATTTTTCATTCTTCAAGTGTATTGCTTTTACTCTAGTATGCCTCTTCGTCCAATGATCTGCAAACTCTTATAGGCAGAAAAACAGCTAACTGAGTGCTCTAGTTCTTTAAAGTGGAATGAGGAGAGGGTAAAGGAATTGGAGATGAAGTTGACATCTGTACAGGAGGTGGGATATTTTATTTGTTGCTCTTGAAATTTTTTGTTCTATATTGTTTGATAAGGTAAGTTGTCTTATCAATACCTATCTGTTTGCTTTTAATGAAGGAATTATACTCATCAAAAGATGCTGCAGCAGCAAATGAGGAGCGATTTTCTGCTGAACTCTCAACAGTAAGTATATATGTTAAACTTTGTACTGGTCCTTCACTAGAGTCTGATCCTAATTACTCTCCAAGTTCAGCTTTGTAGTCAATTATTTACAATCTTTTGCCTCTTCCTTCTTTTCCAAATGCAGATTTTTAGTTGGGCACTGATAGGCATAATGAGCTCTTCCATTGCACCTAAAACAATTAGTTTCTTTGCTTTAAAGCAATTAGTTCCTTTGCTTTGTCCTTTAGTTTGAACATTATCTGAGTTCTATCAAGGTTTATAGGTGATGGCATCTGAATGTTAATAGTGACTTTTATACTTGAGATTATTTGTATTGGTTTTTCAACTTTAGGATAGAAGGCATCCATAAGTACTGTTCCATTGGGAAGCTAGATGATGAGCATATTAAAAGATGCAAATCCTTCATAATTAGTTATTTCCCAATTCCTGCCCTTAAGCTGTTTCTGTTAATTGTCTGTCAGTCTCCATCCCATCAAAAGTCTCCATACCATCAAAATGAATGAAAATTTTGCTGAATTTCTTCTTATACACCATAATGTGCAGAGATCCTCATTGCAGTGTTATGAGTTGATTTGGAGGTCATCTTGGTGATGTGAAGGCATAAATACCTTTCTCTTAGCTTTAGCTTCATCTGTTCCCCTGCCAGTTAGCAATTAGTGGTTGGCTAGTTCTTTGCTATCCATTTTCTACTGACTCCTCTAAATGTTAGCATGCCCTGTCAACATCATCTTTATAAAGTGTACCTTTTGATCTTGACTTGTTTACCAATCAAAATAGGCTCCTGTCTAATCCAAGAACATGTGTGGATCAAACTTTCGCACAAATTTAGGAACCACAACACGTACCTTGTTAGTGGTATCTTCCGTGAAATCATGTCTTTCAACTCTGTTTTGGTTCACAAAATTTTGTCCCTCTCTTGGTAAAACTTCACATCTTCGTTTTGCTGTTTCCATTGGAACCTTCGGTATTTGTTGGATGACTAGTTGTGAAGAACTTCTCATACGCATCTAAAAACATGTGCAATTAAAATATATGGGCTTGCCCAATTAATCCAGTTAGGAAAAGGAATTAACTAGAAATTTTCCATTAATGTTTATTTTCTAACTGGAACTTGGAAACGTTAAGACAAACTTATTGAAATTCAACTCCTGATAAGGAGAATTGCCAAATAAAGGAAAAGGACCAAAGTGGACTAGTAAAGAGTATAACACCCATAACAGACCATTATATTGCATATGTGAACAGAACACAAGAGCTGTGTCCAGCAAACAAACCATAAAATCAGAATTTATTCCTATGCTCCATCAATGGACATATGGAATATCAGTTCTGCTAGATACTTCCTCTATGGGAACTAAAATCTGGGAGGGAGAGGAATAGGTTGCAAGAGGCAGTTCTAGTTATGGAATGACTTGTATGTTTACTTGCTGATTATTGGAGATACTTGAGTAATATTCCGATAGAGGTAACCCAAGTCTGGTTGAAGTGTACTTCATTCAACCAGACTTCTAATCCATCAAAGTAGGCTATTCCAGATATCAGGATAATTCATCGGGAACTGCTGTATGAGTTATTTCTTGGTAATGGAAACAAACACAACTCTACTTCAGTCAATCAGAATTTACATCAAATTGACCGTGCATTTGTTTTCTGCATTATTGGATGATTCATGGGAAACTACTGTGATGATAATGTGAGAGCTTTTACAATTATTGGTTTGGTTTGACCATTCTTTTATCACAAAACTGAACAAATATCTGTTGTAGATGCCCAAACTATCTTAACTAACCCTCCCTTAGCCTACTCTCTTGATCCTAACATGTTTCTATGCCAGTTTTGGGGATATGAGCCAGTTTCGTATTTATGATTTGCAATTTATTTCTTATTCTTTCTCCTGCTTCGGTTAATACTTGTCCACTTCAAAATCTTAGTCATGTTATTTAATGAAAAAGCTGCTTACTCTTTGTTTTTGCGTGATGGCAATTCAGTTTAGCAGGTACTTTTATCATTTCACTGCATTCTTGTTTCACCTGTCCTTGTAAACATCAATGTGTTGCTAACAGGAATGCTGACCTATATTAATCCTTCTTAATCATATTGAAATTTCCTTATTGCTTTAGGTGAATAAGCTTGTTGAATTATACAAGGAAAGTTCCGAAGAATGGTCTAGGAAGGCTGGAGAGCTTGAGGGTGTGATCAAAGCTTTGGAAGTGAGTTTTTCTTCTTTAAATTTAATTATTTCTTCTCTCTAAAACTTCTGTATGAATGGTTGAGTAAACTTCTATTGCTTCTCGGTAATTTGGTGGCAATTACATTCAGAGTCATTTGAGTCAAGTTGAAAATGATTACAAAGAAAGACTTGAGAAGGAGGTGTCTGCAAGGAAACAACTAGAAAAGGTATGCAGCATCTGTTATTGTTGAGAATGACCATTCTGGTACTTGTAAATAGTTTCATTGTTCACTGACTGGTTGTGAAGAAATTCTTATACGCATCTAAAAACATATAATTCTTGATTCCAATTCAAATCTTTGTCTTCATTTAATTAAAAAAAAATAGAACAAGAGGTAGTTATCTCTTTTAATGGCTCTTTTTCAAACTTACTTTGTCCAACATGTTCTTAAAAAACTGGTGTCTTAGATTGTGATTATTATCCTCAAATAACACGTTTTTTTATCTTATTGGCAACATTGAAAAAGTTGTCAAAGGAATAAAATTTCAATCTCAAATATTAGTTTTTGGTTCTGTAGAAATATTCATTCCAATCCTTTGCACTTTTGAAGCTGTATGGTCTGTCCTACTTGCCGTTTGATTTATACATATCTGGAAACAGGTTCTTTTAGTATGACAGCTTGCTCAGTATCTGTAAAAACTGATGGAATTCAATTTCTTAATTCTTGTGTCTAGTATGCGTCTTAAGAAATGAAATTATATCTATGCCCTTTAAAACATAAAAGTCTAAATAGAATTAGTAAATATTATGTATGGCTTGACCACTGAGTCACACAAGATTTCTGCATTTTTAGTTGTTAGATTTCCTAAAGTGTTAATATTTTTTAAAACTGGAATGATATAAGGAGATTTTGATTAATATGTAGAATACATGATGGCACTGGATTCAAAGAATTTAATTCTTTTCTACTTTGTGACTCATATCAAGCATGTAAATGGTTTTTGTGCCTTGCTTTATTGTTTCGTGTTGGAATAATACCCATGAATCATGTTTGCTTGCTCCAAAGTTATGGTTTTATTGGACAAGTTAGCTTCTCGCTTTCTTGTTGATGATTTCTATTTTTCTTCCTTTTCTCAGCACAATTCTTTAGAAAAAGGTTGCCTTTTTTTCTCTTCTCAAAGGCTGGTCTTTGCAATTCACACTCTTGAGCATTGGGATGTTGTTCTATCAAAAAATTTGAAGAGATCTGTTTTCTTTCAAATTTTTTTGTTTCTTGCTGGTATTTGATTAATTTTATTGTTGAATTGCAGGATGCAATGGACTTGAAAGATAAACTTGAAAGGTGCGAAGCTGAGGTTGAAAGTAGTAGGAAAGCCTGTGAGCTAAAGCTCCTTCCATTCGGTAGTTTCTCCATGGAAAGGTATAGCTATAGGAATAAAAAGTGAATGTTTTGGAAATGTATTTTGGTGTTGTTCTTACTATGATTTGGTTATTCATATCTCATTTTACCTGTTAGTGGAAATTACTTCTACCTAAGTTTATTGACGTTAATGATGACATTGGTTTATAAGTCTCAACTAGGATATGGAAATTTTATTCCAATTTATTTTGACACATCTCCTTTTCTTTTAGTCTATTAGAGAAATTATTAATGAGAGCTTAACATAGTGTATCTCTTTGTTATGGCACTCCATGTTTTTTGGGCCTTCTTCTCTCTCATTTTCCTCTTCTATGAAGAGTTATAGCTATTCATTAGGAGGTGTGATGTTGACTGTGGCTGCTCCATCTTGAATGCTTCAATAGTAGCCACCATCTTTATACGGATGTACTTGTTTCTTGCTTGATATTTCCTTATATTTCTATATCTCTAACACTGAGTTTAGTTTTACTTCTAATAGAACCATGTTATCCATAGGCGAGAATCATACGGTCCCACTTAAAAATTTTAACTTCCTACTTTTGTTAGATGTTCTATATCTTGTTTCATGTTTTCACCAATCTCTAGTCTCAATTCTCAAATTTATCCTCCCTGTTTTCTTTTGCTCCTATTTTTTAATTCTGGGGGCCCCATCTTCATTTATCAAAAATATTTCGTGCACTCTTATACATACATTTTACCTTTTATTTTGGCAGTAACCTGTCAATATGGCATGCAACTTCTTCATGTTGCAGATGGACAGATTTGAATGAAACAAATGATGTTGGTGATGAAAGCAGAATGCTTGTCCCCAAGATTCCTGTTGGTGTTTCAGGAACTGCATTAGCTGCATCTCTGCTCCGAGATGGATGGAGTGTGAGTTATTCTCAATTGGACTTGTTTCAATAGGATGTGTTCGCACTTGTGACTGCTTTATCTTGATTTTTTTTCTTTTTGACGACTAGCTTGCTAAAATGTATGCAAAGTACCAAGAAGCTGTTGATGCTCTTCGGCATGAGCAATTAGGAAGGAAGGAGTCTGAAGCAATTCTCCAGCGGGTATGTCTTCCTGTTTTTGTAGTATTTGTTGGTGTTAACATCCAGTAGTAAGACAATTTTAGTTTGTGTTTTTTTGTTGTCTTGCTACTTTATTGATGTTATTTGTGTTTTGATGTTCTTCCTGTTTAGATAATTATCATATTCCCTGTTTTCAAAGGTCTTCACTTTGAGTACTATTCATCTTTTCCTTACTTCACTTTTGATTCCTTAAGAAGACGATTTCATAATGCAGGTCTTATGTGAACTCGAGGAGAAAGCTGGAATTATTTTAGATGAAAGAGGTATATGATTGAATTGACTGAAAGAAATTCAATTTTGATTTTGATGCCATTTGTTTCTTCTTTCAGTTTTACCTTTTCAATTTTTTGTTGCTAGAAGATTTGTAAGATTGTGCTTCTTCATTTATTTTCATCAAACGCAGAGATGCTTCAGAAGTTCTAGTCCTTGTTAACTATTAATGTTATTCAAGGGCATGAGTGAATGAAAGAGGAATGAACAAACTAGTGAATTTTGTGAGGAGAATAAGCAGTTATGTCATGTAGAAGTGAGACTTCTATGAAAAAACAGTTATGGTTAGATTGTATATTTTGAGAACAAAGTAATTTTCTATTGGCGAAGGATGATGATTCTCCATTTTGTGTTGCGTAGTCATTTTTTTTGCTCGGTATCCAGACAATTGCTGTTGGCTTGATCAAGTTGAATCTGTTTGTTTTCCATCCATATTCTTTTGACCATTTTAGTTGTTGATTCTGCAGCTGAATATGAAAGAATGGTCGAGTCATACTCTGTTATCAACCAAAAATTGCAGCACTCAATTTCTGAACGGGGAAACTTAGAGAAAACAATTCAAGAATTGAAGGCATGTGAAATAATTTTGATTGTATGTTTATGTTGGTAGCTAGTTTTCTGTTGCTAAAAGATCATGTTTCTTTGCAGTCAGAGTTGAGGAGGCATGAACGTGATTATAGTTTTGCTCAGAAGGACATCAACGACCTTCAGAAACAGGTTCAGATCAGTTTTGTCCTCCCCTTTTCCTGAAAATCCCCTCCCAGGATTTTGAACCTGGGTAGTGCATGAAATTTCTCATCATCACTAGGCCACCTTGGTGTTACACTGTGGCCGTAACTTATACAATGTTTGCCTTGTGTATCATTTTCAGCTTGGCTTTCTATATTGTTTGGACACCAGAGCCAGTAGATAACTGTAAAATTGATGTATTCCAGATTTGATGGCATAGAAAGTTCTGTCATCTAGGGAAAGATCAGAAATAGTGTTTTGCTTGAAATAAAATGCACTGACATAAACGCATGGATGTATTGAACAACTTCTTGTGTTTTGCCTTATCTTTTCCATATAGTGGTTAATCCTTCTTGCTCTATTTGATGCTATTATCTGCTGTGATGCTAAATCTAATTCGAATTTACAATCGTGTTGGCTAAAACAACGAGCAAGGTTAATTTGTCAGTTGCTGCTTTCTTTGTTAATATATTTTCATGGATATACAAGTGCCATCCCAAATTAATAAAATGCCATCCCAAATTAACATGCGAGCATCAGTTTTTTGCACTTTTAGTATTTAATATATGTTGTGCTTGACAGGACCTATCAGTTGACTCTGTTGGTTGTTTTAGGTGACTGTACTCCTTAAGGAATGCCGTGATATACAAGTTCACCGTGGCTCTGTGGAGCATGATCAAGTTGATGATCGTACTGAAATAGTTGCTATTGAGTTGGATACACAGTCAGCTACTGAAAGAATAATTTCAGAACGACTTGTATGTTTCTCCTTTCATTTTATCACAGCTTGATTGATTCGCTTGGATACATTTAAGTTCAGATAAGATTATCAAATGGATTGTTGACATTGTGTTATTTTGGCCAATTTTTCACAGCTGACTTTCAAGGATATTAACGGCTTAGTTGAACAGAATGTTCAGCTAAGGAGACTAGTGCGCACCCTCTCTGATCAGATCGAAAATTCAGAGATGCAGTTCAAGGTGCTTAAGAAAAATCATTAGTTTTTCTCTCTAGTTGGTATTGTGTTGTTTTTACATGTAAGAGAATTTTTAGTCAAAATACTTGCAACCAAACTGCAGGAAAAACTTGACATGGAGCTTCGGAAGCATACTGATGAAGCAGCTTCTAAAGTTGCTGCTGTGTTGCAGAGAGCTGAAGAACAGGGCCAGATGATTGAATCTCTTCATACTTCTGTAATCTTCTTAAATGATATTTGCTTGGTCCTGTCCAATTTGTTGTCGTTATTTTTCATATATGTACTTTAACATTGTTTCACTTTGTATTCTAATTCACATAGGTCGCAATGTATAAAAGGTTGTATGAAGAGGAACACAAGCTTCATGCCTCTCATTTGTCCTCTTCAGACACAATTACAGGTTCTGCAGTTAATCACATTCACAATGTTTCTTTGCATGCTGATATCCCTTTGCTGATTTCTTATTGCCAGTAGGATGAAAATAGTCTAGGTACATTTGATATAACTAGTACTTACTGGGAATAAATGTGGGAAGATCTACTGAGGTGGGATTGGATTTTCTCCTAGGATAACAGTAGCTCATATTTCATCAGTGTCATAATCTTATCTGTTCTCATGTTCATGCTTTGACTTGATTTTGTTACTTAACAGTTCCCGAGAATGGGCAGAAGGACTTCTTCCTTCTGGTAGAAGGATCACAGGTCTGATTGGGCTGGGCTTTTCTTGTTATTCCTTGGAATATTGATACTTCCATCATATCAATCCAGTTTGACATGCAACCATTTTCCATGCTTAATTTAATCCAGGAAGCTAGTAAGAAGGCACAAGAAAAGGCTGCTGAACGACTGAGGTCCCTTGAAGAAGAACTGGATAAATATAGGTAAACTTCTTGTTTGTTTTTTTCCACTGTTTTTCTTTCTGTTTCCTGATGGTGGATAGTAGTGTATTCTTCCTGTATTGCTTATAAATATTCATCTTATGAACTTTTAGTTTAGTTGCTAAGTTTTGTGATCTAGATTAGAGATTGTTGTACACACACACACACGTACACACACATGCAACCTGTAACCACTCAACTGAAACTCTGAGGCAAACATTCCTGCAGAAAGCTTACAGGCATGCTTGACTTTTGACTATTTTGCTAGTTCTATTCTGTGTGTATCAGCTGTCGTCAATGATATGTATGCTGGTATATTTGATACCTACTGATTTTTGTTGTTAGGAATGATATTGTATCATTAAGATCAGAACGTGACAAGCTGGCTCTGGATGCAAAATTTGCAAATGAGAGACTAGATAGTTTTAAGAAAGAATTTGACCACCAGGTGAATTTTTTAATGACCCAAAAAATTTCCGTTTGTCCATTTACTGAAATCCAATTGGTATAATGTATGTGTTAATGATTGTGTATATAGAGAAATGAACTCACCGGCATTAGAGCAAGAAATGTGGAACTCTCACGGTTGATTGTTGAATATGAAAGAAAACTACGTGAAAATTCTTCGACTTTGCAGACATCTGAGGAGAACTACCGGAAATTATCTATGGAGGTAAATACTATTATTTGGACCTGTTGAATTAGTCATTATATTTGTTTCTTTACATAATGTTTGTTGTCAGGTATCTGTCCTAAAACATGAAAAAGATATGCTATCAAATGCTGAAAAAAGAGCTTGTGATGAAGTTCGTAGTTTGTCGGAGCGCGTCTATCGACTACAGGTTGGGGCATGATATAGATGCATCAAAATTCTAGTTTTCTGGTAATTGTTCTACTTTTTGTTACATAGTTATAACTGTGGATGCAGGCCAGCTTGGATACAATCCAGAGTACTGATGTGGTTCGTGAGGTATCATTCAGATTGATTTATGTGTGATTAGATTGTCTAGAACTTATACCACAATGTGACTTACCTTCATTTTCATTATTAATTTTTGAAGGAAGCAAGAGCTGCTGAAAGGAGAAAACAGGAGGAATATATTAAACAAATCGAGGCAAGTTTTGAATTGTTACCGACCCATACTGCCTTTTCACATTAAAAAAAAAAGGGAATCTAATGGTTTTAGACTAAGCATGCCAGATGTCATTTCTTTTTGCTGAAAGTTGTACAAAGAAAATTTGTCTTGCTGGTCTTTTATTTTGAGTCCCAGATCATTGATTAACCTACTTCTAAAAAAATACTATTTGATTTCTTACTCGTTAAACTTCTGAGAATCTTCTTAAATTGTGTTTTTTTTTGGGGGGTTATGGTTACAGTTTGCAAGAGTTTGGTTAAGAAACCTGTCTCTGACAAAGATAATTGTCTGTCTGATATGATAGTTCAAGGTGATGCTGAAAATTTGTTTTCCTTTTCTTAAATTTTACTTTTAGAGAGAATGGGCTGATGCCAAGAAACAACTGCAACAAGAACGGGACAATGTAAGAGCTCTCTCATCTGACCGTGCAGAGACTTTGAAGAATGCAATGAAACAAGTTGAAGAAATGGGGAAGGAGTTGACTAATGCCTTGCGTTCTGTTTCAGCAGCCGAGACTAGGGCCAGTATTGCTGAGGTTCATTGATTTCAAAACCTTATCCCATGGGTTTAGGGATTCCTCCTTTTTTTTCTTCTTATTTATATTGTGAAAGTGTAAAAAACCTTCGTATTGCTGAGGTTCATTGATTTCAAAACCTAATCCCTTGGTTTTAGAGATTTCGCCTTTGCTTTTGCTTATTTATACTGTGAAATATAAAGACTTCCTTCGTTGTCTAACATATTTTCTAACTGTTTTCTTTTTGGTAATATTGTATCAGGCCAAGCTTTCGGATGTGGAAAAGAAGATCAGGAGTTTAGATAATAAGGTATGCATGTCAAGACGTTCCCCATAACTAAATAAAGTTAAATTTTGTTTTGTTGAAACCATATTCTTCTTGCAGTGCAGCACATTTGTTTGACTTGGTTTTCTTTTTATATTAATTGTTAAGACATTGTTCTAGTTACTAACAAGTTTCTAAAATTAGTTGTGATTATCATAATTTGAAATTTTTTTTAGCACAGTTATGAAATTTCTGTAACTTTAATTTGATTTGGAGCGTATATTTTCACCCAAATGGCTATATATATCTTGAAGGTCTAAAGACTGAAGTCTCACAAGTTAGTGTTAACAAGAAAGAGTTGATGAATTCAAGAGGTTTGAAGAGTAAAAGCACAATGGTTAAGCTAATCTTAGGTTCAATAATAGATGAGGGATGCTACAACTTGATACATCATGAGATTTGGGCAATCGTATTGAGCCAAAATATGCTTTGGCAAATTGTTGGTTACTTAATTGCCTCGACTGTTTATGGAGCCAGATAAAGTAAAATCTGGAATATCAAGGCATTACGACTGCAGAGGTGCAAAATTAACCCCTAAATATTTGGGACGTATAATCATACTCATTTTGGCAGGATCAGTAATGAGGAATAGATTAATACTATTTGCTAGTTATTAACTTCCCTTATTAGAAAGGAATTGAAATACTTCTATTTTTTTTGGGTAAAAAAATACTTTTATTTTAGTTTGTTCTTATTACTTAAGTCAAGGAATAATATGGATTCTTGTTAGATTAGGATTCTATATCTCTTCCGGAAATGAATGTTAGAATTTCCATACATTAGGTTAGGGTTTAGAATTCCGATATTTGTGTCTGTGTGTGTTTCAACATTCATGGAATAAAGCAGAATGATTTTTTAAATGTGAGGGTTTCTTTCTTTGAGAGTGCTTGTTCTATAATTAGTGGTGAATCCTAAATTCTAAAAGTGATTTCGAGAAACCATTGACGTAATTCCAACAGTTCTGTTTGTTTCAAATCCTGTGTGTGATTCCTAGTTCTTGATACCCTTCTAGTGATTTCTAGACCTTCCCTTGTATTAAATTCTTATTTTATAAATTCCATCCCTAATCTTGGATTCCGGCACAAGAGCAGCCGTAGATTTACAACTTACAACCTACAACAATAATTGATAATGTGATTTATGTGTGTGTATCTTGCTGGGTTTCTGCACAAGTTGGTTCAGTTGTCATATTTGGAAATTTGAAAACAAAAATAACGTTCATTTCTAGATTTCGCTAAAATAAACCAAGAATGTTAAAGGGTTTCTATCCAATGACAACCTAACCCGAAATTGAAGCAAAAGATCTGTTTGGGATAATGATACAGTATGTGGTGGACCTATTACATTTTTCAATTAGAGAGCATGAAACATTTGTACGTGCATCAGTCAAATATAAACACATATTATTGTTTAATTTTCCATCTAGATATGAGAGACAACAATTAATTACAACTTTGGCAGTTTGAGGTGATGACTAAAATTCCACATCATTACTACCGAAAAATGTTACTGATAGCTACATTTGAATGACAGTTAGATTTATATCAATCAATGTTTGCATATAAATAAAATTTTCTTTTTGGGACATGAAAAGGTAAAAGCTACCAAATTTGGACCTATTCTTTTCTTCCTTTATGTCTCTTGACATGGCGATTATAAGACAATGTAAAATAGATATCTGAGAACTTGATTGTGCTTGTGTAAAATGTTTTTCATCATTTGAAAGAATGAAATGGTTGCACACTTCATTAAACGAATGGAAGTAGGTTGGCCTTCGATTATAGATTGTTGTCTAGTGAACATTGGATGGCCTTTAACTTCTCTTTCAAAATGGGTTCAATCAAAAGCTTAATTCCTTGAAGTTAATGGGCAGTTTTATGCATGGTGATAATATATATAACTTGATGATGCAGTATGTGTATCGTTTGTCCTAGCTAGTTACATGCTACATGATGACAGGATATTACTGAATTAATACGATAATTATGACTTCTGCTTATTGTTGTCCTGGTTTAAGTATGATTCTAAATGACATTTGTTGTTCTTCTCCAACCTATCATTGCAGACTGTTAATGATGATGTTATGCCTTCTTCTGTCTCACCAACAGAGGTCAGTGAAATTCTCTGAAACTGTAGCTTCCATAAAATGCTGTTTATGACGACGGTGCATATTACTAGTTAACTGCCTTTTACTTTGAAACTGAACCAAGGGAGAAGATCGTGCAATTAATCTTCATGTTAGACAGCTGGTTGTTAGATTTGTTCAGTGCAAATTTCTGTGATGATCCTTTTTATACAAAATGAAGAATAATTTGCCTATTAGTTTACGATTTGCTGAATTTAAGCTTTGTTCCTGATTTGTGGTGGCTATGTGCTGCATGTTGGTAGTTGATATATTATGAGTCAGATGGAGATGGCCACATAAGAACTGTTATTGATGGTAGTAATTGAACATCTTGGATAAAAATGCTTTTTTAGTGTCAGTATTATCTCTTTCAAATGTTTTGTGCTGAAAGTTGTCCAATATGGAAGTGTAATTTCTTGAGGTAGATCATATGAATCCTGCATTGCATCTGGTGCTACTTTTTTCTTGTTTTGATTGTCAGTATCTTTATCTGATTTGTGGTTTGGGTTCTTCTTCACAAGGTTGTAACGGATCTGTTTATGGCGAAGGAGGAAATTGCAAAATTAAAAGAGGAGGCACAGGCTAACAAAGAGCACATGCTGCAGGTGCGTTTCTTTCATCAAGAAAACACTTGTATACCAGTGCATGTTAACATGATGTTATTATGTACTACTTTGCAGTATAAAGGTATAGCAGAGGTGAATGAAGCTGCATTAAAGCAGATGGAAATTGCCCATGAGAACTTCAAAGCTGAGGTACTCCCAATGTTTTGTAGCTTAGGACTTCCCTTTATTGCACCATGCATGAATTTGGTTGGACAGCACACAGATATATCTTCTCATGTTGTACTTTCCAAAAAATATTTTCTAGTCTGAAAAGTTGAAAGAATCATTAGAAGCTGAGCGTCTTTCACTCAAAGAGAGGGTTTCAGAACTTGAAAAGGTATTGAATTTGAAGAATGAAGAGATTGCCTCTGCAGAAGCACGAAAAGAAGAGGCTCTGGCTTCTACATTTGCAGAAATCACTGGTTTGAAGGACGAAAGCTCAAGAAAGACGTAAGTTATGCTTTCTGCACTATGTTTTGATTTTTATATTGCTTAAGGTCTCTCATTTTTGTCCTTTTGTTGTAGTTCACAAATTGTGACATTGGAAATTCAAATCTCTGTGCTAAAAGATGATTTGGAGAAGGCACATGAGCGTTGGCAGGTTGCTCAAGCAAATTATGAAAGACAGGTCAAAATGTTTCCCTTAGTAGTATGACTAGGCATTGCGTGCTTTAAGCTTACACCAATAATGTAATAATTATTATTTAAGCAGTACAACTGCTGGAATTGAGGCCCTAAACTTCTAACTGCATTTAAAACGGGTTGATGTCTCAAAGCTGTACATATTTAGGCTTTGACTAGCCCATGTAGTTTCATGGATTAGAACTGTTAGTCCAAAAGGACACCCTCCGTCTTAAATCTAGGTTTAACTATTTGCTTTTGAAATGTTCACTCCATAAAGACACACTCTTACAATTAATGATGCTCGCAAAATGTCCTTGCGCAGATGGAAAAGATCTACGGTTTCAATTCTCTTTGAAAGTAGATAATTTCTGAAAAAATCTATCATATTTATTATAATGCATTTGTTGGAGAATCACATGTACTATTCACTATAATCACAAATTAAATTTGCACTGAGTGGTGATCTTGAACTGTTCTTTGTCGTTTTCAGGTCATTTTACAATCTGAGACAATCCAGGAATTGGCAAAAACTTCGCAAGCCTTTGCCTCTTTACAAAAGGAAGCATCTGATATGCGCAAACTGGCAGATGGACTGAAAAGTGAAAATGTAACTTCACTTTACATTTGATGCAGCTTATTAATTGCTTTCCTTGGCGTTGAAAACATTATTTCGTGGTTATATTTTTCATTTTTCAGCTTCATTTTTTCCTACCATTTACTTGTTTTCTTTAACATGTTTAATACTCAGTACCTGCTATCTTTTGTCTATGATTTCTAAAGTTAATATTGCATGCCTCTTTTGGCTGTACCAAGATTTTTACGGTTTGGATGAAACCCAAGCCCGATCATTTGTGATTGTTCTTGCATAGAAGCTGATTAGGGTTAATCATCAAGAACCACAGCTCACCATATCTTGCGCTAAAAGTTGAACACATTACAAGGGTACCCAATCTAACTTGAGGCAATATGAAAAGAATAATAAAGAATTCGCGTCCTGGATAAAGACTTCACTGAACAGCTTAAAACCTCTTCGCTGCAAAAGTTAATTTTTTTAAGGTCAGACTTTTGTTGAATTTGTTACTGATTGATGAAACTGTGTTCGTTTACTTTTGAGTGTTCAAAACACTTATTCTTGCGTCGATTCTCAAATGTCAGTTCTGCAAACTTTTGTTAAATCTTACTTTGTGCGCTTATTTGCTGCTGATGGATAAAAAAATGTGTTTGTATACATCAAAACACTTATTCCTGCATCACTTCTCAAATGTCAGTTATACAAACTTTTGTTAATTCTTACCTTGTACTCTTATTTGCTACTGATGGATAGAAAACGTGTTTATATACTTTTCAGTGTTCAACACTTACCTGGCATTGAGTCTCAAATGTCTGTCTGCAAACTTTTGTTAATTCTTTCTTTGTACTCTTATATAACTTACAGGATGAACTGAAGAGTAACTGGGGAACTGAGAAATTGTTGCTTGAGGAATCGAAGAAACAAGCTGAGAAAAAATATGAAGAACTCAATGAGCAGGTTCTTACTTGATATATATGCTTAATTTAATTTTCGTGGTGATCTACTTTCTTTTATTTTCAATGATCTACATATAGGCTATGGATGGTCCACTTGTACATGCATTTGGTTCTGATTGAATGCTGGGTTCATATTCTATCACTGTGGGAAAATTGGTTCGCGTGGTATTTCTTCGGTAGCAAACTTTGTAATGTTAATAGGAACTTGTCTTGGCAGGTTCATTGTTTGTTGTGTAGTTTTTTCATGTTAGTTGTTTGCGACCTTAAACAAATCTCTCTCACACACACACATACCTGCATATTACTGAGCCACTATTTCACAGATTTAGTTTATGGTGTTTTATTTACCTTAACTATTTTGTTGAGAGGTTGTTTTAACTGATCATGTTTATTCATAGGTTGCTCTTGAGATATTTAGCTATTCCAGATTTCACAATATTCAATCATAGTAATGCAATATGAAGTTCCATTTTGGTTAATCTAACAGATATTTGGAAAATTTCTAGCAACACAGTATTATTTTTGATGATTGATAGATGGACTAACAGATATTTGGAAACTTGCTAGCAACACAGTATTATTTTTGACTTTGGCATTTCTAGGTTGCGAGTTTACTGCCTGTCTGGTTATCTAGTTGTGTTCTTTATCAACATCTCTATCTTTATTCCTGCAGAACAAAATATTGCATAGTCGACTTGAGGCTTTGCATATTCATATCGCTGAGAAGGAAAGCAATTCTGCTGGAATTTCTTCTGAAAGGGCTTCTGACCAATATAGTGATTCTGGTTTGCAGAATGTAGTTAGCTATCTTCGGAGGTCAAAGGAAATCGTATGTCTTTTCTATTTAAAATTTTCTTTCTTGTCTCCCTACAGAAAATGGATTTCCATGACTTCTTCCTTTTGTTTTGGCAGGCAGAAACAGAGATTTCCTTGTTGAAGCAGGAAAAACTGAGACTGCAATCACAAGTATGTTTGTTAAAATCAATTTCCCCATTATTTATTTATTTTGTCATTGTTACTCACTGTCATGTAATCTGCCACCATGTACATGATGTGTCATTGCATCAGAGTACCTCCTCCTGTTTCTTTGATGTGCTATCATTGTACTCTGCCATTTTACATTTTGATTTATCCTAAAATGTACAACCTGTACTGGTTCGTGTTACACATTCTGGCATCATTTGTGTTTATTGATCGTATGCTTTATCAAAACTGACACCTATTTTTATCGCGTATATCTGTACAGGTGTTCCATTATTGTTTTGACTATGCATGTTTGTGACTTTGCACATTCATTGGGGAAAGTTGGGGGCATTAAAGGTTTTTGTTTCACATCAGTAGTTTGTTTTTTATTTTCCATTTCATCCCATTTTGAATTACTATGACCTGTAACCAGTTTGCGTATTGTGTAATGTGATATAGGGAGTGGAAATTGCTGTCATATTTATATTTGTGACTGGACGTATGATTTTGGACATGTTGCACTTTCATTGATGAACATTGCAGTCATTGTTGCTATTATTTGTGAGTGTTAATATTTATTTCCATTCACTTGTAGCTTGAGAGTGCTCTTAAAGCTGCCGAAACTGCCCAAGCTAAACTGCATACTGAGCGAGCAAATTCAAGGGCATTATTATTCTCGGAAGAAGAAATCAATTCTCTTCAACTTCAGGTATGACTGCCTGTGTCTTAATTTTTGGAGCGAGAAAATAAAACTGCATTGCCGTATTTCTTTTATTCTTTAATTTTGTCTTTCCAACTTCCCAAAACTTGAATTTTTATGCATGTTCTTTCATCATATCCTCCTTAATTATGAAATCACTTGCAATCTTCTTCTTTATAATCTTGTATTAAATTCTTGGCAGGTTAGAGAGATGAACTTACTTCGTGAAAGTAACTTGCAACTGAGAGAAGAAAATAAACATAATTTTGAGGAATGTGAGGTAATCTTTGTAGCTTATATGAGATGTGATGTTGAGATGCTATCTCCATATTAACTTTTTCCTGTACTATTGATGTTTTTGGTACCCACGATTTCAAGTTGTTACCTTATGTTGTAGAAATTGCGTGAGGTAGCACAAAAGGCTAGGGCCCATTCTGACAGTCTAGAATCTATATTGCGGGAAAGACAAATTGAGATAGAAGCTTGTAGAAAAGAGATTGAATTGGAAAGTGTGGAGAAAGGTCATCTCGAAAGGAGAGTCTCTGAGGTATTTTATTGTCAAAATGTCTTTTCTTTGAGAATTTCTTTTTAGTTAAGGTTTCAAAGTATGGTGTTCTACAGCTGCTTGAGAGAAGTAGAAACATAGATGTAGAAGACTATGATCGGATGAAGAATGATCTTCAACAACTGCAGGTATGGGTATATATTATACTCATTTTGTTTTGGAAAAGATTTTTACTCTTTTTTAGGGTTTTGATTCTTTTTGGTTAAAATTCATCAGATGTCTGACCTCTTAATAATAAAATACTTGGAATGAATGTAATATCTTTCCTTGGATTTTCCTGCAATTTGGATGCTTCCTGGACTTATCTGTCAAATCAAGTTGTTTAAAGCACTTTTTGTCATCCTTGCTTGTATTGGGGCTTATGATGTTGTCACTAAAACAGATATATGGGTGTCACTTGATTTTACTCTAAAAAATGTAGTTTTGAGACTTTTTCTTTATATGCTTTGAATATTGAAATCTAATGCCTATCATCATTTATTATTATCGTTTGTATCCTTTCCCCTACATATCATCTTGGTTCCGTAACAGGAGAAACTGAAAGGCAAGGAAGGTGAGATAGAAGAAGTTAAAAGTCTCATGTCTAAGCAACAGGAGACTATATCCAGATTGGAACAGGACCTCACAAAGAGTGAAACAGAGCTGAATCTGAGGGAGAGAAGGATAAATGAACTTCTGCAAACTGAGGTTAATAGCATAGTCATTTTTACAATGCACTACGTGTATTATTTAGTTTTGTTAGTCTGTACTTACTGCATGGATTGTGTAATACTGTCTCTTTATATGCAGGCTGCTTTGAGATCTGATTTTGAGAAGCAGAAGAAGTTGGTTGTTCAGTGGAAGGTTGAGAAATAATCTTGCTTCTTCCGAACAAAAGATTTGATGTAGTACTGCTCATATATAACCGTGAGACCTTTTACTTCAATGGCTTTTTCTTAGCAGTTTACTTGATATTCTGCAGAAAAAATGTGATATTTTGTCCAAGGAGAAGGAAGAATCCAGCAAAGAGAAACAAGCACTTTCTAAGCATATTGAGGACTTAAAACAAGGTGCTTCTTTCATTTGGAAAAATAATGGTCTAATTAATAGGCTATTTCTAAATGGTATAATTGATAGGCTATCGCGTGCCTCGTATACTTAATTCATTCTACCTAACAGGTAAAAGACCCATTGGAAATGTTAGTGGTGAGCAAATCATGAAGGAGAAGGAGGAGAAAGATCATAGGATACAGGTTTATTGAAAATAAAATTAAGTCATTTTACCTATTTTAATTTCCTTAACCAATTTTCCACATGTTTTATTTTGTAATATTGTCATCTAGATTCTGGAGAAAACAGTTGAGAGACAGAGAGAGGAGCTGAAGAAGGAAAAGGAGGATCAGCGGGCAGAGAAAGTAAAGCGCCAGAATACAGAGAAAGCAATTATGGACTCATATAAAAATGTTGATCAGGTTCTTTTTACATTCTTCTTTGAACTTATACACGGTTTACCTTGTCAACAAACATTCTCCTTGATTGAAGGCAGGTAGGTGTGAAAATGAAAGGTTCCAGAAATTGAGACAGTAAAAGAAAATTAGAATTTCTGTTTTGAGGGTTGACATTTTGATTCTTTTAAAAATTTGCCGGCCTACCGTTACAGCACTAAATTGTATGGTTGTCAATGAAACAGTAATAACATAGCTTACCTGTATTTTTCTCTAATTTGAAGGATTTATATTTTGATTTCATCTATGTCATTAATGCACTATTTCTATCTATTACAGGCAAAATCACAGTTTGCAGATAAACTTGAGAAACATAAGCAGTCGGTGAAGCAAATATCAGATGAAATAGAAAAGCTTAAGCATGCAGAGGGCAACCTTCCAGAGGTGAGGATTTCCAGCTCATTTCCCCTTCTTTTTAATTCCATGTTTCAAACGAAAGTTGCATAGCAGTTGTTTAATTTGTAAAAATGGCCCAATGAATTTAATGTAATTGGGAATAGGTTGCCACTTTAATGAGAATAGTAGAATGAATACAGGAGCATAAAATTACATTTCACGAGTATCTTGTTAAATTAGAAAATAGTGTTTTGCAGAGTTAAAAATGAGGAAAGTTCAACCCCTTTATAAAACATTTTTGAAAAGCATGATTCAAGTGTTTTTCATACATGATACAAACTTGGGAGAACAAAAGTAACATGGTTTCCAAACCTATCTAGTTTTCTGAATAGAGAATGATACATTTTTCTTTTTCCTGAATTTAATATTGGTTAAACTGTCTCACTTTCTACGACAAAGTTGCTGTACTTTTCTTTTTTGCTGTTTTCTTTCTGGATCAGTTTTTTGGGTTTTCCTTTTCAGGATCACTTTAACTTTGAGGTTGTTAGGACCAATGACAATTATAATAAGCCTAGGATTTGGAGAGTGTATTCATGTAGGAAGAAGGAAGGGGCTGCAGGGAAGGATGTCAGAGTTAGTTAGAATGGGGAGAGCTGATGTGCTGATGTGGCACTAGGGAATAACCGAATGTACTAGGGGCAGCTAGGATAAAAAGGAGGGCAGAAGAGAGAGAGGGGGATTCAAGCAGAAAAGAAGTAAGAAAACTTGTGACAGCGGAGAGTAATACCTGCTGAGGAGCGATTTGCTCTGGTTTAGGGAAGACATACTGATATCATAGTGTAATGAGATATATGCATTATGTTTTATTGAATTAATACTAAAAACTCTAGCGTTCTAAGACTAGAGGTTCCTAACATTGGTCCGACTTGCTGGGTACCAATAGTAGGGGAGAAGATCCATTAGTTTTTGAAGGTTAGAGAAGTTAGAGCAACTGACCTTGATGCCACCCAAGATGTCTGATCGAGTAGAAGTATTGGAAGCTCGCATGGCTAACTTGGAGGTTGGGGTAGAAGAAATTCAGTCCTCCATGCGAATGGCGATGGGTGAAATGCAGTGCTCTTTGCTATTGGAGATGAGCAAAATGTTGGGTAAGAGGCCAAAGGAAGGACAGGGGAGTGGAGATGCGTCAGGAAGGGGGCCAGCTGTTGGTGGAGTAAGGAACCCAGGGCATGGCCAATCACATCCGGTGGATCACTCCGATGATACCATGGAAGAATATAGGATGTCCGTCCGCAAGGTAGAGCTACCCATGTTTGATGGGTCAGACCCTGTAGGTTGGATCACGAGAGCCGAAATATATTTTGAAGTTCATAATACTTCGGACCCGATTAAGATGAAGCTAGCCCTTCTGAGCATGGAAGGTTCCACCATCCATTGGTTTAACCTTCTGCG
>JANIHY010000002.1:35104863-35119781 GCA_027479065.1 Erythroxylum brevipes
GTGGGTATATAAGCTATTAAAATATCGAAGTTTTATTTTATTCTTAGTCAATTGCAACGACACAAAATTTTAGTTCTTTTTCGTGTTCAATGAATTGTAAAGTCTAATTTTTTTGATATAAAAAGAGTAGTGAGTTGGTGTTTTATAATTCTATACCCAGAACTCATGTCTTTTTTGTCTTTACGATTACTTTTTCCCTTGTCTTTTTAACTTTTACTGTTTGTTTTTGTCCTTTTATGGTTCTTATGTTTTTGGGTATATATTCTACGATGGCATTGACTTATATGATTTGAGCTCCTGGTACTAGATCAAAGCTCATCTTTCATGGAGTTTGCGTGAAGTTCTATATTTCCAAGTGATTTAGCGAGTGTTTGGGTTTTTTTTCCTTTTTTAGTTTTTATCTTTTTTTCAGTAAATGTTAGGCCTTAATTGTTTACAAATAATTTTTTTAATTAGATTTGATTATTCAAAACTTTTGAATGTGAAAAACATAGCTTGAAAATTTGAAAACCTTGTATTGTCCCTTGACTAATCTTGTTTATGTCCTTTCTAAGGAGACCCATCTACATTGAACATAGCATAGCTTTATTTATACTTCACCTATATTTTACCTTAATAAGCAAAATTTATCAGGTTGACGATTAACTCCTCAAACTATCACTCAATTAATAAAAACAATATAATAACATATTTCACATTCTACATTTTGTCATGTTTATTTGTGTATTTTGAAATCCTATTTTTGTGTTCTATGTATTTTTACTAACTGTTTTTTCTCTTCTTTATTAGTTTATCAGTTAGCAGAAGATTGGTTAAAGAATTTTCACTTTAGAATTGCATTATGGAGGTATGTTTAAGAAAAATCCATATTGGCATTATGTGGGAGGTGAAGTTTTATATTTAATTGGAATTGATCCTTATTGTATCTCAATCATTAAGCTACATCATGTTCTAAAGGAAATGAATATCCATATTAATATGCCAATGAATTTTAGGATGTCAGATTCAAAACTTAAAAATCTAGATAATGATGACATTATGCTTGAGATGTTTGGTATTTATAGGGATGAACCTCATATTAAGATTTATATTGGAGACTTGATTGATAAGCTAGACAAACAACCAAATTGGTGGGGTATTAATGATGAGACACCAATAGAAAATATATCTAACAACCACAGTGCTGTAGATGATCAAGTGAATTTGCACCAGAGTTTAAAACATGTGCATAATGGGGAAAACATAGCTGGAACTAATGGATAGTTGGTGTTGGTTTTTAGAGCTATTAACTCAACAAAGTGGCTCTCCAATGGAAAAAAGAGTTGTCTTCATTTCAAATAGACAAAAGTTATGCATTTGCACTGTTCATTCCATTTACATTGTTCATTTCAATTATTCTGCATAATAATATGTGTACTTGTCTTTTCTAGGGACTTGTTGAAACATTTGAGAACATGTTTCCAGGAATTGAACACAGATTCTGTGTAAGACATCTCTATGCTAATGTTAAGCTCATATTCAAAGACAAGATATTTAGAGACATCCTTTAGGCTGCTGCTAGGGCTTACACTAAAGATGGATTCAATATGAAAATGCTATAACTTCAAGCTGTTGATGGTGAGGCTTATAAATGGCTTTCTGAGATTCCACCTTATCTGTGGGCAAGGTAATTCTTCGACACTCACAGTAAGTGTAATCTCCTAAGTAATAACATTAGTGAGCGCTTCAACAAATATATAAATGTTGCAAGAGATTAGCCAATTTTAACTATGATGAAGAGCATTAGAAGGATGACTATATGTAGATACCAAGAAAAAAGATAATGGATTAGTAAGGTGAATGGAAAGATTTTTCCTAGAATTAGTGAAAAGTTAGAGGACAACTACAAAAAATTAGTGGATTATGATGCTTTGTATACTAGGCAAGGGATTTGGGATGTCACAATTTATAATCACAACTATGTGGTTAACTTAAGTGGCAAGACATGCACCTGTAAGAAGTGGGATATCACTGGAGTTTTTTGTCCATGTGAATGTTCGGCATTACTTTATTCAAATTATGTTGAAGCAGATGATTTGTTGGATCCTTACTACAGTGTGTCAAGTTATAAGATAACATACAAGCATGTGATCATGCCAATTCCAGATCAAAAATGTGGGTACAATTAGGTTCAGAACCAATTTACTAGCCACATGTTAGAAGAAGACTAGGAAGACCTAAAAAGGTTAGGAAGGAAAGTGTTAATGAGCAGAGAGAAAAGATTGCAGACATTGAAAGGGTAACCAAAATATATATATAACAAGACGTGTAGTAATTGTTTACAACAAGGTCACAATTTAAAGACTCCTCGCCTTTGTTTTGTAATGATTATTGGACCTACTTTTATTAAACATGTGTATTATACAAAATTCTAATTTACTTTGCTTTTACTTTATCTATGCAGGATGCTCCAAGAGTTGAAAATTCATAGCCTCAATTTGTGTATTATAAAAATGCTGAACCTAAGCATGTTAATCATGAAAATACTGGTTCAATTAATCTCTTGAATTGATCGCAAAGTTTTGAGAATATAGTAGTAGGTAGAAAAGGGAGGCATGGAATGGGAAGGGAAAGGGCTAAAGGAAATGACAAAGGACAAAATGGAGGTGCAAGCAATGATTAGGCAAAGAAAAATGGGCCTTTGTGTGTAATAAGAGTATAGAATGACATTGGGTTTTCAAACATGCATTCATTTGTTCCTTTTGACAAGGTCTACTTCACTTACTTAACCTTTTTTATTTTATGATTTAATATATATTCTTTTTTAACAAGTGTGCGTTTTTTTGGAATTTGAAAATTCTCAAAGAAGTGTTGTTACTAGTGGAACAAGCAAATAATCAAAACCTACATCTAGAACAAGTAAATAATCAAAATCTGCACCTAGAGTATGTTTTTAATTATTTGCATTTAATTATTTTCATAATTATTTCACATTTTTTCACACTTGTACCCTTAATTTTTGTAGATTGAGATGCGTCAATCTATGTAGTGAATACTTGTTAACCGATCAACATTCTTCTGTTAGAGTGCATTTTGCAGGGATGGTGAACAACACTAACTATTTGATTTAGAAGAGTCTAGCTTTTAACTATAGTTCTAGTATTATGGATTGTCTTTTGCTTAAATATTTAAGTTATTATTCGCATGCTAATCCTGGACAAACTAAACTATGGATAGCACTTGTAACTTTGAAGTTAGATCCTGTAAAATATTAATAGTCCTTTTGTAACTATCAAAGATTAGCTTTGATATTTCTATTTGGATGAAAGCAAATAGAGATGTAGCTTTTCGGAAAAGGTTGGTTTAGAAATGCAAGGCAAAACAAAAAAAGAAAAAAGAAAAACAAAACCTGAAGAAGGCCAACTCCCGATGCCCGTGTAATTAATGGAATATGGAGGTATCAAGCATCTTGTGTGGTACAGAATCTATACTTTAAAGGAAAAGAAAAAATAAACAAAGAAACATGGCGCCTTGGATCCCACATTCATGGTCACTCAACAAACCGCCACATGACCCATCCAAATCGCGTTCCTTTGTACTTTTTTTGTTTTAAAATCTTTTCTAGTTGCCATTTAAAACATGAACACATATTTGTTGTGTTAATTCATTCATTCATTTGCTTGCCTGGTTTGATGAGACTTCTTTCCATGTCCTCACCAGCTGATATGACCAGAGACTGCAAACCAGCATTCAACTCAGCTGCTCTTCCCTGCAAAATAAATGGCAAGAACAAGGTTCTGAAAAATAAAACAATAACAAGATGAGATAAACATGCCCACTAAAGCTAATGACACCAGTCCCTTGGATATTAGAAGGCCTTAGTTCATGGCTATGGCTCTGTGAAAAATTTTGTACCTAAGATTTATTTATCTATTAGATTACTCAACTTCTGGATTACTACATCATCATTCTTTCGCTTAATAAATCAATTTATAATCTTATACCTAACTTACTTTTTTGGCACGAACTCACTTTCTTAATTACCAAGAAGCAAAGAAGAGGATAGGACCAAATAATAGCATTTAAGAAACCACACTCCCCACCAACTTTATTTGTTATTTTTATGTGGAAAGACAAGAGGCATCAATTTCAGGATCCAATGACAAAGCATATCACCCTATTAATCCTAACAGATTATGTATGTTTGATTCTGACAGAATATGATTCCCCCACTCCATTATGCGAGTGTGGTCCACTCTTAGATACACAAACCAAACGGATTGCAATGGAAAAATAATCAGTATACACAAAATAAGAACAGAAAAAGCGTTGCCTCAGCTCAGTAGAAATCACAAGGATGTATCAAACCTGTACCTGTTCATGCAACATCAATGACCTTAATCTTTTCTCTTGCATCACCTTCTGGCGGCTCTCATAGAAATCGAAATCATCCAATATAGATGTCTTTGAAACATAGTTTTTGAATATGTTCAGGATTTCTATTCCTTGTGAGAACCTGATCTGGAAAAGGAATATCACAAACGCTGTACCATGTTGAGGAGCCTAAGGACAAAACTAGAAACCAAACTTTACCAACAATAAAACAACGGAAAATAAAGCATACCTCCTGTGTGTCTCTGCTATTAGTGACGGGCTTGTTTTCATTGTTCTCCAGTATAATATGTCGCAAATGGGGGTTTGGAACATCTTTTATAATATGCCATTTTACTGGGAAATAACCATTCCACTTTTCCTGTTGCCAGAAATCCATGTTTTTATCAAAATCAACTCGGCCAATCATCTCAGCTACCCCACAGAACTGGCCACTAGCATTTACCTGGACCGCTCACAAAAATGAATGCTTTAGTCAGTAACCCTGAATAAAACAGAATCGATGAGTACGTGACATGACAAATTCAGGCAAAAAGTTAGCATGAAACCAGAAACGTACCGAAAAGAAAAGAAACACGGGACATTTACTCCCTTTCACTGCCATTTTCTCTTGAGCCTCCTCATATGCACAATCCAGTCTCTTATTTCCATTGGGAGTACTAGCCCACACATTGTACTTGATGCTCTTATGAACATCATCCTCACTGTAAGATTTGATAACAAAGAAAAATCCGTGATCGTATTTGGTTGAAAGGTCTGGAAGGTTATATTGATCCCTTGTAATAACAGAAGTTACGCTGTTACTGTTTCCATTCCAATCAGGAGCCAAAGATCCAGCAGCATTACCTCCAAATGTCAAAGAAACATTTGCATTAGTCTTCCTATCACCATGATTCTGCTCATTTGACAAACCATAACCTCTGATGCTAGGGATATTGATTCTAGCTTTTGGTTTCTCTGTGCTGCCCCAATTCCTAGTGTTTACTTTGGCAGGGCCATTGACATAGAACATTCCACCCTTTCCTTGGCCATGTGACAAAAGTTTTGCAAATGGGAAATACCCTATGCCCGGTTGATCTGACTGCAATGAGAAAAATATTCCGCAAGATATTTCAAAATTATCTAGAAAAGCTCATTAGAAAATCAAATAACAAATTATACACACAACCAAGTTTACCTTGCTTGCTGGTTTTATTTGAGTGTTAGTGTCAGGACTAGACAAGGCGTCCATTTTCTGCAGGGAGCTTTTAGTTTCTAAACAACTGCTTAATTCAGAAGTCAGCGTATCTTTTGAAGGGGGATGCTGAGTCTGATTAGTCGTGTTCATTTTTGAATCAGGTGTTCCATCGCCATATGTTCCATGGCCAACAAAAACAGAGGGATCCCGCAAGGACGGCGATGGGCTAGACTCCCCATATAGGAAAGGAGTTGGCAGGTATCCAGGATAAGCAATTGATGACTGGAATATTGGACCAGGTGAATATAACTGTTCCCCAAAATACTGCCCATCAAACCCAATCATACCGACAGGTAAGTAAGTGCTGTAAGAACTGTAACCTGGATCTATTCCTGGCATGAAGTAGACCAATGACCCATTATCTGCTTGCATAACCTACGTGAAAAATAAGTGTAAAGGACAGATTAATCGTTACAGATTATTAGAAGACAAGTCTTGAACATTATAGACTCATTTGGTAATCAAAAATCAGGTTTTGCAAACTAGCAGTGCAAATAAACAGGAACTGAAGTGATTGCAAAAAAGTGGGGATTATGGCTCAATTTAATGCACTGTGAGCATCACAGTTCCCTAAAAATCTGCAGTTTCCCTTCGACTATTTTAAGTGTAAACGGTTTCAAACTCCAAATACATGGATTATACACAAGAAAGAATAAAAGAATGAAATAAAAATAATCAGCAGTACATAGATAAGGAAAGAACATTTACTGGATAATGAGGGTCTGTTCCCTCAGCAGTCACATAGTATCCCTGGTCATCCAGGCTTCCAAAAGTGCCTCCATAACCTTCAAAGGGCTGATGTAAGAAGCCAAAACACATACATATGTATAACGAATAGGAATGAATAGACGTAACAGCAGATTGAAGTTAGCATGTTGTTAAATGGAAACCTGGATAGTAACAGCCATAGTAGCCAGCGGTAGGCAGAGTTTCATAAGTTGTCAAAGCCTCTTTATTCACATCCATTTCTTGAACACTAACCGTTGCATCTCCAGTAGACAGGCCACAATCTGCTGGACTCCCCTCCTTTGAAGGAACCTAACAAATATTTAAAGAAACACAAAAACACTAACTAAAGTTGACATATAACCACCAAAAAAGAGAACTTTGAATAATGTTGATAGGTAAGTGATGATAATTACCAGATGTGAAGGAGTGGGTTTTTGAGCAGGATCAACTTTATGATTCTTCACCATGGCTTCAAGAGCTCATACAATAATGATCATAAAATTCAAATGAGCTACTGGAGGATTATAAATTAAAATCAAAACGAGAAAGACCGAAGCACAGCTGTGTATGACCTTAAAATTGGGTTTAAAAAAATTCCCGAAATTGGAACTTGCTAATGTTGAGGCCAGAAAAATGATAAACAGATATCAATACTAGTATAAAGAATAATCCGCTAAGACAAGAACAAAGGAAAATGAAGACCATACACTCCGACAACCAACGAAAACAAAAACTTAAAAAGGAAGAGAAGAAAAAAACAAACTCAAAGGACTTACATAAACAGGAAGAACAACAAAATTTAAGCGGAGCAAATGGATTCAGCTGAGGAAAATAAAGAGTTTGAACCAGAGAAGTAAAAAAGACCAAGGAAGAGAATAAAAGCAACGGAAACTTGCAAACAAGAGATATATATGAGAAAAAAGGGAAAGAAAGATACTTGTGTGTTGCAATCCAGAAGAGACTAATATGTATGTAACCAGACTTCGCTCTTTCTTCTTCTTCTTGAGAAAAACCAAAGAAAAAGAAAGGAAAAGGAAAAAAAAGGGGGGGGATAAGTAGATAATTCTTTTTCTTTTCTTTTCTGGGTATCGAAAAGTGCGTTATGTTGCTCCAAAATTGAACACAACCTTAAGGATATAAAGCGATTAGATTGGACACTATTCAGCAAAGAGAGCTGAAGAGAAAGAAAGTGATAGGGTAAAGCTTTAAATTACAACACCTAACTATTCTATTATTATGAGAGAATGAAAGATGAAGACACCATACACATCCTACATTCTCTTCCTCTGCAAAAGGGTGTTTATTGAAATATAAAGAAAAGTTTATCCTACGGCGGAGAAAGAGAAGAAAAAAAAAAACATATAAGTTTAGTGGACTACTCCACTTATTACCGATTGATTTTAAGATGAAACCTCACTTAAACTTATATATAGTCTAATTTTTCTTCTCGTATGGGCCGTAGGTTCATTATAAATTCTAACATGGTATCAGAGTAAGTTGCTCTTATATCAGCTATTAATCCCTCGAATTGATAGATTATATCACGTGTTAGACCCACATGTGAAGGCGGTGTGTTGAAATATAAAGTGAGAGTTTTTCCCACACTGAAAAAAGAGAGGAAAGAAAAATAATATATAAGTCTAGTGGGCTACTCTATTTATCACTAATAAGTTTTAGGATGAAATCTTACTTAGACTTATATGTAATCTAACTTTCCTTCTCGTGTGAGCCTGTAGGTCTATTGTAAATTTTAACAGTGTCTAATTATTTATAAGATTGGTAACAATTCTAGGGCAAGCAACTTATATTTTTCTTTTCTGTATGTATAAGTTATAATAATAAGTATTAAAATATGAGATCAGAAAAGATTAGAGCCTTCCTTTAATTAATTTGAACGTGAAAGCCAACAGCGTACGTATTGATAATGTTTTTACATGCAATAATCACCAGGCATTTATAGGAGAAACGTGTTAGAAAACTAGCTGTGCCCTTTTACTTTGGACATATCAAAGAAGCCAGAGAGTGAATGGGCCAGGTGTATTATTGAGGAAGAAGAGAGAAACATGACGGCCTAGCATACATGTGTTCATTTCACAACCACAACCAAGTATAATTTGCAACAATAACAGATTTTAATAGATAGTTCTTCAATTGTCCACTTTCATTATAATATTGCATTAGTTCGAAGGGTACAATTTCTTTAATAACACAGTATTTACTCCAATGTCTTGTCGCTAAATAAGATTAGGATTAGGTATCACTTTTATAATTAGCATGTAAGTACATGCAGAGAAGTCAGTAGAACACATAAATAGATATTCAAAGTACATTATCTTTCGGAACCGCCTGATTATATAGCCTCTTGGTTCTTCTACGATCTTATTGATGTCACTTATTTTTGCTAATCATTTTGTATTCTAGGACAGTACCCTCGGACTTAACCAAAAAAAAAAGATACTATACAAGTCCACCTCAATAAAATATTAAGTTCGTGGCTGCATTCTTTATGCAAAAATAATTTTTTAATAATAACATTGTGAATGTTAGATATATAGTTATAACTTAATATGTGTAAATATAATATATTTTATTCACCGTTGAACAAAAACCAATTTAACAATTTAAATATATTAGATCAAGTTTTCCCCGTAACAATAGGGACAGCGGCTGTTTGAGATGTTTATTATGGAGAAACTTGCTTTTGGAGTAAAGTAACGGTACTCCTTAGTTGATTGATCTCATCTCTTTAGTAACTTTCTCACTTGTTGCTGTAGATCAATCATTCTTTGGTAAAGATATCTACGACACTGTTTTTAGAAGATTTTATATAATGAATGTCAAAATTATATTGATTTAGTTTGATTGCTACCGGTTTACTATTATATTTAGAAAATTAACATAGATATTTTGAATCTGTTTAAATAGTAAATTTAATTGGCAATAAATCAATATATCATTTTTTTTCAAAATTTTAAGACAGGCTAATGTTTCCTTTCATGAATTAGATTATTGCTTTAAGGAGAATTGAATCTTCTATTGATATACTTGCATAATAAATATTGTTTTTGATTGGGTGGTCGTGCCTACAGACGTACTGCCCATATATCGATAATGGCATTAATTTGTATTAGAAGTGTATCCTTTGGTAAATAATTATATAGGATAGGTAAATCCTTACGCAGAGTTTTTAGAATACGTACTGTTCAATTCTACTGATGTTTTGTACTACATTTGAGTTGTAACCGTTTTTTTTTTTTTTCCTTAGCAACATTTTTTAAGAAGCCTTGATCTGATATACAATTAAGTATTTCTAAAAATTGTTGTGCATGAGTTTTATTTTTTAAAATATTGGAAAACTGTTGTATTTTGGTAAGAATATTGGGTTGTAATTTTAAAAATCTATTATGAAATTCTATATGTAAATATTAAATATTTTATTGTGCTATTTTAATTTTCTTTTTTTCTTAGAATTAATTCTTTTTCTTGACATCTTTGAAGGACAAGTTTGACTTTTGCTTGCATTTCAAGTAACCTATTTAAATAAAAAGAAATAGTTATCTACCTATATTTGTTTTATGTTTGGACAAAGTAATTGAGCGATTTTGTTTAATATGATAAAGATGACATGCAAAGAGCTATTTCGCTTTATTTAAGAAATTGATCTTTCTTATATGATCTTTCTTATATAATTATTTACCATACAAAACAAAGGCTAGTAAAACAAAGGATGTGAAAAGAAAAAGAGAGAGACTGGCGGCCACAAGCTATTAAAAACTAATAACAAAGAGGATATGACGGCCATCCACCCCTTTTTCATAGCTAAGACCGTTTCCTCTGTCTCTTACACTAATTAATTGTAATCCTTCTCGGCGGAAAATATATGTCAAACTCTACGAATACATAAAAACACTGGTGTTCTTGTGGTGGTTAATAAGTTATATTTATAACTGGAACTTGGATTTGTTTCCACAAGTTCCTCTCAATCTTAGAAAATAACCAAGTCCACAACAAATCCACTACAGCTGTTGGTGATTGCACATTGTCTTTCTCTCTAATCTCCTTTGTTTTAACTTCCATTAACACCTTTCTCTCTAATCTCCCAACATCACCACCATGTTTCTTTTGTTCATGCAGCTTTAATATTATTCTGGGTATGTTGATGACCATTACGTTTTTGTGCTGCTGTTTTACTCATTTGTTTGGTTTTATTCTTGTTTAAAAATGAACAGAAATATGCTTACATTTCTTCATCCTCCCATGTCAAAAGTAGGTAGTAGAAAATAAAGAACATTGGAACGAAAACTAAAATATTTTGTAGTTCAGAATCTCTATCTGATTGATATGTACAATATGGTCAATGGATTATTCGCAAATCCTAAGTGTTCTCAGGCCTACGTGCATACCACACACAGATGATGACTAAAAACAAGCCACTAGTTTTGTTGATAATCATACTATTTCGGTTTCTACATCACAGTTTACGTTAACTTCTGGAATGGAATGGAGATTTCTATCAGTTTCATCTCCGCTGTGTCAACTATAATTTGGGTGCATTGTTTCATGTTTATCATATTGCTCGTCGTAGGCTTATTTGTTTTGTGCACCAACTAGTAGTGGATGCCGATGTAAATATTGTGGTTGGTACTGTTCTTAGGAATTCCTATTGCGAGGGTATCCTAATTGCTTCGTCGATATCATCCAATCATTTCAAGAGGCCGGTCTCTCACACGGTCTGTACTCCAACTCAATTAACTTGTCTTAATTATTTGTCTTTGTCTTGGAAAAGAATGGATCTTTCTCAACTTAGGCTTATACACTAATTCTGGTTTCCAGCCTCGCTTTCTTTATTGTTAACGTTCAAATCAATCCTTGTAATTTCTTGTTCTTGTCTTTCACCAGATGAGCTATATTGCAGCAGAAGAAGCAGAATGTGAATCCAAAAACACGAGTAAACAATCTTCTTCTAGTCAACATCCCAGGAAGACAGATGGTTTCAGTTCATCAGCAGAACCCGCTTTCTCCAAGGTTTCAGATAATGTGATTACTAATCCCGTCTTTGATCCCAAGAAGATGGATCCACTGGTCAAGCATGTTTCTAATAACACGAGAGCCCCATCAAATCCTCAACGACCAAACCCATCGGCCAACACAAATGCGAATGATTCCAAGACATTTAGTTCCAATATCAACAATAACAACCTTGGCAATCGTAGCAACAGCCTAGAGAGCACAAGTGCACACCTCAGACCACACACAGGTGGTGACATTAGATGGGATGCCATCAATATGATTAATGCCAAAGGTGGGATCGGTCTAAGCAACTTTCGGCTGCTAAAACGACTTGGATATGGAGATATTGGGAGTGTCTATCTTGTTGAACTAAGGGGAACTAACACCTACTTTGCCATGAAAGTCATGGACAAAGCTTCTCTAGCTAGCAGAAACAAGCTTTTGAGAGCACAGACAGAGAGGGAGATTCTTGGACTTCTTGATCATCCATTCTTGCCGACTCTGTATTCCTATTTTGAGACCGATAAGTTCTATTGCTTGGTGATGGACTTTTGCAGTGGAGGCAACCTCCATTCTCTCCGGCAGAGACAACCAAACAAATATTTTACCGAGGAAGCAGCAAGGTATATGTGGTCTAAACCTCTTTCAGATTCTTCATTTAATAAAACAAGGCTTTTCGTCATTTAGTGTCGAGATTCAGGAAACTACCAGGCACAATAAAATATCATATTGACAAACTAGTTACGCGACTTGACTTTAATGTCACAGAATTTGAGACTGGATTGTGTGCTTACTAAGATTTTTATGTGTAGAAATTTCCTTTATGATGTCTACATTTTTATACGCAGAAGTTAATCGAGATTTTAGTGTATACACTGTGCCTAACAGACTGTGAACTCTTTTATTTCCATACTTTTGCTATATGGAATGCCAATAATATACTACAATCTTGCCGGTTCTCGCACAACAGATTTGGTGTTGACCATGGTTCTCTACAAATAGAGATAGAGTTCATGCTTAATCACGTTATCAAGCCAAGACAGTACAGTTCCAAGTTGAGTAAAACACAAGTACCAAAAAGAACAGGAAAACAAATCCAACATGATCAACAGTTAGACATAATTTTTGTGCACTGCATTACTCAAATAGTAACCTTAATTATGTAGTTCAGCATTGCATTGTTTATGATCGCTCGTAATGGGTGTGGCGTCAATTGTAGAATTAGAATAGACACACACACAGTGTGTGTGTGTGTGTGTATCTTATGCTGCTAGTTGTTGGCAACAGGTTTTTTGCATCAGAAGTGCTGTTGGCACTTGAATATCTGCACATGTTGGGCATAGTTTACAGGGATCTGAAGCCAGAGAATGTTCTGGTGAGGGATGAGGGGCATATCATGCTCTCAGATTTTGATTTGTCCCTCCGTTGCTCCGTAAGCCCAACTCTGGTGAAGTCATCGTCTATACGTGAGGGCAACAATGGTGGAGGTGCGGGGATTTTGGATGATGAATATGCAGTCCATGGTTGTATGCAACCATCAACATTCTTCCCACGAATTTTGCCAAGTAAAAAGAGTCGCAAATCAAAATCAGACTTTGGGACGTTGGTGGGAGGTGGTCCTCTCCCAGAATTAATGGCAGAGCCAACAAATGTGAGATCCATGTCGTTTGTTGGTACGCACGAGTACTTGGCCCCAGAGATCATACGAGGTGAGGGTCATGGGAGCGCGGTGGACTGGTGGACATTTGGGATATTCTTGTACGAGTTGCTGCACGGGACAACACCCTTCAAAGGTTCAGGAAACAGGGCAACGTTGTTCAATGTTGTTGGGCAGCCGCTGAGATTTCCAGACACCCCACAAGTCAGCTTTGTGGCTCGTGACCTCATTAGAGGTCTGCTTGTGAAAGAACCACAGAAACGTATTGCCTACAAAAGAGGTGCTACAGAAATAAAACAACATCCATTTTTTGAAGGAGTGAACTGGGCTTTAGTCAGAAGTGCAGTGCCTCCCCATATTCCTGAACCTGTAGACTTTTCTCAGTTTGCTAGCAAAGAGGCGCCACCATCAGAGAACAAGGTGGCTGATGTCGGAGGGGATAAAAACAATGGTTCTGGTAGCCCACAAGCTAACCATTCTTCTTACATCGATTTTGAATATTTTTAGGTCACTCCTTTCGTTTTGGGTGATCAATTTATTGCATTAAGTGTACAAATTTTAAGTATAATTCATTTATTAACATAATAAGACATTTTTTCTTGTCCTGGGATGAAAAAATGTCAGTAATTTTTCTTTATCATGTTGGCTGACTGGGGAACCACTATTAATTAGCAGAGATAGGAATCTTTCTTCAGGTTGAATTTGAGCCTTGCACTTGTTTGTTCGTAGATGGAGTCATCAATTTCATTGGTAGAACAGGGTTTTCAGGTTACTTTTCTCTGGGGAATTTAAAGAAATATTAGGTTCAAGAATAGAGCCCCTAAAAGGAGCTACATGCTCGAGTGATGAGACAATAGAGAATGCGTATTCTTTGCCTAGCTGTCGAGATGTTAGCTTAATAGTTGTCTATTCCTGCTTCTGCTCAACTTATCATGTCAACATAATGTGAATCCTCCGTGGATGTTATGTCAAGTTCCAGTCCAAGGCTAGCCCCACTGCGCTTCTAGTTTGTCCCTGATTTGCCATAAGCATTTCCTTAATATGGCAAAAGGTCTGCAGATCAAGGTTTGAGTTCTTGAAGAATTTGGCACTCTTTTTTCTTCATATTCCATGCACACTACAACTATATGCAATCTGAAATTATCTGTGATCACTTTTACTCAATTAGTGTGGCTGCAAAGTGAGAGCTGAGATCTCATGGCACAGGGTAGGGTCAGAGTACCTGAGCTAGAGGCAGGATAAGGTCAGAGTACCTGAGCTAGAGGATTTCAAGGCCTGTAAAGTCTGCGACACTGTATTTCTCCAGTCATTATTTTAACAGTGGTGATTACTTAGGAGCCTGAATTTTCGTCTACGAAGTTGTTTAAAAAATAAATGATTTCTAAACTCAGCCTCTACATTACATAACCTGCACATTGAATTATAACTCTTATATATTCTTAATTATACTCATACGATTCTTAATAACTTGACAAAGAATAAATGAAACCTTAACAAAATTAGGCATAAATAATGGAGGTGATGGGCAAACAAAAGCTGTTTTTTATCTTGTTGACTAAAAGTTAACTTTTTGACCATCTTAAAAATTTATTAATGTGTTTGGTAAATAATTTATTAGTTAACTTGTTTAACCCTAATAAACTAATTTCTAAAAACTCCATAAGAGGAGTTTTTTTAATGATCAGCCAAAAATTAATAGGTAAAAATTCAACTATACTCTCCTTTTATAATTTTTGAATATATAGATATTAAGGATAATTCAAACTAAAATTCATGCATGCTTTCTAAAGTGACAAAATTTTACAATGAAGTAAGTTTTTTAGTTACAAAACTTGGGAGTTTTTTTTTAATGATGAAATAAGTTTTTTAGTTATAAAATAAAAATATTCTACGGTGACAAAATTTTTAAAAAAT
>JANIHY010000002.1:35124213-35137003 GCA_027479065.1 Erythroxylum brevipes
AAAATATGCTACGGTGACAAAATTTTTAAGAATGTTTTATGTTTTTTTTATATTAAAGTTAAAAAATTAAATTTTTGTAAAATTAAATATTTAATCATGACTTTACAAATTTTTTTTTCCGTCATGCCAACATAAATCATTTTACACTTAAACAATTAATACTAAACAGCTAAGTTTACTAAATATCTTTAATAAATAGCTAATGTTATTTGTTGGTTAAATTAACTAATATAATCAGCTGTTAGCTAACTGCTAATAGAATCAACTAACAACTAATATAATATGCTTGCCAAATAGGGCCAATACCTGCCTGTATTTAAGATACTTATATTTTAAATGTTAACTTGCAAAAATTATTTATTAACAAACTCTAATTTCAATAAGTTTATAATTTCAAAGAAGAGTAATTTTGTTAACCCGAGAGAGTGAAGAATAAATAAAAGAAGAAGAAAACATAGTTATGAATTTATGAATTTTTAATTTTTAATGTGTCATTACAATATTGGTGCATACAATTTACACTTTTAAGGGATAATTGTTTAATAATATTTATTTTATTAATTGCATCACCAAATTTAAATTTTATAAAAGAAATATATAAAAATCATCCAAAGAAAAACTAAAAATAACACAAATTTCATTTGAAACAAAGACAATTTAAGACATTTGCAAATTTTGAGAATTTTAAATAACTTAACACTTCCACTTATTTTTAAAAAAAATTGGTAAAATCATAAACAGATAATTGAATGCTCATATTTAAAATAATTAATTAATTTCATTATCAACACCTACTAACTAGCCTATTTGCTATAATTCATGGAGACATTGTCAAATTTGTGGACTTGGGAGTGAATGAAGAAATGGCCAATCCAAGTTAGATTGTTTCAAGTATTAGTTATTGTCATTAAGAATTATGAGCAAACTTATGGATTTTATGGGAATATATCCTCTATTCTGTTTAACTAATTCCTACCATGTTCCATTAGATCTCTATCCATACATTATGTGAGATTCACACAAATGTGTGGACAAAATTAAATAGCACATGGTTGGAACATCTTAAAGGAAACAGAGGATCTCGTTCCGAATTTCATACCATTTTTGTCAGTACTGATTGAAAGATGGTATGTAATGTTGTTATATTGTTATTATCCTTAATGTAAACAATTAAGTGATGACAATTCTCTGAAGAAAAAATAAAAAAAATTCGATTTACCTAGAATTTGAGAAAGGAGTTATTTTCATTGCAAAAATTATTATAACTAAGAATTGCATGTCATATCTTTTTTAGTATATTGTACTTATTTAATTGAATTTATTTTTATAGATAAATATAAGGAAATTCAAGTACTCATAATAATTCAATATTTTCAAATTTAAGAAGATTCAAAGATATAACTTAGGTTCATGTTGGATTGGCTCATAGTATGAAGAACTATATTATTTGTTTGTATTGCAACTAACATTTGGAAGCTGGGAGAATCACCAAATAAAAAAAACATTTAGTAGGGATAAAAGGTGATGTGGGGCCTTATAAAAAAATTAGTTATGACGTGAAATGATAAATGAAAACTTTGTTTGGAGAATATCATAATATGAAAAAACATAAGACAAAGACTAAACTACGAAATTGGTAGCGGATGTTCTTTTTGCAGTGGTCAGGATGATATTAGGAATGTTGAAGTTGGTATTCCTACCTAACATACCTAACAAGAAGGGGTTGTTACACCTAATATGAGGAAGATAAGAAGATATGTGTCTTTACTTTTTTGCACCACAAATAGCTCCTAGATGTCAACCTTTAATTCTAAGTGCCTTATAATTTAAAGAAATAGTTCATAATATGGATATGACAATGGCTAGAATATAAAGCTCCTTTAATTGATGACTACAAAGGTAATCTTCTAACCAACTTTATTTGTGAAATAAAAAGTTATTTGAATGAAAAAAATGACTTGGATAAATTTATGGGTATTTAATCATGTGCGGTGGTTGTACAAATAGAAGACCTGAGTCTAGTAATAATTTTTTTGGTTTATTTTTCTAAGGAGACGATATTTTTGAAGTCGATTGATACAAATGGCCGTGTTAAAAAGGTCGATACTCTGTCTAAGATATTTGATAAAGTTGTGGATAAAATTAGGCTTTAAAATATTGTATAGTTTATCATTGACAATGACTCAGCTTATAAAGTAATTGGAAAAAGGCTACAAAGTAAGTATAATTCTTTTTACTGGACTCCTTATATTGCATATTGTATTGACTTAATGTTAAAAAATATAGGAGATATTATATAATTCCATATCAATGATGAAATTACACAAAAAGCAAAAAAGTCACCAAGTTCATCTATAATCTTGCATAGATCCCAAATTTGATTAGAAACGATCTTAGCAATAGTAAGAATTTGTGTCGTCCTATCATTACAAGATTTGCAACTAATTTTTTTATCACTTTATTGTTTGTTCTAATGAAGAAGAAACAAGTGATAAGTGGTTTTGCCTTAGTATGCTAGGTCTAATACTAGAATATAAGTTTCCAATATTATACTTGATGATCATAAATTTTAGTCCTAATGTCAATTTATCATTTGAGTTTGTGAGCCTTTAGTAAGAGTACTTTGGGGAGAGAGAAAGAAACAATAAAGGTTAATATGAAAATAGATATTCTTTGTATACACCTTATCTTTAGCCATCAATAAAAGATATAAAAAAGCCAATTTTACTTTTTATTGTTTACTACTGGGACATTTTTGAATCATAATATCTATTTTAGGCCAAAATTTACAAATAAAGCTAAAGCTGATAAGGGAATGTTTTTAATTATCATAATAATTATTGGACGTGAGATTATGCAAGATCTATTTAGCTTAAAAATATTTGCGTACAAGGATGCATGTAGTAATTTTGAGATGCCCATTGTAATTCATCAAAAAGATAACTTAATCCAAGTAAATATTTCTTCTTTTTGTTACTCATTTGAATTTTTTGTTACTTTATTTTGTTTATAAGGTTACTCTTGTTATCTTACAGTTACTTAGTAGGCCCAATATGGAAGTAGTGTTCCAAAAATACAAATGTTTACAATCCAAATTCTGAATTAATATGTGAGTACAACCGAGTGTGAAAGAAATTAGAAAACATTTAAATTCATCCATTCCTAAAAAAGAAATAGATTGAAATACAAAAGATTACCGATTTGGTCTTTTTTTAAAACTACTTAAAGTTTTGATAAATGTATGTTAATATCGTATCGATCTTTTAGTGGATTAGATTTTTGAGGAACCAAGTTTCATTAATGAGAGTCACCTGAAAGATAATCTTAAATAAAAAAGTATTAACATATTATTTGATACAATTAATTTGAATGATAGTGATAATAAGACTCCTCTTAATAATGAGTAATTTGTACTAAATGAAAATTGAGGTTAGTGCAATTTGAGTGAATATTATACTAAATGAAGTTCTAAGTTTTTCATTTTTTCTCTTTTCTGTTAGTTTCACTTATATTTGATGTATATGTCAAACTCTATATATGCATTATTAATATAAAAATTTCAAGTATAAGTGTTTTTATTTCAAGTTTCACTTTTACTTTATTGTGCTCTTCGACACAAACTCTTGTTGCAATGCTTGAGGAGTTATGGACCTATATTATTCTTAATATATGATGTTTTGTTGTAATTATTTATTATATGATGTAAATTATATCATTTTAAGTACTTTTGTAGTATTATTAGTTTTATATATGTGTGATAATTAAACAATCTTTTCCTTATATTAATTATGGTTATTGTTTATGTGTGAAATAAGTGAAAAGTAATAATGATAAAAATAAAGAAATAATTGTTATTTTACATTAATATTATTATAATTTTCAGATATATTTGATATAGAATTAACAATTATATAATGCAATATATTGAGAAACTATTTTATAATTTCAAAATTACTAAATAAGTATCCTATCGATACCAATACTATAATGTACTAGAATTAAATGTTAGTAATTTTCTATGTTGGACAATATTTAATTTTTAACAATCTTACGATTGAGAGAATTGAATTTGGTCCAGTTAAAAATAATAAATAAACCCAATAAAGGATCTAGTTTAATAGGTTGAAGTCCAATGAAAAAAATGGACCCTAATTAGTGTGAGGTGGGACATGCATTGGGCTTTGATGCAGAAGCCCAATATAGTTGCTATATATAGTTGTTAAGGTTTCCTGTTGTCGAATTAAGTAAGTCGTGAATGTTTGAGTTTTTTAACTTGTTAAGAGGTTCACACATTAAGAAAGATGCAGAAAGATGTTAATAACATTTAGGTGATTGACTTTCATGAAAGTGGTCGAGAAAGTTTGAAGGTTTCGACATCAAAAAGCTTGTTCGAAGATACGGAAAGTAAATCAAGTATTTTCTACAATTTCTTCATTTATTCACTTTCACGTTTGGTCCTGAGGGCGTAACTAAGGCTCTTGTTATGTATTACATATGGTATCATAGCGATTAAATGGTTGTGTGAATTGGAAAGGAGTTTATTTTTAAATTTCTCCATAAAGACATCGGAGAAATCAATATGCCTCTTCTTTTTAAATTATGTATTGTTGCTTAAATTAATGTTGAATGAGTTTGGCATTGAAAAATGGTTGAAAACAGGCTTTAAGAGCAAAAACATTGCCTGAAATTCACAAAAAAAATTACCTTTTTTTATGACTGTGGAGAGAGAAATGAGAAAATGTTAGATGTATGCACTACACGTACGTTTGACAGCTTTCACATCTTGGCACCAACATCTTAGCACCAGCAGGAAGAGACGCATGTTTGATACATGTTGGCATGCGATGCGTGCATCATATGTGGCCTAAAGGTGTTGGACGCATCTGTGTGCATATGGTGCGTGTCGCGCTCATGTCTTCAACATCCAGAGGCATGTCAGGAGTGACGCATGCATTACACGCACCCTTTAGCCATGCCCAATGCTAATATCATGCTGATGTCAGCACATTACAGGAAAAAAACTTAAAATTTTTAGAATTCACAAAATGGTCCCTCAAGTTATATTTGATTAGTTTTTGGGTTTTGTCAATTTATAAGGTGAGGGTTTTTTTAATTTTTCTAGATTTATTACATTGGTGATAAATAAAGTTTAACTTTAGAAAAACCAATTAAGGTTATTAAAGGCAATTTTGAGTGCAATTTCATGCTTTGGACTTGAAATAAAGGAGGTACATGTGGCTTTGGTATCTCATATGGTATGTTTGTTGTCTGGTATTACATGATTATCAATTTGATTGAGATTTTACTTGGCATGAATTCTCAAATAAAATTAATTAATAATGTTTTCAGCACTAATATGTGATAATGTGAATGTGCATAAGGATTTTGCATTTATTGATGGTACATTTTCACATGTTATATGCCTATATAAAATGTAAGGATAATATATAAGTGTATTCTTTATGCTTGTGGATCCATTTAGGTACTAATAAGAATATAGTCACCACAGTGATATTTCAAGTTAGTATTTAAATTGTTCTATATGCATGTTTGGGGGTGTCTCTGGTCTTCTATTTGGTTATTTTGCCCACAAGTGTTGACCTAATATGAGATTTTGATATGTGCATGAAGGCATATGAAGGAGAAAAATTGTTTCTTGAGTGATCTATTCACCTACGAGTGGTAGAGTCATAAGAGTTAATGGTAAGTACCTTAATCGTTTTTATGTGGAGGTTTTATCTATATGTATTATATATTCAACCCACAAGTGTTTCATGATATGAGTGATAAGATTCTCGATATAGATACTATTTTGTGGTTTTAAATATCATTGTTATTCTACATTTGTTATGATCATTACATTGTCAATTTTCAGTCATCTTTTCTGTAAACAACAACAATGTCACTATTGAAACCCTGACTTTGGAGATGGTAGACATTAACATAGACATCGCTAGAGATAGGCCATCACTACTTACATCTCTCAGCTTACAGCTTGCGAAAGAAACATATGCAGGTTGGGAAAGGTCCAATAGGATATGTTATTTGACCATAAAGAGATCAATTCCAAACCATATGTTCAGTGGACTTCTAGATACAACTATAGCAAGGGACTTCCTCAATAATGCCTCGCAGAGATACAAGGTATCTTCTAATGTTGAGATAGTTACCTAAACAAATGAATTGCTCTCCATAAGGTATACAAGAGAAGGAGGAGTGAGGGAGTACATCATCAAGATGGTCTACCTCCAAAGTAAGTTAAAGGCATTAAATATTCACATTCCTGAAGCTTGTATTATTCACCAAGCTTTGAATACACTTTCTATAGAGTTTAGAATTCTGGTTACAACGTATAACTCTCAAGAGGATTGGGACATTAATGCTTTGATTACCTGATGTGTTGCTGAAGAATACTAGCCAACAATATTGCTAGCAACCAAGTGAAAGGTAAAGGTAAAACCACCGAGTTTCAAAGGTAAGAAATCTAAATTCTTTCCATAAATGATTTTTAGTTAGTCTAGTATTTCTAAAGGTCCTGTAATGTAAAGAATATGAGGTGCTCCTTCTATAAGAAGAAGGGACACAAAAAGTTGGATTGTTATAAATATAAAATTTGGAAAGCAATGTAAAAACTATCAAGTAACTCATTGGCTTGTATGATCCATGAGTCTAATCTCGCTACAACCACATCAAGTTCTTAATGGCTAGATAGTAGAGCCTCTAATTATGTTGCCTTTATAATGCAAGAATTCATATAGAGGAAAAAGCCAAATAGAGGGGAGAAAAAATTGATGGTGGGCAATAATGAAGAAATTAATGTAATTTCTATAGGGGATGTATATATGAACCTTGTTATAGAGTTTGTTCTTATTTTACATGAAACATTTTATATGCCATATTTTAGGCAGAATTTGATCTCTATATCAGTTTTAGACAAAGAAGGTTATAGTTTTCTCATTGATGCTTATGTTTTACTATTATCTTTCAATGCAAAATATATTGGTAATGCCTTCTTGTCAAATAGTTTGTATAAGATATGTCTTGCACTTTATGAGATGTATGCTTCTTCATATATTATTGAACAAGTTACTAGAAGGAGATCCTTAATAAAGGATAAGTCATACATGTTGTGACATAAACATTATCCTAATTTTAGATTTTAATGATTTGGAAATGTATGTTGACTGTTATAGAGGTAAGTTGACCAAAATAAAGAAAAAGTGGTCAAATCTTGCTTTTAGCTTATTATATATCATAGATACAGATATATCTAGACCTTATAAAGATACCTTGTGCAATTCAATATATTTTTTAACATTTATTAACGATTATTCCTGTTATGATTACGTATTCTTACTTAAAGAAAATAAATACTCAGTCAACCTAGATTAATCCAAAATTTTTATCGCATATTAATCTAATTCAACTAGGTTAGGATTTTAATCCAAAATTTTTATCGCATATTAAAATTTGTGTTTTTATCGCATATTACTCAGTCAACCTAGGTTAGGTTTTTATCGCATATTAATCTAATTCAACCTAGATTAATCCAAAATTTTCCCTAAACTTAGAACACAAATTTTTCCCTATGGAAGACTTGAAATTTTGCATTTTGCAAACTTGGAATGTCCTGAGCTTAACCATTTAGTTACCCAATTGACTTCATTAAACTCTTCCAATCTCAACTCATTTGCATCATCACTTTCAACTACATTTGATTAGTCATAATTCCTATCTTCCTTCGGTAACATCTCACTTATGCATACGTATATATATATATATATATCAACGATTTATGTTCCAAAATTATCAACTCAAGTTGATTTCTTCTTCACGTATATCAAATTTCAATTCACATTCTTCATGCACCATTCACATTTCATTAACATCAACAGAATAAAGTTTTACAAATCTTTAATGGCATTTCAAGCCACATTACATCATCGTATCAAAATCTCAAATTACAAAAGGGTTCTTGAACAACAAAATTGTTGCTTTCCTAAAATCAACTCTAAATACAAAGTAAACAAATATGGAAAAATTCCCTTAAACTCTTGATCACTTGATCTCTTAGCTATTACCTGAAGATGGGATGAAAAGGGGGTGAGCTTGAAAGCTCGTGGGTAACAAGTTTATAATAAAGAATAAGCAAAATTGTTGAAATGTTTCTTGTCTTATAAAAGTCACAGTGAATTTATAAAACGTTTTGTTCCTAATTTCTCAGTCAATTTCACAATTGTAGTCCAAAACTTATAGTTAAAATATTGTCACATTGACTTAGCATACACATTTAACCATCAATACAGACCACTCATTTATGCAACGTACTTGACAATTCAAAGATGCAATGCACAATCAAATAGCTCGAGAGTTCTGTGGAACGAAAGGGAAAAACCAAAGTTTACACCGTGAACAAAACGAGTATGATTTCTCAGGATCTCGTGGCCTCAAGCGAGCAGATGTGCACTTGATTAACGAAACGTTCCTCTCTTGCCTAAACAAAAGCACATATTCATGCTCAAATCATTTTATCATATGCTCATACTTTCATGCTTTGTCTTCTTTTCATTCATACAAAATGCCATGACATGTTTCAAGGCATAACATAAAATGTTTCAAAACCATTTTCTATTTTATAATCAAAATTCATGCACCAACGTGTATCAATTTCTCAAATCACTTATAAGCATTAAAAGCATCATTTATGAAGTAGTTGAAATCATTTTGTTTTCTTGTTTGGAAAAAAATAGTAGCTCATAACTCTATTATAAACATGCAACCCACCTTGATTTCCTTACTTAAAGACTTGCTCAAAATGCCTCTTCTCTTACTCTTCTTGCCTCTTTAATCCCCTTGATTCTTCACCAAATGAGAAGATCTTTGGCTCAAATAGAAGCTCTTCTCTTCCTCTACCTTTTTATCTTCTTGAACCACTTCAAAATCTTTCTTAAAGACTAAGAAAATTGAAACCCTAGCTTGACTCTCTTCTTTTCTCTCAACCACCGAAATCTCTCTTCTTTCTCTTTCTTATTTTCTCTCCTTCAATTCACATTTTTCTTCTTCTTCTTAAATAAGACCACATTTTGATCTTGTCCTTCCAAAAATACCCCTCCTCTCCTTTGATCTTCCTATTTTCCCCTTCTTTCATTTAAATCGTAACTCCTTTAATCTTCTTAAACACTATATTAACTCTAACTTAATTCAAATCTTTCCATCTAATTTCAAATCTTTATTTATGCCCATCAAATTTGTGACTCAATTATAAAAATAATGAAACAAATAAATCAATAATAATTGAAAAAAATTCGGGGGTCCAACAATTTAGGTGAGTAAGGCTATGATATTGGACATGTTATAGATCTAATTACTTTTACATAAATTATTTATGAACCTTATGTAGATTTGTAGTAGGATACAATAAAGGATGAGATGCAATCCATAAAACAAAATAAGATATGAAAGCTTGTTGATTTGCCTCAGAGCTACAAATATATCAATTGTAAATGGATTTACAAGATCAAAAAGGACTCTTAGGGTAAAGTTGAATGGTTTAAAGCTCAGTTGGTTGCCAGAGGGTTCACTTAGAGAGAAGGTATTGACTTTAATGTTACATTTTCTTCTGTATCCTCTAAGGATGCATTTAGAGTGATTAGGACAATAGTAGCTCATTATGATATGGAGCTATATCAGATGAATATTAAGACTACTTTCTTGAATGGAGACCATTGTGAAGAGATCTATATAGAACAACGTGAATAATTATAGGATAAAAAAAGCTGACAAGGTTTGTAAATTGAGAAAATCAATATATGGTTTGAAATAAACTTCCAAATAGTGGTAACTTAAGTTTGATGAGGTTGTTACCTCTTTTAGCTTTATGAAAGATAAAGTTGAAAGATGATTGTATTATGAGATAAGGCGGACTAAGGTTATCTTTTTACTTTTATAAATGGATGATATCTTGCTCGCATCAAATGACTTGACCTTGCTACATGAGGTTAAGCAACTTTTGGCCAAGCATTTTAACATGAAGGACCTTGTTAAAGCATTGTTTGTCCTATGTATTCAAATTCACTAGGATAGGTCTCTACAATTGTTAGGTCTCTCATAGAGAGCATATATTGAGCGAGTGCTACAAAGATTTAATATGGTTGATTGTAAATCGATTATAACACCTATCTCTCATGGTAAGAGATTATCTAGCACAATGTCCAAAGTATGATATAGAGAGAGAGGCTATGAAGAATGTCCCTTATTTTAGTGCTATTGATAGCCTAATGTATGTCAGGTGTGCATATGTCAGGTGTGCATTAGACTAGACAGTTCATTTGGTGTTGGACTGTGGAGAAGATATCTAGCTAATCTAGGAATAAACCACTGGAATGCATCGAACGAGTGTTGATATAGTTAAAGAGAATTAAGGATTATATGTTAACGTTCAAAAAAGTAAACAATCTAGACCTTACAGGCTATATGGATTTAGATTTTACGATGTGTCTAGATGATAGAAAGTCTACATCAAGGTACATCTTTATGTTAGTAGATGGTGCAGTATCGAGGAAGAGTGTCAAGCAGACATTGGTGACTTCCTTGTGTTAGTGTTATGATCTATAAACCAATCTTTAGATGGTGTATTCTAACAGTTATGTTCATGAATTGGGTGGTTTATATCATTTTGTTCCATAAGTTTTCATTATTTATGGATTATTCGAGTTGAGGACTCAGATTGTAGAACTCTGTAATGGAAAATAACGATTACTCTAAAATATCGCTAATTTTTCTAATTAACATGGAATATTAATTGACCACTAAAAGATTAGTATATGAATTAAATGATGGGATGTTTTACAAACCATTTAATAGGGAGTTATCGGTTTAATAACATAGATACATAATGGAGATTATGGTATTCGACAGACCCTAAATAAAACATTATTAAGATTGTGTTTATGTCATTAAAGTTTCATTCGTGTCTTGAATTCTATGGTAGGAGTTGCTCATTTTCTTACGTGAGAAGTGTGTATTTGTTGGCATTGTCCAAAGCTAACTGTAATAGGTAGCTATACAGATAATGCCATATTATAAGTGACTTGTGTAGAGGATAAATGTTCATTAAGAATACTATTATCCTTTGTATATGATATGAGCGATAATTTCTATAGGTCGTTGATAAAGTAAATATTGTATGCACGCAATATGATTAAGGAGTTAATCATATTTACGATTTATTTTGGAAATCAAGAAAGAATAAATTGTTAAGAATGATATATTCAAATCTTGCATTTATTCAGGATATTATGAGACAAAAGAATTGAAACGGGTAATTATTGCTTCGAGATCGTGTTTTGTGTATGATACTTATCATCTGTGTAATTTGAGTAATTATAATATATTTTGCTAGATATCGCTTATATTGTATAAAATTAAAAGGGGTTTTAATTCTATTATCAACATGATATAGATCCCCATGGGTTCACACCAGAAAAGACTTGATTAGAAAAGGAAAATTATTTTAGTATATCATATGGAGATATAAATATGACGATAAAATTAATTATAAGTGTTATAATTATTTTGATCATCATATAGTATTAGATTAATGTTATTAGATAAAAAATTTTAATTTTAGATAAATTTATTTGATATGTATGACATGTTATATAAATTTAATGCTCAACAAAATAATGCATATAATTATATGGTATAGTTATATGGCAATTGGGTCAAATGCTTAATTATGTTGAAACATGAGATAAATGGCAAAGTGACTATTTAAATGAATATTTGCATGGCCAAACTTGTAAAAACATAAGGTGTCCATGAAATTAACATAAAGATATGTTTACAGTCTTATGACTAAGTTATTGTTTAACTTTATTTCTTAGCTTTATTTAAACAAGGGCATTTTAGACAATTAAAGACGCTTTTAATTAACCCCAATTTTTCTAAAAGGGAGAGGACTTTTGACATTTTTGGTGTGGTTTTCTAGCTGTTGCCGTTTTCATCTTCTTCTCTCCCATGGTTTTCAAATTTTTCTTTTCTCTTTTGTCTTCCTCCAAGCTGCCGATTTTCTTCATCCTTCTTACAAAACTGAAAAAACTTTGTCATTTACCCATCCTTTTATTTATTTTGGAGATTTTCTAGGATCAAAGATAAGCCATTGAAGTACCATCTAGCGTAGGGAAACATTAGGCTTTCTAATCGATCTCTGGTGGAAACCTTGGAGTGCATCTCATTTAGTGCAAAGGAGGTGAAGCTGTGAGCAAAGAGCTAAAGTCGTGAGCAAGGAAGTGAAATCGTGAGATCTTCTATTAGGTTTGGAGACCAAATTCAAGGTATAATGGTTTATATACTTTGATTTGTGCTATTTTGGTTTCTGAATTGGTTGCAAAACAAAATCATTAAGTTCTTGTTGGTTTTAAAAAATTTTGTTTAACCCATTTCAACCTCCCAAAATTGACACCTCAACTATGCAGTCAGAGTTTATGGCATGTTATGAGGCTGCTTCACATTTGGTTTGATTCAGGAACTCAATTTCTAACAGTGTACTTATTTGGGGGTATGAGAAAAAAAAAGGTATAGGTATGGAATGAAAATTGATGTTTGATATGAACCTATCATTGAAGACCTAAAAGTTTCATTTCTTAGTTTTGAGCAATCCTCCATTCCTCTCATAATCCAAAAGAATGGAAATGATTGCTATGTTTTTAATTTTTTATATGTAGAGGATAGATAAAAGGTATAATCATGAGCCAAATAACTTCATAAGTAAAGCTTTAATGTCAATAAT
>JANIHY010000002.1:35349201-35377477 GCA_027479065.1 Erythroxylum brevipes
GCCGTGCAGAAAGCCTTACATTGGATAGCGTCCGGAACACAATGTAGATTCATCATGGACTGGAAGTGCTGCAGGTAGTCCAGGGGGTCGGTCTTCCCAGTGTATTTCTCAGGGGTCGGTATTTTTGTGCCGGGTGCTGGGAGGCTATCCAAGATTTCTGAACTAAAAGGAGAGCTGTATTGTGCCGTCGGACGATCTAGACGGAAACTCATAGCTGCGTTAATTCGATCGTCCACGATTTTTTCTAGGGCTTTGGTTGGGCGATGATCAGTCGTCATGCTGGTTTGTCGGGCAGCATGTTGTGCAGACGGCTGCTGTTGTGCTGGTTGAGACTGCAAGATCTGGCGAATCACCAGATCAACTGCTTCCTCGATCTGTTTTCGGGTCAGGGTGGCGTGCGCAGCCGGAGGAGGATTTGCGCCTAATCGGTGTTGGAGATTCGGGCGCATATTGGGTGCAACGTTATCCTCTAAGGCCACACTCTGTTCTTCTTTTTCCAAGGTTTGAGGCGGCAACTGATCGTTAGGATATGAGGATTCCGTGCGGGAGACATGTGGTGCAGGCGGCAGAGTTGCAGGTAGCTGCGAACTTATGCGCTGCATCGCCATAACCGCGACAGCGGCTATGTCAGGATTCATCGCCACCGCCTGGCTAATTTGTGTGTTTCTGGACGTGGTGCCCGAAAGTCGAGCCCCACGGTAGGCGTCATTTGGTTCTGCCAGATTTTGGATGAACGGTGCGTTGCCGTTTGGATCCATGAGTTGGCAACTTTATGTGATGACTACAACGTGAATATACCTGCAAAACAAGGAAGGTTTGTCAGGGGTTGTGTCCCGATTAGCCCCTCCGACGCCCAAGTAAGTTTTCTTGTGAAGGTGGGATCGATGAATGCAGAGATAAAACTAGGTTATGATTGCGTACCTCTGTTATAGGAGAATAATACCTTTTATATGGTTTTCGGCCAGGTTTTAGCTCTTTACGTATTTGCATGGGAGACGTTCTTTTACTAATGGGCCATGGATGTGTGGATCAGGCCCGGATTGAACGATGGGTGTGAGACTGACCGATCGGCCTGTGGGGTTGGGCTCGGGCCCAATATAGTCGACCTGACCAAAACTTATTAAGAGGCTAGTTATAACCAAGAGGTGATTTCATGTATGCCTTTTTAGATAAAACTTTCACCGAGAAATGCATTCTTAACATACTTTTAAAATAACTTCCATTGCTTTGCAACAATAATGGCAATAAGACTTCAAACTGAAGTAAGATGAGATATTATAGGAAAAACAACTTCATAGCCACTTCTATAATCCTATGTTAAGCCTCCTGCGATAAGTCTAGCCTTGTATCTTTTGATAGAACCATACGGGCAAGACTTAATTTTATAAACCCCTTTATAATCAGTCATCAATTTATCATATGGTAAGTTAGCCATATCTCGGGTATGTTAATTAATAAATGCTTGAAACTTGTTTGTCGTTGCTTTTAATCATAAAGGTTTATAACTAACCTAATGGTATATATGAGGTTGAAAAGATATAGTGGTCAAACAAACATAGTTATTAAGAAGAATAGAGAGTTGACTTATGTAGATAAACTAATATAATATACAAGGAAGTGAACTAGATGGAGGATTAGAAATTGGAAGTGGAGTTTCTTTAGGTTCCACAGTTAGAGGAGAGTCTTAAGGAAAGGAAAAAGCTTGGTCAATATTGAAAGAGATATCATCTGTAGAAATTTCATTAGGAAACAAGAGGAATTAGAGCATTAGAGAGGAGATATATAGTAGGATGATCACCTTTGAAGGAAGATATTGTAGTTGATAATATTTTATAACCTAAAAAGTAGCGTGATGAGAAATTTAAATATGTTTAGAAAGAGGATTTTAAACCCTTATGTTTAATATCATATCTTAGAAAGCAACATAGTCATGCTCTTAGATCTAATTTAGTGTAGTTATGGTATTGAAGAATAAATTAGACACTATTAAATACTTTAAGCATGTGATATTCTTAAGGATGATTAATAAACTCTCATAAGGATCAATATCACCAATTATTGGAGAAGGAATGCAATTAATTATGTAGATATTAGTATGAGCAACTTCTCCCTAAAATGTTTTAACACAAGAAGAGGATATCAAAAGGGTTTTTAACCATATTTAAATTATGTCTATGTTTCTTTTAGCACACCTATTTTATGGGAATATTTTATGACACAATCTTTGACCTTTCATTCTATTTTATGATACTAATTAAATAAGAGAGGTTTTTTTTTTTGTATTCCATATGATTATCAATCCAAAATAGACTTAACAAACCAGCCTAGGCTTGGCCCAACCCAAAGTTAATATGCTAAACCCAGTTTCATTAAACCAGGCCTAGCTCAGCTTGAGGCCTTATAGCTATAAGAAAAATGGCGTTTTTTTTACAAAAACAACGTTATTTTCCATTTTTAAACTTAAAACAATTTAAAAATTTGAGTCAAACTAGGCCAAGTTAGCTTTCAGGCTACCTCGAGCCTGGTAAAACTTGGGCTTGGGCTCCGCTGCTTCAAGCCCGATCAAGCCTCAGGTCTGACCTAACCCATTGTCACCCCTAATCTGGAATGTTTTTATTTTGTAAGAAAACCAAGTACGAATATATTTGCGAACTATAAATATATGGTTGTTAACTCAAACTTAATTGATATGAGATAAATTCGTGTAAACCTACAATTATTCAAAAATAAAATAAAATAACATAAAATGACCATGAAACTATAAGGGGTAAGAAACTAAATAGCATAGTAGACTAAGTTAAAAGGGAGTATAGTAAAAAAGAAGAATTGTTAGAAAAAAGGTCAAACTTGAAAATTTGAAAGTTAATATGAAACATAATAAAAATTGTATGTTGTAATATGACCTAACTGGAAATATAGGCTTTCAATTTAGAATTAGAAAGATAAGCAAAATAGGCATGCAAATATGAGAAGTAATAAATGCATCGATGTTGTTAGAAGGAAGAAGAAGAAAGTTAAGCTCAATCAAGTGCCAACTTTACACTTAGTCCTAATTATCTTCCATTATATGAATCTTATACGAAGCAGTCATAATTTAGATTATGTATATTTACATCAAATTCACATAATTGTCTAACATACAAAATTTTTAAGATAAGTTTTGGAACATAAAAATATTATAAACAAATAAATTCATTGTATGGATTGTTCCTATGTTGTAAATAGTCATGATTAAACTATATGGAATAAAAATAACAAGTGCAATAATTGCACATCTTTTAGTTGTGAAGATTAAAGAATTAGAAGTCATATCATAGCAACATGTAAAATAAAAGAACTATGAGGAAGAGTTACCAGAAGTGATTGATATAACTCGTGAGCAGTGTTTTGAGTTTCATAACAGTCAGGTATCAGTGCCAATCTTTTCATTACTATATTGGATTTAAATACTGAATTATACTAAAAAATTTGGATTACGTAGTACAGAGAAATACTAAACAATATTAAGTTAAATTTGTAAATTAAGAAAAAATTTCAAAATATATTTTATGCTTTAAATTTTTTAGGCCCTTATTTTGGGCTTGATACAAAGGTACAATAGTTGGACTCAAGGGGTGAAAAACTTTGACTTGAACAAAATTCTTGGAGAGAAAAAGTCTTCACTAGCCATTTGTTTGGTTTTTTATTTTAATAGTACAATATTCTCTACAGAAGGTGGGAACATTTGAGGGATGCTTTCGTATGTTTTCCTATAATTGATAAACCAAAGTGAGAAATTGTACTCCACTCTAGTGTTAAAGAAGAATAACCACACGCCACATTGTTTATTAAGAAAGCATTGAACCAGGCTTGCCGGTAGTCATAATAGGTGTAAATTGGGCAATAAGGAAACTTTTTTAAAAATTGGGCTTCAAATTTTTTGGGTTTCCATAGCTCAATTCCCCACTTTATAAGATGAATCACATTGTTTATTTTATGCGTGGAGTATGTAGGAACTCATTTAGTTTCTTCAAGGATATGTACATAATCATCTTGGGTTTTAGAAGGTTTATAAAACCATCCTTTTGGGAAAAACAACATTTATCACTTTAAATGTGTTTAGGTTGTAAAACCCATTTTTAATTGTCAAAATATTTTGAAAATGTTCCTTTTCAAAATAGAAACTAGGAAAAAGGTTTTGTTTTGAAATTTGTAAATCTTCTGAAAAACTTATTGAAGAAATTTCTTTAGATTTTGGCTTATATAAAACAATTTTTTGGTTGTATTTTCAATAACCATTTTTGAAAGAAATTTCTTTTTTAGGAACTCGTCAAGTGAATCTCTTAGAGTTATAGTCAACTCTGGAGTTGTCGAAATATGCTTTAACGACACAGAAATGTCAACCATATTGGATGAAGTCTCACTTTACATTTTTTTTGTTTAAAAGGGTATTATTTTCTTTTCTTCTAGTATCTCTTTCCAAGTTTTTACCCGTTGAAGGGGTAGAATTTGAAGTAGACATGCTTATAAGGTAAGAGATCGACTTACTTGGCTTTTTGGGTTTTTAGTTGAGGCTTTGGAAGGGGTTTTCATTCTTGAGATCATAATCAAGATTACAAAGTGGTTAGGAAATCATGGATGGAGTTTGCTTCACCTTTAAAAATTCAATGTCAAAATCAAAGATACTCAAAATTGCCTACTATATGACAAGAATTTGGTTTGAAGCAATATTTTGAACATCTTTCAATAAAATTTCTTTTGTAGATTTGCAGTCAATGCAAAGTAAAATCTTTTGGTTTAATAAATCACCTCGTAACTTTGGCATGCATAAAACAATAGACAAAATCTCTATTTTGATTGTTGAATATGGTTCCAATGTCCTGATGTGTACTGGACTATTTATACCTTTTCATTTATCTTTTACTTTAATATATCTCTATATCCTAAATCTGTAGCATCTGTTTCTACAATTTTAAAGGCATTTAGGTCAGCTAAGTGAAAAATGGGAATATCTTTAACCATTTATTATATCAAATGTGCTTCCCTATTGGTTTCACCCATTGGGTATCGCTCTTCCCCTTATTATTATTAGAGCCAAGTGGGAGTGAAGCGCCTTATAAAAGAAAGATTAAATCTATTCTTATGGTTTTGAGAGATGTTAGGTATTGACCCAATATTACTTTCTTGCTATCCAAATTTGACCATCTCTCTTAGAGACAAAAACATCTTAGATGCCTTAGTTTTGTAAATCAAAACCTATAACTACAAAATGAACACAAGATATATCCCTTTAGCTTTTATTTACAAATTCCATTATAAGGCCATAAACACCGCTTCTGCATCCAAAGCCCTGACCTATAGTTAGAAAGGTGAAACTCTGTTCTTACTAATATACCTGACAAAATCCATATATGTTGTCCCAAAATCTATCAAATGGAAAGACATCAACATGCTTGGGTTAATGGATACTTGAGGGTGCAACAGATCCAAGCCCATAAGTCCCTTTGAGTCCTAACATAAAAATCAAAGAAGTCAAATAATACCCTAACTACAAGGTAAAATTGTCTTTCACTTGAAATTTGTGAGCCAAAGATTTGATAACAATGTTTTAACATCAACCATTGACCTAGGAATAGTCATTAGGATTCCATCTATGATAAATATCCCTAATAAATACTTGCATAGGCATTCATCATCTGACACACCATTTTTAAGCCTCCATACAGCAAAAGCATTCTACCACCTATTTACAAAAATAGTGAGCCATAATCTCCACCAACATCTTTAACATTCTCTTTTATAACAAAAAAATGTGAAAACTAAGTTGTATGTCTTAGAAAAAGATTTTGAGGTAAATAAAAGATACATACATGATGATTTTCACTCTTTAGAAAACAAAAAAAATTATGATTTTTTAACTTCTTAGAGCAAAAAAAAAAAAAGAAAAATATTATGAGTTTGTCAATAACCATAAAGTCCACATTTTATTTTTTGATCGGTTTGGGATTTATGCCCAAACAAACAAAATAGAATATCCTTTTAGAGCTATTAATAACAATACTAAAACAAAAGTGTGGGACATTGCAATAGAAAAGAAACTGTAGTTAAAAAACCTATGAACTTAGGATTGTTAACATCCCCTTTGAAAATAAAAAAATGAAAGTAAAGATGTAAATTCCAAAGACATCAAAAACATTATGTTCTAGAAGAATTACGCCAATACATATTTTAATTTTCTAGGAGCATAACTATTGAGAATAAAGAAAAGTTTAGAAAATCCCACAATGATCACTAAAACAAAGTCTGTCAAAACCCTCATCTTCCAACTTTATAAAGTGACCAACATCAATTTGAGCTAATTTAGAAAAAAAAGAAAAATGAATAATTCCTCAAAGCCATTCAAAGCCAACTGAATAGGATTAACGAGATCATAGTATCTGAGTCTCTGAATCCTCAATATTCCAAACTTTGAACACCATCCGGATTAGGAGTCAAACTAGGGTCAATGCTAACAAAAACTTCCTTCTCCAATTGTGAAAAAAGGTGAATATGATAGAGCAAGAAAGCAATGGTGAAATTGAAAGCCTCCAACCTCCTTCTCCAATTGTGAAAAAACTTCATTGCTAACAAAAACCTCATTGGAAAAAACCCATTGCTCCTAATATAGACATAGATTAAAAGCCTAATGTCTTATGACAAACGAGTTATAATGCTTCTTCCCTCTATGAATGGAATATCAATGGACTGTTTGAAAACAACATTTTAAATATGCTTCAACAAATGAAAATGGTAGCCAATGCCTATAAAACCCAATTAGGAAAATATGATCTGCAATTTCTAAGCTCCTAATAGCCAAATTTTGTAGACAATTGAAAGGTTGGTAAGATTACCACTTAACTAAATCTCAAAGATTAGATATCCTTAGAGCCGTTAGGATGAATAAAGAAGATGAGACCATTTTAGATTAAAATAATGAGCCCATTTAGGATGTAGTCCCAACAATAGTCTTAACAATCTCTTTACATTTTGTAGGAGACCCTTCGCATTTTTATCAATCTTATGTGTAAAAAACTATCTGATTTCAAGTGGTACAATGATACATTCTTAACAAGAGTAATGATTAGATAAGATTCAAATTGATCCTTTTGGAAGGAGAAATTCTTAGGTGAAACAGTGAAACAAAATTACAAAAACTCATAATGACCAAATCCCCTACAATTAAATTAACCTATGATGAATGTGAAGGTCTAAAACTGTGCCAAGACATGAAAATCCAAAAATGATTGAAATACAAAATGTTCAAAACTAAAAAAGAGTTAGGAACTTTCTACCAAGAATTTGATATTTCCTAAAATAATGACAAAAACCTTGTACATACTGTAGTAAAGCTCAATGAAACAAAACTAGGAATAAATTCCCATTAAAAAAACATAAAAAATTCTATAGAAACCCAAGCCCAATAAGAAATATGTGAATAAGCCCCAAAACTTCCCATCATGATTTTTTTTTTTTTGAAACAAAACGTAATCATAAAAACTAAAAGAAGGCATCAAAACAGAAGAAGCAAACTAAACCCAAAGCCAATAGGCTTTACCCTATAACACCCGAACCTAGAGCCTCTTCTGAATTGATAACAACTGAAGGACAATCAAACGAAATAACAGAAACAATACTGCAAGGGATAGAGACCCACTCAAACCGATATGCATAAGATAAAGCCACCCTAGCTAACATATGAGCAGCCTTATTAGCATTCCGAGAAGTCCAATGGAAGGACAAAAACTGGAAGTCAGTTTTTAAAGACAGACAATCAGCCAACACAGTACCAACCTCTAGCAAATTGCTTGTAGGGTTATTAAGATGAGTAATAGCACCTAAACAATCCGATTCAATAACAATCCAATCTAGACACTGAGCCTTAAGCCAACTCAGAGATTCTTTAATGGAAATAGCATCAGCCAGAAAAGTATCAACACACCCAAGAATGTAACCCGATAAAGCCCGTACAAACCGACCATGATCGTCCCTGAGAACTACCCCAAATCCCGAGCCATTATCCCTTGTCGAGATCGAAGCATTAACATTACATTTTAACCATCCCACGTGGAAGAGAAAATTAGAATTATCAATTTGTGCACATAATGTATAGGCATGTCCACATCTGTTGGTTATATTCTCCCACCATGGTAACATGTCAACACGATACAATAATGGCAGCTACTAACCCTATTTCCGGTGTGAGTGTACTAATAAGTTGAACAGGAACACAAATTTTGCCTGATGAGTAGGGAAACTTGGATTCTCAGGGGAACAAAAGAAGCTTCTAGGACTGTACTTTTGTTAGCAAAAACTTAAAAGCAGAAAGAAAAAGTAACCAAAAGCAGAAACAGATGCGAATCCAAAGTGACCTGTGTTTCGGATTAATTGCTAATTAGTGTTTAATGATTTTAGTAACCCTGCGAAAAGGCGCCTTGGTTCTAATCACCCATTGCACAAGCAAGTGGTGGGATTAGGGTTTGATTTACAGGCATAGACATGATCTTGCTTTAAAACCTACATTTCAATTTTCAAAATACACACACACACATACCAAAAACAAAAACAAAAAAAAACTTCGAGAAACGCTGGTTAGTTGTTTACAACGTTAGTTAATGCAGAACACGTTAATCGGCGAGGCATTAGCAGAAATGAATACCCCACATTTGTATCAACTTTGTGGACAAAAAGATGGAAGCTTCCTCGATATGTGAACTCATGAGAGTGCGTTGCCGCTGTTCTTCCCCTGCTTTAGGCTTTATTAGCTTTTCCTCTTTCTCTTTCTCGACAACTTGTCAGTGACCAAATTTTTTCTCTGCAACCAATAAAGGTAAGTAGGTACAGCATGGATGATATCACCTTTTTCCTTACTAAACCAAAGTGAGACCAACTTCTCACGATGAGTTATACACATGCTAGCCACAGTCCTCTTCGAGAGATATGAAATATTAGTAACGTAAGCATGGTTTATATTGCTTGATACGTATTCATACAAGTTTTAATGCGGACGAGTGGCCAACTTCTGATGCAGCCCTCTAGTCTACAGTTGTCAGCTATTGGTTTGATCCTGTAGGAACTTATATACGGCATAGTAAAGAAGAAAAAGGGACGTGCATGAAAGATAGATACTCTCTGTCGGCTTCTCTTTCCCTTGGCCAAAGGAAATTATTCCACATCCAAAGAAAAGAAGAGTTTCTCTCACTCTCTCCTATATGGCTATATGCATGCAACTGATCTCCATAAAATCCATAACCCGCAAGAGGCACCCTTCATCATGTTATTATCTTTATTGCTACTTTCAAGAGTAGCCTTATCCCAATCTTTACATGGATGCATAAATATGGTGATTCATGCCAAATTTAAGCATATTTGAGAAAATTATTAGTTACCCCAAAACCCATTTGGATGTTATAAAAATCTCATTAATAGGCTATTATATGGATGCACTCAGATTCTTCATTCAGCTTTATTCATGTCTCCGAAACCCTAAAAAGTTTTTATTCTTCGATGGGGATTATAGTCGTTCTTCAATTTGTTCTCAGTTTCTCTTTTCCTCTTTTAAGTTTATTTTTCCAATGCATTTGTCCGTAATGATAGGCCTAACTAACTGCGAACAACAAACTCAAAAGTAGAAAGGGTTTTCTGAATTAGAAATAATAGATGACCCACAATTGACCAGACATGGCGCTTCTAAGTTTATCAATAAAGTTGTTCCCTGCCAAAAACTACGTACTACAGAGATAATGCTTTGCATGCATACAAACCATTCGTGCAAAAAAAGTCAGTTTGGCACTCGGGATTAAAATTTTATTTTTAGACATTAAAATATGAATTTATACATGCTTCTTCCTTCTTAACTTAATTGTATGATTCAATGCAGGTATATTTCGATTGAACTTCAATTTGTTTTCTCTGTGCTTGTGATAATAAGCCTGTGTCTCTAAGTGCTACTCATATCCTTAACAATTTCTAGCTCCTACTTCTGCTTTGATTGCGCCAAAAAGGAGTTTTGTACTGAGAAAAAAAAACTACATAAAACGATAATGCAATTTTGTTTGAAAGATGAATGCAACATGCACATATTGCCACCAATATTTGATTGCAAATTGACAATCGGGTCGCACAAGCTAATCAATTTATTTCAGTAAAAGACAAAATTATATTAAGCATGCTGCTATGGTTTATGCTAATATAAGACCTTAAACTAATCACTAACCGATAAGCTTATACAATATGAGACTTTCTTGAACATTATTAATACTCTTGTGAACTTTATTCAAAATGGACGACAAGCAAAGGACTAATAATGGGTTAGATTAATTAGTATAGCTTTTGCACTGTTTGCGCTAGCAACATGCACATATAAAGACTTAATCTATACATGCATATAGGAATACGAACGTCAAGGAGAGAAAAAAATAAGTACAGATGTATACCAGTTGATTAAATAGTAACAATCATTTGCCATGCATGGCACCTTTTAACGTCATGGATTAGAAACCCTACAGTACGGACGGTAATCAATTGCGAATTCTCGATCGAGGACAAAACCTTAGATCTCAATAAACATCAGGTCACTTGCATCTATATAGGGAATAGATCATTTTTCACCCGAATGTTGAGTTTCTGCCTTGTGACATTGCACCAGAATTGATCATAGGACTCATTCTTTCACTTGGAAGTGGTGCTCTTCTTGGTGATGGTCTTTCAAGCTTTGGTGATGCTTCATATTTCTTGTCATTCATTGTTTCACTTCCTTGGAGGACTGGCTTAGTCTCATAAATGTCTGATATTGAATCCAAATTAGGGCCTCTGTCCATTGACGGTGGTGCAATCTGAATATGGTCACCTTTGAAAGGATCCTCTTGTGGTCCGAGACATCTCGGTGCCGATCCCAACTCTTGCAGTCGGAGATCGTCAGACCAAATCAAAGGGGTCTTACCGCTATCACCGTATGGACTAGACCTTTTCTTTCCTCCTAAGCAAAGGTTCTCGTTGTTGGACAAATTGAAACCATCAAGAGATGGCCTCTCCATGCTGTGTTGAAGATCAAGCTGGTCTCCCCCATAGATGTTAAGGTCTTGAAATGGTGGAAAATTTAATGAACCAAAATCTTTTATAGTTCCCATGTCAGAAACTCCCTGATTTCCAATTCCCTTGTAGCCTCCAGACGCCATGTTTTCACCTGCAAAAGTTTGACATGCTTTCTCCAACATGATTTGCATGTACTTCCCTTGAGCCTCAATTCTCAGCTGAAGGTGTCTCTGGACCTGTAATTTTACACCGAATAAGCCACACGTAAATTGTCTGCAAAAGAGCGACAAATTTTCATCCCTTAATGATATTGCATGCAGCTAGACATGCAACCAATACGAGAGTCTTAATTGCTTACCTCTAATTGTTCATGCAGTCTTCTCTGCACCTCCATTTGCATCCTAATCAACCATGTGTGAGTTATAGTCATATAGAGTTGCCCACATATATCCCAAAGAAAATCCGGAATTCCCACCCCCCAAAAGAAGAACTAAAAAGATAGAGTTAGGTGATATGTTAAATCTGTAGATGATTTTCCAAGAATAAGAAATTTTGATAACAAAAGAAGGAGAATTTGAAGGCCTCAAGAGTGAATTGACCTACTTGTTTGGTTTGAAAGGGGAAAAAAAAAAGAAAAAAGGAAGCGAATACTTACTCGTTCATGCTTCGGGCCATCATCCCAGATGAAGATGGAACATTTCTTTGTAGGTCCAACGGTGCTGTCCATGGTTTATATAAAATAATCGGTAACAAGGGACGGATGAATTGTAATGCATGGTAAACAGCTAAATATCATGAAGTGCACAACATAAAACTTGTCATAAAAGAAGATAAGTTGTCGATGAATGAGTCGTCTTTCTTACCATCCTTAAGGTGATCGTTTTCCTTGTGAGGCTGCTTTCCAAGTCTGAATTTCTAGCAAAGTAGAATAAGAACAGTATTAAATCTACCGAAATAAAAGAAGAAATTAAAAAAGAGAGAGAGAGAGAGAGAGAGAATGAAATCAAGTCGATCCCTTACATCGAAATTGTCACAAAGTGTCATAAGAAAAGCCAAAGAAGAATGAAATAAAGTTGTATTCAAACCTGAAGATGGCTTTTGAGGTGATAAAGGGTAAGACCCTTCACACCCATAACCCTCATGATAGTCTTTGGAGTGGCCTCTGAAGATTTAGATCAGAACATAGACAATTAAGAAATTAGTTATAGAACCAAAGCAATATTACAAGTCTTGAAGATGTGTAACGAAGTAAGAGAGGGAGAAGTAGGGAGAAAGATTAAGTACTATCAGGTCCTCCCAGTTGGGTAACAGCATCGACGAAGCGCTCATGGAGTTCAACAGTCCAACGCAGACGAGGCTTAGGGTCTGTGGTAAGAACGAGACCCGAGTCACCCTGAACACACATGGACCTATCATGGGAATTCATAGTTGAGGGTTTCTTGGCATGGAACATTCTTTCTTTCTCTCTCAAAGAGACTCAGCTGAGAAAACAAAGAGATTCAAGAACAAATGCTATATGCAAAAGAAGAAGAATAGGGTGCGTTTTTGAAGAAGAGGCCAGGAAGGGTGGGACAACCACAGTTTAACCCTTACACAAAAGAAACCCTATAAATAAAAAATAAGACGTTGAATTGAAAGTAATATGTAAAAACGCACATATTCTTCTTCTAATATGCGGCTCTTACTTTGCTAAAAGATACCTCTCATTTCTCTCGCTTTTCTTTCTCTCCTTTAAGTATATAAGTCTACCATTATAGTGACATACGCTAAGTTTACTCTCCAAGTATATTAGCTTTTGTAATCTTCCATGTACGTATGTCTGTCTTACATTTTCATCTAGAGAATTGAAATAGAGAACCTTTAACGTTGTAGGGTAAATTACACCTGAGTATAATGTTAGGGATGAGTTAGTATTGCGTATCTTTTGAGACCACCAAAAGAAGAGTAGAGAGTGCATCTTTTGTGTAGGGGTCGTATATATTAGTCTACCATGTGAAGCTTTATGGGTCTTAGGATGATAATACATACACGAGAATGGGACCCCTCAACTCAGGCAATCATGATGGTCAGTGTGAGGTTTCACTTTTCCAATTCTTTTTGCTGAACCATATGTATATCGCTCTTTCAGAGAGATAAACTGAGATCTCTAGGGTACAATTATGAGCATGGGCCACCGGCTATGGCGTCTTCTGTTTTCGTGGTACGATAAACTTTTTAGCTTATTATTATCACCCAATAAACCTATTTGCTATAAATGACCATCTCCCCACACACACACACGAACACAGATGCTTTACTATATGTCATCTCCAACGAAAAGGTTTTCATAATAACACTTATGAGATTAGCTAGATTCCATCTATACATTAATTGTGGACGTGCTTGATTCATCATTATATCTTGATTGGTAATCTATGACTGCAAGGATTGTGATTAACGTTGAATTGCAGCTGGTATATATACTATTATTATGAATGTAATAAATCAATTTTAATTTAAAATTATATCAGTTGCTACCAAAAATATTCTGATTTCAGCATATGCTCCCCGATTTTGATCTAATTTTACATACGTCGAAGAACTACTACAACATCTATGATCAGTTGCAAGCAAAACAACACCAATTTATAAGAAAAAGCAATTAACCTGGATACAATCAGTTATCAAAAGTGCAATATGGCTGCAAAGTACAGTTTAAAACTTGATTCTATATGCCCTATCTAAACCAACATAAAAAAGTATATACATCGTTTAGAACTAACTTTCATGCTGCCTGTGATAAGTAATATGAGAGGACGTGAACATCAATGCAAAAAGCTAAGTTGGGTTTGAGTATGAATGAGGGGACCTCTTCTCTTTCTAAAGCTTAGTTGGTGGGACTCAAACTTCTTGTATGTGAAACGTTATGTACTAGATTCACTTTTGTGGAATAGAAGACTGTTCCTGCAGACCATGCATTTTAGCTTCCATTAAAAAAAAAACAAATCAGACCAAAGAACTCATCAAGTAGACTAGGGTCAAAGACAACAAATTGCCAAATATATGGTCCTACTCATGGTTAAAAGGAAGCAAAGAAGATGAGTAAGAACAATAAATAAAGCATGCAGTTCTCTCTCTCTCTCACTCACACACACACACAAGCACGCAAAAGACAGCACAAGATCGTCTGTTCAATTTTACAGTGTCTTATTGTGTACAGTGAATCTCAGCAATTTATTTATGCAGGACCTGCATTTATTTATGCGAGACTTACGTAGGATCTACATAAATAAATAACTGAGATTCACTAAACACAATAAAAAATACCATAAAATTGAACAAAAGATCTGGCCTTGCAAAATATCATGCAAAGGGTAGTCAATTCTTGAAAGATATAAATTTAAAGAAGGAAAATACATGTAGTAAACCAAATCCATATGGGAATAAATGCTTTCTTCGCTCGCAATCAAAGGAAGATTCTGTTCTCAAGAAATCAAACTCCCCAGGAGTTGTATTAATTTCAATCGGCTATAACATTGTGATATTTCAGTCCTAATTATTCAATTTAAATAGAATATTTAAAAAAAAACTTTACATTAGTGTGTTAGAATTTGGAATTTTATTATTAAATGTGAAACTCGTGCAATTTCAACTAACTTTTGTAGTCGTATTCTGAAAAGAAATTAAATTTTCCAAATAAATTTTGTAGTCGTATTTAGTCATTATACCTATACTATACATTAGCTCGACTGGTAATTAAAGATCCCATTCCAAATCATATTATTGAAAGTATGTATGGTGGTACGTATGTCGACTCAGAGAAGGTTTGGATATATAATGATCACATCCCTCTTGATTAGCTGCGCAAATCAATCTAATGCTGCGTGGAAGCCAAGTGGAAACTGACTGAGACTATATCAGACAAAAAAAATATAGGTGGTCGTAAGCCTCACCCCTGCATCCTTCGTATACGATATATAATCTTGTTACTCTTATGTTAGTCGTTAATCCCTTGAAATAATAGATTATGTCACGTGTTAGACCCACACGTTAAAGGAGTGTGTTAAAATATAAAGTGAGAGTTTGTCTCACATTGGAGAAAAAAAAGAAAGGAAGGACTAGCATATAAGTCTAGTGGGTTACTCCGCCTATTACCAATTAATTTTAGGATGAAAACTCACTTAGACTTATATATGGTCTAACTTTCCTTCTTGTGTGAACCTATAGGCCCATTATAAATTCTAACATAATCTTCTAATAGCTTCTTTTTCTTCTTCTTCTTCTTCTTTGTCTTTACAATTTTCTCAATCTATCCCGAAGCGAGAAAAGGTGGCAATTCCATTTAGATGTTGAGATTCCTCTCTGGAGTACTATAGCTAGCTAGATAGCAGTGCCTTTATCATCTAATCAAGCAAAGTTAGGATTTAACTTTTGGTTCATTATGCTTGAAGCCCGTCCATAAATCTAATGCAAAAGTGGGGAATTGGCTTAGTTTTTAGGGCAATCTTAGCTTGGTTTTCAAGCATCTTTAAACTGAATATATTCTCCCAAAATGAATATATTCTCTTTGAAGGTGAATTTGCGGGACCCTTCTCTGCGTACTATTTTGAATACTTTACCTGCTTTTCTCGTCTTTTTTTTTTTTTTTTCAATGATATATATCTCACTACAGGTTCCTGCTGCCTGCGTCTAGGGTTCATGAACATAGACAATTGACCCAAAACCCCAAGTTCTAATTTGTATGAGCATTACCATGGTATGGTTTATTTTGTAATCTTCATTAATATAGGATTCTTTTTTTTTAAATCTCAAAATTTTGAGTTATTAATGTTTATAATTTTATGAAATTTAATACTTTAATATTTATTTAAGTTCAAAATTGATATCGAATACATAAAAGGTGCTGCTAATATTTAAAAATTTATAATTAAACAATATGTTAGTTTAATTTGAAGTCATCATTCAAAATTATTCGATATTTTAGGAATGATTTTTGGTAGACATATTATATTGAGATAATTAAAAAGATTGAGAAATTTTAAAAGAATTACATACAATTTGTATGAAGACATAAAAAGCTCATGTTAAGCTCAAATAGGAAAATTTTTGGGGAAAAAACTTATAAACTCATTTTGTGTCATGATCACCAAATATGATTCATTATTTTTATAGTAATTTTTATAGAAGTATCAAATTGAAGAAGTTCAAGATGATATAGAAAATTAAAATCATTTTTTAAAACTTTTAAAAAGGCACCTACATTTTATATCAGCTAGCCAGTCCCATACCTTCTAACTAGCCAATGTTTATTTTAGCAAAAATAAGGAAACAAGGGAAAGTGTACATAAGAGGTAGAGGGGTGAATTCAATTAGAAAAGAAAGGGTATCAAACTAGATTTTGATGATTGTAAGAGAGATTCAATTTGATAACAATAGAATTTTGTAATAGAAAAGAATTCACAAGTACTTTTTGTATAAAAATGGCAGGATATGTTAATTGGGACTCTATAAACTTTTTTTCTTTTGTTTGCATATATTAAATGATTTATTGATAGGTTTGACAATAAGCTAAGCCAAGTTTAAGCCATCTCAAAATTCTGACTTCCAGCCCAATCCTAGCTCAAAACCTAATCAGGTTTGAGGCCTCACGTCCAATTACGAGTCTAATCAAATTTTAAAGGCTTGAAGTTCAATCAAATCTGGGTCAAGCCTGATTAAATATATATTAAAATTAAAAAACAACATCGTTTTATTCAGAACGATAACATTTTACTTGAAAATTTTGAGCTTTAAATCAGACTAAGCTAATCAACTAAAGTTCGAGTGTGAACTGAAGCTCAAAATTTAAAAAAATTCAAACTCAACCTAATGCCCAATCAACAAAACAATGTTGTTTTACTTGATAATTTTGAGCTTTGGATCGGGTTGTGCTACACAACCAAAGTTTGAGCCTTTACTAAAGTTTGAAATTAAAAAAACATTCAAACTCAACCTAATGCCCATTTAGCTTGAGTTTTGTTGACTTTAGATCAAACCGAGCTAGATCGAGCTAAGTTGACCAATTTTTACCATTCCTATTTATTGGATGTTAATTAAGTATTTCAATATTTTAATTTTCATTTCCCACTACATTGTTGGAGAGCCCAATTGGAGGTACTTAACAAAATTAAGTTTTTTGTCAGGATAATGACAAATTTGAGGTATCCATGTGTTTTGGTTGATTTTAATATATAATGACAAATAGACATATTAATTGTGATTTTGAATGTCTATAAACAATTAGGACTATGTAATAAATTGTGAACACATTTTTTATATTTGGTGACTCATATTCATAAATGATGTGTGAATGAATGAATATTGTTGAATATATGATATAAGACCTTTAAAAGGCAATGATTGTGCATATATATATGTGTGCAATAATGATTGATCGAGTCCTATTAGCTAACATTAGAATGGGGTGGATCCCATTTTATTAATCAGGGAAAATTAGTCAGACTTATAATAGAGTAGGTACCCTTATGTTGACTTAGTCTACATCAGATTGAAGTATATACTAATATATTGACTTGAGCATGGGATGTGATCATTATTATAAACATTAGAGATACATCCTTCTACCAATTTGTTCTTGTTCTATTATACGAAATTTGAGTATACAGAGATCGGACTTGGGTTGAAAACGGAATATTATTACACACCTTTACTGCCGTATATGTCAAATTCAAAACTTGGGAAAGTTTTATACGAAGGAAATATGTGGATATAAATTGTTCATGTTATACATCAAAAGGTGAGACCACCAAAATGACTAATTTTTAGACAAAAAATCTACTTAAATTCATTGATGGATATAGATGACATATGTCAGTAAGTTAAATGGTATGAGGTGATCGACAGATGAAGTAATTAACTAAGATAGATCTTAATTAAAAGCATTAGAAGTGAATAATTAAAAATAATTGAAATCTGTGCTGCCATTTTTAATTATTCTTAGGATATTTTAAAAGGTAACATCACGTTCCTAACCTGATAATTGTAGATGACAACGAGTTTAAATTAAGGTATTTTTAATGATCGGCTTATAAGTTAAATCAGATTGGTTTAAAGTCCAATTTTTTAAAAAACAAAACAACAACATTTTGTTTATAAAAACTAGACTAAGATAAGTCTAATCTAAACTTGAACTTAATTTTTTTAAAAATATTATTTTACATATTTAATTAAAAAAAGGTAGAAAATGCCCTTGACCCGTGACTTGATGAGATCAAATTGACGTAACTCTTTTTTTTCCTCAATTTTTAATGTTTAAATCAATTTGACAATCAGAATCAATCAACACCAAATTAACTTTATACCCCAAAACTGTTTGGGCTGTCCAGTCTTCAATCTCGTTAATTAGAATAATATATCCATTTAGCTTTGGAATGTGCTAATAACCAGTAGGAGAGGCGACGGTGAAATGTATTTACAAAGGTCAAGATCTTGTCACACACCTTTCCTTTAGTGTAAGGAGTTGATGGAACCCCACATAATTCAATACTCGTCATCTTAATTATAATACTTATGAAGGGAAGACATTTATCTGAAGGGTTTCTTACATGAGGTTCAGGTATATATTTTCCAACAATTCTTCCAAATAAACCAAGCACTCGATACAATTCTTATTACCATTCTTTCAAGTAAACCGAAGATGCACACCGTAAAATAAGACTTTTACACATTCACTTGTCTAGATTTGGTTGTATTTGTGTTTTGTGAATTTACAGACCTTATTCAAACATTTTTAACCTTTCAAATAACGTTAGCTAACCCAAGAGTGAGACCGAAGGGCTTAACACTTGTTTGACAAAATGTTTCACAGCAGTGCCTAGAAGATGTTTGATGAATTGATTAGGTGAAGTGCACATAAATTAATTGGTAGAATTTTGCCGAAAATTTAATCGAGATACTAGGGATTTGAAGAGTTCAAATCTTCTGTCCAATTTTATGATATCTTATTCTGTTCTATGAGTCTCAGTCATTCATTTATACAAGTCTTCGCGTGAGTTTCGCATAAATAAACGTAAGACCTGCATAAATGAATGACTGAAATTCATAAAACAGAATAAAACACTATAATATTGGACAGAAAATTCTGTCCCGGATTTGAAGGCATTTGTCTAGCCTCAAAACACCTCCGTGACAGTATCAATAGCAGGAAGTGTCACCATTTGTCAGATTCAAACCACCATTATTTTCCAATTACCATTATGTCACTACTTGCTTCTCTCCATGACCAACACCTCCATTTATTCAAGATATAACACCAGCCATATTTGGTTACTAGTATTAATACCATCACGAGCTTCAATTTGTTGTTTACTACTAACTCACTATCACCTCCGGGTGTAGATTATTGTACGGATTAACTTGTATAATTGTCATTCTCAATAACCCATTAACCTCTTGTCTTGCTTCTATGAGAGAGCATTGAGGAAGAACATTAAACAGAAACCAAAATACCCAATCAAATCCACTATTCAGAAAACCAACACTTTATTGAAAAAAAAAATTCAGAACAAGATACCATAAAAGCAAAAGAAGAAAAAAGAAACAAAATGCAACGTACAACGTGCATAAAGCATTATTCACGCTTGCCAGACAAAGATTCAGGTTTGAACTTACTACCAGCCAGAAGAAAGCAAAAGATCCAGTTGAGATTTCCGCTTCTGTCATAGATATCCATATTTTGAGACTAAAGACTCTCCCACCTTAAAATCACTGACTGCCTATCAAACTGCACATATATACTGTAATTAGTCACCACAGTCAAATAAATCAACTCACAGATTCTAGCATTATAAGCTCAGAAGTATATTAAGAGGTACCTGGGTCTCATTTCCTATTCATATCTCCTAAGCAGACGTATTTCATCTGGAACAACATGCAAACATATTGCATTAGACAATGCACCAATCAGTGAACAAAAGAAAATAACTCGACCAACCAATGCGTGAGCACGTGTGATTTTGCACATGTATGTATGCGAATCACTTTACTAAACTATATATATCAGTACCTCCAGATATTCATCCATCCCATACTTGGAACCTTCCCGTCCAAGGCCAGACTGTTTAACTCCTCCAAATGGAGCCACCTGTATTGGAGCAAAAAAAGTGCTCTGTTTGGTAAATGCTACAAATCAAAACATAAGAATCTATACAATTTAGAAAAATGGAAAAAATTAAAATTGTTCTGTTTGCTATACGCAAAATAATCCTGACCTCAGTTGATATGATTCCTTCATTGACACCAACAAGTCCATATTCAAGAGCTTCTGAGACACGCCATGAACGTTGAACACTGTTTGTGAAAATATAAGCAGCTAATCCTGTGACATCATACAGTCAATATAAGGTAAAATTACATGGTGCTAAAAGTTGTGAATCCACTTGCAATGCCTACAGAAATCATGTAGCTTCTCATTGGGAATCTGATATAATCATCTCAATCAACAATACATATACAAAATAGAGGAAAAACCTGCGCAGATCAAACAAATGTATCATGAAAAGATGACAATATTCAACTTTTCGCTAACATGGAAAAAGGAGGGATAGATAAAATCAACCTGCATTAGTGTCATTAGCCATTTGAATGGCCTCCTCCTCAGTTTTGAAACGCATTATAGGTGCCACAGGTCCAAATACCTCCTCTCTGAAATAAAGCAGAGTTTTTTCAGGATGATATAATACTTGTAGATGTTTTTCTACACTAGCATAAATGGACCAAAATTTCACTCAGCAAACCAGAATGAGAAAATTATGCTTAACGATGCATTCAAAAGGATTGGATAGAACCATAGATAAGTAGAGCTGACAGAGACAATTGAAACAGAGTTTAGAAAAGAATATATAACTAAAAATAAATTGATAGAGAAAAGAATCCAGAGAGTAGTTAATACCACGCCATTATTGATGAAGAGGTACTCCCAATCACACCATCTAACTAGTGCGCTAAATTGGTGTGATTATCCACAGGACCGAACTACCAATACGAAAACCACAGTACACATATCAATCCCCTCCCCTTCTAACAGCTTTGCTCACAAGGTTGTAATTTAGAGAATTTGATGCTCATAGTTGAAAGCTCTACATTTTCCATGACCTTCTTCCAACTTTGCCCACAAGGTTGTCATTCAGAGAATTCACTAATGGTTCAATGCTACAAATTTTCCATTCATATTGCAGGCGAAGTTATGGAATACCAGTTTACTATCTAATCAAAATCAGTCAGAAAATCTTGCTGTTAAGCAATAAGGACAAGGATAGGGATAGAATTCCATCATGTGATAATTTTGAAGTGAAAGAATCATGTGATAGAAGTAAGAAAGATGATTCATATACTAAAAAGGTCTCTACAATAAGTCCACTGTCAAAGAAGTTTTAGACATCTAGTCTATCTCAAGACTTTGTTACATTGCAGTGTGAATGGGAGAATTTGTTTCAGTTTCACATGAGCAATGGTCAGAGAAACCCAAAAGTGCGTGTGTGCTTTTAACTGATTGACAGAAGCAATTACAATCCTTTTAACTGATTGGAGAGGAGATTCCAGGCAATTTTGATTACATAGCTCATTTCATATAATGACTATAACATTTTCCATTTTTACCTTGATATAAGCATCTCACTCTTCACACCACTAAGCACAGTGGGCTCATAGAAAGTCATTCCGAGGCTGTGTCTTTTCCCACCAAGAAGGAGTTTTGCTCCCTTCACGTGTAGTTTGAATAAATTAGAAGTATATATATCAAATAAAAGATCCAAGGCAACAGGTTCAAATGAGAAATCGCATGTAAATAAAATGATAATGTAATATATAGATAGACGGAGCAAACAAGACAGACCTTTGAGATTGCATCTTTAACAAGCTTTTCAACCTGTAAAATAATTTAAAGAAGGGATTAAAACAATAGAGGAAACCACCCAAACGGTCAATTATCACAATTTAATATTATGAAAACTGCACAAAGTCAAAAAAAATTCACCTTTTGTACTGCAGCTTCGTTGATCAAAGGCCCCTGGAAGTAAGAATTAATCTTAAAGATCAAATCACTTATCAAAAGAAGGCATGTGAAATACAAGAAGATGATTAGTCAAATGAATTTGTGATCAGAATCATCATTGCAATGCAAGGCAACAACAGTTGAATGGGAAAAGGGAAGAATTAAGGATGAGAAACAATTTCAATATTGTCATATCTCAACACACAAGTTTGGTATGGAACGAAAGAAAATGACATACAGTTCTGTTACCGGAAAAATGGCATTTAGCATCACCTCTTCTACCTCTAGATGGTAAATCCTCAAGGAACAATGCTAAACTTGCTTCATCTTAGCGTACAAATAGGGGTAAATACTAGAAATACTGCTTCTTACCAAATGACCAAAACACATAAATGAAGGATACTTCTAACTCATCGAAGTACGCAACATGTAAAAGTTACTCCTCTATTTTCTATCCCATGACAACAGAAGAGGTAAATGACCCATGAACTTCTGCCATTACTTTAGCTTATTGAATTATACAACAAACATTAAGGTGCATAAAGATTGCTCAGCAATTACTCAACTCTCAGTACAATGAACTTTTAAATAAAATATGCTGCAAGTGCTAGACTGGTTTCGTTTCTTGTGATAATTGCTTTCAGCAACTCCTGGTTAAATGGAAAAAGAACAGATGCATGCCATACAGAATCACATGATTTGCAGCCGACACTACAAATACACAACATTTGCATTGCATGAAACTGACTCACAACGATAAATTACTAAGATAACAAAACATTTGCATCGCATGAAACTGACCCACAACAATAAATTACTAAGATAACAAAAGCAAGTATTACCTGTACCACACCTTCACTAAAGCCATTCCCAACTTGCATATTCTGAACAGCTTTGGAAAATGCATCAGCAAACTTGTCATATATACCTACACAAAAAAGTGTGATACATCCTGAGATAGCAGCAATTTTAAAAGATAAGTATAAACAAGTAACTATGATTTGGAACATAGCATGACTGAATTCAAGAACCAAACATCTTATATTGCAACTCCAACGACTTTATTAAATGAAAAATGCAAAGGAAAAGTGAGGAATAGGAATGGGCCATGTAAAAGTATAATATGACCTCTCAATTGAAATAACTGAAGTGAAAAGAACTTGCAAATGTTTAAAAACCAAGGAAGGGTCATCAGTCCATGCTTCACATGTTTCTGGTGGGGACAATTTCAACAAGTTCCATCAATAAAGTATTTCATGTTGTTTAAATTGTAATGTTTTTGGTGTCAAGGTTCTAATATAATGTCAAATACCAATCCACCCAAAGGTTTAAATTAATAGGTAAGGCTCATGAATGAATAATATATGAGTGACAGCATACAAAAAAACCACAATTACATATATTTGGAAATAACTCCAGATGTACCTTCTTGCACAATTACTCTATTAGCACAAACACATGTTTGACCACTGTTACGGAACTTCGCTGCAAGCTGCAATAATTTGATTGACTGAGTTAAGAATAGCACCAGGATAATGAAAATGCCTATAAACCAACTTATTTTTTTAAATAACCAGCAGAAAAGTAAGCACTACTACCTAGTAAAAGAAAATATTAGTTATACAAGATATCAGCACTTATAGGTAGTACTAACAATAATTTCAAACAAATAGCTGACTCCATGATAATAACTGAAAGTGATCTATTAGCTGCTGGAGGAAAGTTTTATAAACTGTTAACACTGTAGGAAGCTATGTAACTTCAGTTTACTTCCTAATGGAACCAGTTCAGGAGAACACAACATACTTAGTGTTAACAGCAATTATAAATCCAGTCTAACTTACAGCTCCTTTTACTGCCACCTCCAGGTCTGCATCATCAAATACTATGCAGGGTGCATTCCCACCAAGTTCCAGAGAGAGCTAAAACATATCAGGGGAAAAGACAATGAGTCCTGGACGGTTTCTAAAACCTCCAAAAAAGAATCCCTAGTATTTACTGCACATACCCTCTTTACAGTCTCGGCTGCCCCTGCCATTAACTTTTTTCCAACAGCTGTTGAGCCAGTGAATGTTATTTTTCTCACCTGAATCAGCGAACAAGTAAGCTCTTAAAGCCTAAATCATTGCATTTCCAGTAATCCAAGCAGAGAAAAACCTTTGTACTCGTAAGTAAAGCACCGCCGATTTCAGAAGCATTTCCCATAACCACATTCAGAGCACCCTACAACATAGAGATCAAAATTCTTAGAAACAAATAAAATGAAATACAATATTAGAATGGTTTTTTAATTAGGAATAGGTTATTTGCATGTTATCAAATGTATGTAAAAGCACAGATTAGAAAGAAAGTTAGCACCCTCCTCCAACATGATGCAATTCAGAGCAGTAAGAACCTCATCACATGACAAACTACATCATTCTCTAATCTTCCAGACACAAGGCCACAAAAACATTCACCAAGCAATGATGACCTAAAGAGCAATTGCTTTATAAAAGGCCTCATTAAGGCATCAGAAATTTAGACAATTTTGATGAATATTATGATATCATAAAAGCATAAGGAAATTCTTTTCTTTTATCCTTTATTAAGTGAGAAGCTATTGGCCCTAATTCATCCTAAGGTTTCAATTTCTTACATTGGATTCTGCATGGAGATTTTATTGCAGTATCCATATTTACATTAAAATTTTAGAAGACAGTTACCGGTGGAATCCCAGCTTGAAGGGCTAGCTCAGCTGCTGCTAAAGCTGTAAGGGGAGTAAGTTCAGAGGGTTTCACAACCACTGTACAGCCAGAGGCAAGTGCAGGACCAACCTGTGGATAAAAGGAAAAGTTTGAAACCATATAGGCATCACACAAGCTTAATATAGTCAGACCACGGAAAAGTAGTACATTCTTCTGTTTTTTTTTCTTTTCCTTTTCTTTTCGAAATATTCTTGAAGCCATCAAACATACCTTTCGTGTAATCATCGCCAAAGGAAAGTTCCAGGGTGTAATTGCTCCAACAACACCAACAGGCTGCAAAAAGCTTATATACTTATCATCACAGATGTGTATATCAATCACAGAATAGTAACTGGTATCAAGTTCTAGCAACTCCAAAAGGAAAGTTATAAACAGGTATATTATTGAGAACACTTATAGGACATTACTTGGACAAGGTTGTCTTAAAGTGGAAATATCCTAACCAAAAGTCTTATGTAAATGAATTTTATACAAGTTCTACAAGTCCAATCAACCACTTGTATTGATCCTAATCTCCTGTTATTCATTTTTTTCACTTACTATTATTCAATCCTTCTAAATTTTATACACAGATCCTTTTCCATCAATACTGCCCATTAATCCACCCTCCAGTCCGTTTTCCATCAATACTGCCCATTAATCCACCCTCCTCCTCGTGCCACTTTAGATCACATCAAATTAAAATATTCATCTACATTATGGAAAGATACAAAATTGTCAATATACCTTTATAAAAAAGAAATATTTCCTAAACTATTAGATGGTGTCCAAATATTACAAAGAACTATTAAATTTGTATATACAAGTGATCCTCAAGAATGAAGTTCAAAGGCAACACCTGTTTTAGAACAAGTAACCGACGATCACCAAGAGTTGGTGGAATTATGTCGCCATAAACACGTTTAGCTTCCTCAGCAAAGAACTCAATAAAACTGGCTCCATAATTGACCTATTATTGGAGTCTCAACATGACATTTTGCATTCAGTGACTAGCATATAAGAAAAATATCCACAAAGCCTTTGTTTTAAAATATCATAGACAGTTTGAACTTTAAAATGAATACCTCACCCAATGCCTCTTTCAAAGGTTTCCCTTGCTCTAAGGTTATCAGTTGTCCAAGCTCCTCTTTGTGGGCAATCAGAAGGTCATACCTTGAAATAAATGTAAACAAGTTTTATTTTAGTTTGAGGCGCTTGATCATTTGAAAGGATTCCAGAAGTAAATGATTCAAAAAGTATACGGTAATCATTTACCATTTTCTTAGACGTTGACTTCTCTCCATAGCCGTGAGTTTGCTCCAGTCTATGCATGGAAAGTTGTGTATGTCAGTTATGAGCAAGAGATTGAAACATAAAGAAGAAAAAAACAGAAAAGGAACAAGCAGGGCTGTTTTATTATTCATCCTAAAAGCTTTCAAATTGTCACATTATAGTTTTAATGACACAAAAATATCTAAATGCAGCACCCCTGTGTGTGTTTATTTATGCACACACAGATATACATATAAACATGTATATATGAAATCGGAATACTCATGGGATTTAATCAGTATAAAGATTCATACAATGGAAGGCATCATATGCTGAAGATATTGCTTGATTTGTTTCCTTGGCACCCATGCATGGAACTTCTGCAATAATTTCACCACTAGCTGGATCGTTGACCTGTCATCACATGAACTACAAACATGGAACAAAACAAATAATAGCGGACCTAGCGGAACAAAGTTTGCATGTCGAGTTCAAGGTCTTTGGAAACAGAACACTTAAAATAAAAAATGGGAACATGGTGCCTTGTCTTTTTCAATTTCTGAATGAACAATCATATAAACAGAAGAAATAAGCCAATTTGTCTGGTCCCTGCAATTTGTAAACAACTATAGAGAACAGAATCAAAAACAGGAAAACAGTCAAGGCAATATCACCAACTTGACACGCTTAGCGGGCAATCACATATACAAGTGAGGAAAGCAAAAGAACCTGAATGGTGGTGGAGTCAAAAGCATTAACCCATTTGCCACCAATGAGACCTTGAGTCCGTAATAGACCGGAACTTCTCAGCTGAGAAGCAACACTCTGAGTATTCGTACTCATCTACAAAAATTCCAAGGGTATGTCCAGTTCATCAAAATAAGCAGGAATCAAACAATCACATATAGCACATATATAAGCAATCAAAAGGCAACGCAAGGGACGTACGAGGCGACAGAGGTGAAGAGAAGAGAAGGCAGTGAGGAAGGCGAGTCTGTGGGAGGAAGAAGAGCAGAAGATTAACCTATGAACTGCGGATGCCATGCGTCCCGCGCCGGTGATGATCGCTATTCTCATTTGTCGTGAAGTGATTAGTTAAGTAATAAGGTTTTGATGACTGAAGTCCGGAGTGTTGTGTTGAATGAGCAAAGATGTAACACTCTTAAGCGGTGTTGGACTTGGACTGGACACGTGGACGATATCGGAGAACCCAGGGCTAAGTACATCCGTTTTGAAGGCCGTTGAGTTGTACTTTGTCTGTTCCAAACTTTTTGCATCTCAAAAACTCCGATTTAAAAACTATTTCTGTTTGGAGCACGAACTGCCCAACTTACAGCCTCCAAACTCCAATCATTGATCTTTTAAATGCCACTAATTATATCCTAACCTGATTAGAGCATGCCAATCTTAACAATCAATACTTGAAAACGGAAGCCCAAAATTTGTAGAAACACACTCAAGTTTAATTTCTCAAATAATTAGCAAAATCTTATGGAACAATAAATTAGCATCTGAAACTTTATTGATAAAATATTAAATTTGAAGTTGGAACAGTTGATTTTAAGGTGTTAACAACTACTCCCTCTGAATCATAATAAGTGTCGTTTTAAAAAAATACACGCTTATTAAGAAAGTTAATGAAATTATAGATATACCCTTATTAATTAAGATGAGAGAGAAATGAAAGGTTAATTTTGCCTTAAAATTGTAATCTGTATAATTAAGATGATAGAGAAATGAAAGGTTAATTTTGGAAGAAAAATTATGAATATGCATACAAAGTCAAGAATGACACTTATTTTGAATAATTAAAATGTATCTAAAACGATACTTATTATGAATCGGATGGAGTAATTGATATTTGAAAATATTTTATAAAATTCAATTTTCTTTATTAAGGAAATTCTTTAAATTATCACTAATCAAGAATAACACTATACATTAATTACCTTATTTTGTAGGCGTGTAAAAGTAACATTAAGAGACTTAATAAAGATTTGAATTATTTATTTTAGAGTTCTCTAAAAACAAAATGGAGCATGGAGGTAAGGAAGATGATGAAGACGTTGCGGGAAGTGAGACCGGACAACTTAATAGGGTCCCCATTTTAAAGCAGCACGTTTTTCCTCCATTTAGTCTAGTAGGTGGTTTCTGGTTTTCTTCTAGTCTTTCTGGATCGTCATGAGCTATAAAAGGACGC
>JANIHY010000002.1:35379988-35401263 GCA_027479065.1 Erythroxylum brevipes
TATATATATATATATGTATAACATCATCATAGCAGAGTATTACATACTCATGTTTCCAAATTTTTCTGCTCTCATCACATACACATCTTCATTAAGCTTTCAACTCTAGAAACTAGTTAACACTATGCCATAACATTTAAGTCATCAAATCCAAAGAAAATCACCATGTACAACACACTAAATCCCCTCACTCTTTTTCCAGAAAATAAAAATATCACTGCTCTTAATTATTTAGCGGTGAACTAACGATTTATGCTTTATTTCATACAAAAATACATAATCTTAACAAGCTTACTTGTTTGAAGCTTCAATATCTGCAAAATTATGTAACCCTAATCCCTCATGCACCCACGTACATCAACTTGAAAGTTGACAGGGAAGTTCGATTTTTCTTGGGATAGAAGAAAGAAATATCAAAATGGAAGAGATGACAAACAAAGAAAAACAAGATTTAACTTTGGTGAAAATTTGATGAAAAACTCTGTGTTGGAGGAACTCTAGAGAAAGAAGTTTTGAGAAAGATAAAGACATGTACAATAGCTGGTCTTTCAAGGGTAATAAAAATCTTAACTTGATAGCTTGGACACCTGTCCATTGCTTATCTACTTATCCACTTCCCTTCATTAAAACTTACATAAGTATAATTTATACTTAAGTTTAAAACTCAATAATACCACTGCAATAACAAGTTATAACTCATTAAATCATTTTCAGATTTTTCCATAAACACAACATTTCGGATCAACTTTGCATGTTCTTTCTGATACTGAAGTTATTTTGTAACACTTTCTTCTAGAAACATATTCCCCGATGTCTTATGTCTTCATTGACACCAAAATAATTTAATTTGGTTCAGTGATTTGAAAGATATATCTTAAATTTTTAGACTGCTCTTGTCCAAAGCAGTTCATTATGCACAACTTCCATCCAGAATTTAAACATCTTAGAGACTTGTTGTAACATCTCATCACCGATGGAGAGGATAAAATAGTAATTTTGAGGGGCTAATGAGCGTTAGAAATTGTCTTTACATGCTCATGCATAATCTAGCATCCACATACTTATGAATAATGAATTTTACACATGAAAAATGACTGTACATGCATTCATGACATTTCCCGATATAAGTGTGAAGAAATGTGATTGTAAATTAATGTGATTTGTGTGTATAAAAAATTGAGTTGGAGAGGGTCATTGAGATTTTTGAATTTTTGTAGAATTTTAAATTATATTTTTTTAAAATTTCGGTGTAATTTTTGGACTAAGAAAAATGTCAAGTGGCAGAATAATGGTTTACCGATAGGAGAAATTACTGTCCAATGGCACTAGAAATTTATATAATTGATTGTAGGATTTATTAATTTGAGTCATTAGAATTTTGGGACAAATTGGAATAGAAATTGAAATTTAATTGGAAAGAAACCTTGAGAGTTCCTAAAAATAGGACATGTGGCAAGTGACACCTGTCACTTGCCTAACCATGCCACCTTTGGTTAATTAAAAAGGCTTTTCCTCTTTTGGTTTATCTTTCATGATGCTTTCATATAAGAAGACCAAAATATGTTGTTCTCTTTCTCATTTTCGTAGCCTCTCTCTTCCTCCTTCTCCGTTGGTCTTCTTCTTCTTTATGTTATTTGTAACCAATCTCCACCCACAGAAAGTCTCTCATATCTTATTTGCTTTCTCTTCATTTGTTCACAAAAAACAAAAAACCTAAGCCTCACCCCCTTAGATGATGATGATCGTGTGTAGTGGAGGGAGTTAAAGATTTTGTGGTTTTGGAAGATTTGGAAGCTTAATAGGTAAAAATCATGTTTTATCTCATGGTTTTGTAGTTAATTAAATTATTTGTTATATTTGTACACTTAATTGTATGAGAATTGTGTTAGTGTATATGGGTATTTAACTTGCTTGTTTGATTGATGATTGATGAGGTAGAATTTGAGAAATGTAAATTGGAGATGTTTTAGGTATTTTGGAAGTGAAATCATGTTTAGAAAAGTGTAGGAAAATGATGGATGATGGAGTGTATGTTGCTGTCATTTTCTAAATAAATGTTCAAGTGGAGGTCTTGCTTTGATTGTGGTTGATATATTGAATAAATTGAGTGCTTATTAGTGTAGAATTGGTATGGAAGTGATAGAAGTTGAGTTAGGTTGAAAAGTTGGAAATTGGATTTGTGTATGTTTTAGTGATTTGGCCATAACTTTTTCTATAGTGGTGCAATTGGGATTATTTTTGACTTAAATTAAACTAGAGGTGTTTGGCTATTTTTTTTTTTGGTTAGGAAGTGATGTCCAATTTTGGCTTGAAGAGTTCTAAATTTTGACTTGAATGTAGTAATGTGTGTAGGGATGAATAGTGCAATTTTAGTGACACTAACATTGAATTTGTGATCTGAAACTTTGTGAATTTTTCTAGGTTGATTGAGGCAGATTTTGCTAGATTGGTCTTCATGAAAGTTGTATCTTTTCTTGATAGCTTTCTATCGCCATGAAATGCGCCATTTTTCGACATTGGAGTTGGTAGTTATGAGTGATTGAATGGTGGATATGGTTTAGGTGATATTTTAACAATCTTTAACAGGGCAGCCATAATCATGTGGAAATTTGTCCTATTTAGAGGTAGAATTTGCTTCTAAGTTCTCATGAGAATTGTAGAATATTTTCTGATCTTTTCATTGATATAAAGCATGGAATTTTTAGACAATGGGATAGGAAGTTAAGATTTTTAGAAGATTGTGTTACTATTTAGGATGACACTTATTTGGGCAATAATTTTGATTGAGATTTTGACTCCCTTAGAGATAGAATTGGTTTTTAAGTCCTTCATGGACATTGTAGAGTTTTCTTTGATCTTTCCATTGATATCTAATTTGTCAAATTTGGACTCTTGAGTGAAAAGTTATGCATGTTGGTAGAAGAGAGGAAATAAGTGGAAAATAAATTTAAAAAAGTAATAGGCAAGGAAGCTGACCCTCGTGAGGGCGAGCGCCAGCACTCGTGATCGAGCACGCATGCATGCGCTCGCAGCCGCAAGACACTCGCGAGTGTGAATGGCCAATTTCCCCAATCCAACCCTTTTTCCACTCTTTTGCGTATAACATTTTCGTCCGACCTCCGATTGATCTGATTTTTGAAGCGTCGTATTCGTAAGACATTTATTTACCTCTCCATGAGAATTTGTGAATTTTTTGGATTAAATTGAAAATTATGGATTAAATCAAGGGGAGAGGACTGAGTGATTATTTTTCTTGACAATATTATGGTAATATCCGGTCCTATAGATATCCGAATTGAGTAATTTTAGTGTCTATAGATTCTTAACACATACGGAAACTTTTTTATTAAAGAGTTGTTGCCTAGGATACCTTATGTGGATTGTCTTATTGATCGGGAACAGTAAACCCGAAAGTGGGTGTTTTAGAAAAATTGAAATAAGTATATGAGCAATAAATTGGGAGTTTCATGGTCTTTAGTGCGGCTTAAACCCTAAACATAAATGAGTTTTGATCTGGAAATGATTTTGAGATGAAATTTATGGAATGATACCGAGATTGTCATGAGCATGCATTATACATATTTTATTTCAGTCATGTGCATTATTAAACACTTATGATTGTACAAATTGTGACGTATGTGTATCTTGCATAAATGAGTTGTGTAGGCTAAATGGCCGCATTTAGGCGTTTTTAGAAATGGGAAGTAAATGTTAATCTGAAGCGTATTGTGAGTCGACCAAGATGGTCTCATTTCATTCTTTGTTCTGTTTTGTTTCATTTTGTATAAATTGATTGCTGAATGTGATTGATTGTATTGAGTTCCGGACAGGAGGTCCGACGATTGTGATACTGATTTGGATATTGACGTGCTACTTGAATGTTAATTGGATGAACTATGTGTACTCAATGTGATTGATAAATGTGTTCTGAATGTACATTATATGATTGATAAGTGCCGGACCACAGTCTGATGACAAATGTGTTTTGAATGTGCATTTGCATATGTAAGAGAGTGTGCTTCTCAACTCTACTGTTGAATGTCGGACTACAGTCTGATGAAATATGAAAGTGAGTGAATGGGAACATGCTAATGTGATTAATGCATTTCATTGCATAAGTGTATGAAATATAATGGCTGTTGTGAACAGAGGAGCCACCGATTAGAGCTTAAAGCTCAACGAGTAAAAATGAGCTTCGAACTCAAAAGTGATTTAGAGCCTCAGCTAGTGATTCAGAACCTCAGGCTCAACATTTAATGAGCCCTGTATCCTCCAAATGGATAAGGGACAGTTATTAATGAGCCTTATATGGGAAAATTTAGGCACTCGGTCACAACAAAATAACAAATGAAAAGAGAGTCTCATGTGCATTGCATATGCATAATATGTCTAATTAAGTGTATCGAATGTGAAATAATGTGAAATGTGAAATAGAGTGAGTTGTAAATTATATGTTGTGTGACTGGGTGAGCCATCGATGATGGTCACTCACTGAATTCGCAAAACTCACCCAAAATTTGTAATTATTTTTTAGGACTCAGAAGAATACCCCGTTAGGCAACAGGAGTATATCTATTGCATGTGAGAGAAAGAAGAGGATGTGATCAGTTCGCGTCTGCATTGTGTCTCTTTATTTTCGCACTGAATTGTATTTTTTGCAAATCATTGTATTTTGTGTATTTGCATATATTATTTGTGTATAATTTTTTGATTAAAAAAAAGGGTTTTACAAAAGAAATTGATCAAAGTGTAATATGTTTTGTTTTTGGAATGGGCTAATCGAACTTTTGGTATGTGAAAAACAAAATTGGCAATTACTATAAATGAAAATGTTTCTGAATAAAAGTGGGCACAAATTTATGATTATTGATTGTCACGTACGCTTGAAACAAAAAAAATTTATACTAAGTTTTTGACGAACTAAGTGATGTAGCACGCTACCCTCTCGGGGCACAGACTCGGATATCACCATCGATGTCAGGTTCGGGTCATGCGGGAGTGGGGTGTTACAAGATTACTGGGAAGGATTTTATCAATGAATTCAATGAACAATACTATAACACATTTGATTGAGATCAAAAGAAAGCTACCTTCTTTACACTAACATTGGTGAATAGGTCAATGCATGAGTTTGAGACAGAGCTGAGAGAACTTGCCACCTATGTCCCTGAATATGTGGAAAATGAAGAGAATTTGTGTGTTTGGTTTAAGATTAGATTGTGTTTGGCGATCTAATAGAGGATGACGGTTACCCTCACTACCATGTTCAAGGAGATGGTACAGTCGGCCAAGAGGGTCGAGAAGTTGGTGAAATAGCATGAAAGTAAGTGGGAGGAAAAGAACCGAAAAAGGAAGGGAGAAGGTTCCTTTTGCCAATAGCCTAAGAGGAGTCGTAGTAGTTCAACACCGGGTTGTATGGGAGGCACTACATCATCAGCTGTCTGTTTACGATCACCACAATCAAGAGGTCAGAGCAGTACCCCTACTATTAGCCTTGCTTCTTTAGCTCGATCATATCAATCTGAACAGTGTAAAAACTATAGAAAGGTACATAATCGAGAAAATGTTTTCAGTGTGGAGAGATAGGGAACATAAGAAGAGATTGTCCACAACTAGTTTGGGCTTCGACTTGAGAAGGAGATAGCTCAGTACAACTAGTGAGACACAGAGGGGAGACTACTATGGCAAGTTCTCAGTCTTCCGGATCCACACAGAGGACTGGTGTGGGCTGTAGTACACCTTTAGCTGGTTAGCAACATCCTGCTTTATTTGCTCAAGCACCAGTTTATGCAATCGTAGAGGAGGATGTTCGAGCCAATTCGGACACAATTATAAGTAATTTTTGGATGAACATTTCTTTGTTATTGTATTTCTAATTGTGATGCATGTTTTGTGTAGTACTGGTAAACTCTTAAATAGTATGAGTGCTAACCTATAGTGTTATAAGGTGTTACATGTTTTCTCGGTAGACACACTAAAATTTTGATCGATATTAGAGTGAGGTCATTTGTCAGTGTGACCTTCCTCGGGGATATTCATCATCCCCTGGAGCCATTAGAACCCTGTCTCATTGTAGTCACCCCTCTTGGAGAGCAAGTGGATTGTAATAAAGTATATACAACTTGTGAGATAAAGATCGATGATGCTGTGCTAGAGGTAGATCTTATTCCCCTTAATCTCTGAGATTTTAAGGTGATATTGGGGATTAACTATTTAGAGAGATATCGTGCCAGGGTTGATTGTTTTTAGAAAGAAGTGGACTTTGACCCACAAAGTGAAGTCCTGATTAAATGTACTGGTGACCGATGGATATTCTTGAATTGCTTGATATCGATGATCAACACTAAGAGGTTGATTCGTCAGGGATGTCGGACACACTTTGCACATATGATTAACAATTCGACACAGAGTGTTGAACCGAGAGATGTCCCTATTATGCGCGAGTTTCCTAATGTCTTCCCAAAGAAGTTAGCTGGATTACCACCAGATCGGGAGTTTGATTTTACTATTGACTTGGTCCCGAGGATGAACCAATATCTATACCACTATATCGCATGGCACTAGCAAAATTGAAAGAGTTGAAGATTCAACTACAATAGTTATTAGACAAGGGTTTCATTAGATCGAGTCATTCACCATGGGGAGCACCAATACTATGTGTCAAAAATAAGGATGAGACCCTCTGCTTATATGTTGCTTATTAGTAGTTCAATAGGGTTACCATTAAGAATAAATATCCATTATGTAAGGTTGATGACTTATTTAATCAGTTAAGAGGAGCTACAATATTCTCAAACATAAATCTGAGGTCTGGGTACCATCAATTAAAGATTGATGGGAATGATGTGCACAAGACTGCTTTTCAGATGAAGTATGGACACTATGAATTTTTGGTGATGCCGTTCGGATTGATAAATGCACCTGCAATATTTATGGATTTCATGAACAAGGTGTTCCATCCTTATTTAGATCAGTTTATCATAGTCTTCATTGATGATCTTCTGATATATTCTAAGGATGAAGAGGAGCATGCTAGACATCTCTGAATTGTGCTACAAATACTTCGCGAAAGACAGTTGTATGCGAAGTTCTTAAAGTGTGAATTTTCGCTAAGGGAGATAGGATTCCTTGGGCATGTGTTATCAGGGGAAAGTATTTTTGTGGACTCAAAGAAAGTGGAAGCTATACTTGTGTGGGAACAACCCAAGAATGTGACAAAAGTCCACAACTTTCTAGGGTTAGCTGGTTATTATCGAAGATTTGTTGAGGGTTTTTCAATACTTATAGCCCCTTTATTGAGGCTTACCCAGAAGGGGATAAAATTTTAGTGAGATGATAAATGTGAGGCAAGTTTTTAGGAGCTAAAGAGGTGATTGACTTTTGCGCCAGTGCTTGCCCTACTTACTTAGGGGCTAGGTATGAGATATACAGTGATACCAATCACCAGGGACTTGGCTGTGTATTTATGCGGGCTAGTCGAGTGATCACATATGCTTCTAGACAGCTCAAGAAGCATGTGCTAAATTATCCTACACATAATTTGGAGTTTGTAGCGGTAGTGTTTGCACTCAAGATGTGGAGACATTATCTTTATGGGGAGACTTGCCATATATAGAACGACCACAAGAGTCTGAAGTGCCTAATAAAATAGAAGGAGCTAAACCTCAAATGAAGAAGATGACTAGAATTGATTAAGGATTATGACTTAATAATCGACTATCACCTAAAAAAGCAAATGTGTTAGTTGATGCATTGAGTCGTAAGTCCTGTTTGGTAGTAACTATTAGGTAAGATCCTTATATGACGCATTTGATGAGTGTGCGGAGCCTTAGGGTTGGACTCCCAGTGGTAAAGGATGACAGAGCATTGCTAGCACAGTTTGAAGGTCTACCGACTTTATTTGATGAGATCAAGAGATCATAGGTCGACAATCCTGAGTTAAGAGTCATTTAGGAGAAATTAGCATCCGAAGAGAGTGAGGGGTTTAGACTGAGAGAAGACGGGTTGTTAGTTTTAAGAAACATAGTCTGTGTGCTGAATGACCAGGGTCTTAGGTGAGCTATCTTAAAGGAGGCTCCCAGTTTAGCTTATACTATGTATCCTAGTGGCACCAAGATGTATCAAACTCTTAGAAAGGGTTATTGGTGGCCAAGGTTGAAGAAAGAGATTGTGAAATTTGTGGCTAGATGCCTTCCTTGTCAACAGATTAAGACAAAGCACCAGAAACCAACAAGTATGTTATAGTCTTTACCTATTCTGGAATGGAAGTGGGAGCATGTGACAATAGATTTTATAGTTGGACTACCTCATACATTGAAGGGTCATAATGCTATTTAGGTTATAGTGGATAGATTGATGAAGTCTGTTTATTTTCTACCTGTCCACACAACCTACTTATTAGAGAGATTGGCAAAGTTGTATATCAATGAGATTGTGAAGCTGCACAGGGTGCCAGTTTCTATAGTATCAAATAGGGATCCAAGATTCACCTCACGATTTTGGCCAAAATTTTAGGAATCTTTAGGGACTAAACTCAAGTTTAGTACTGCCTTCTATCCCCAGACCAATGGTCAGTCAGAAAGGACCATTTAGACAGTGGAGGACATACTGAGAGCTTGTGTGATGGAATTTCAAGGGAGTTAGGACTGACACTTGCCTTTGATAGAGTTTGCTTATAACAATAGTTATTAGACAAGTATCAGTATGCCACAATATGAATCACTTTATGGGAGGAAGTACAGGAAATCTCCGTGTTAGGATGAGGTTGACACAACCAAAATCGAAGGATTCGAATTGATAGAAATCATCACTCAAAAGATACAAGTCATTTGGGAGAAGACAAAAGTCATCTATGATCGTCAAAAGAGTTACTTGGATAAAAGGCAATGACTATTAGAGTTTGTAGTTGGTGACATGGTTTTCCTTTAGATATCAACATGGAAAGGTATTATTCGATTTCAAAGTCGAGGGAAGTTGAACCCTCGATATATTGGACCTTTATGCATCCTGGAGCATATCAAGACTATGGCGTATCGGTTAGAATTGCCACCGGACTTGGATAGGATCAATAATGTGCTCTATGTCTCAATGCTTAAAAAGTACTTATCGGATCCGTCTTATGTTTTGGAGACACCTCCAGTAGAGCTGAGAGAAGACCTGAGTTTTGAGGTGAAACCAATTCAGATTTTGGATCGGCAGATAAAGATATTACGTAGCAAGGATGTAACCCACGGTTAAGGAAATGACATGGGAACTTGAGGATACTATGAGATGTCAGTAGCCCCATTTATTTGTGTCCTCGACTTGGAAGTTTCGAGGGCAATACTTGTTTGAGGGGGGAGGACTTGTAATGCTAGACTCTCAGAGCCCTTTGTATTGTTTTATAATTGGAGATGCTACTGCATATTGATATATATACATGGTTGTATATGAGTTCAAAGATGTATTTAAATCCTTTTGGGTATATATATCATTGATTTATAATTTTATATGCCCTTACATGAACTTAGAGCTCATCGGTATGCGAAATCTTGAAGATTTATGACATATAAGCTTCTAAATGTGTAAAACCGAGTCCATTTGATAGATATGACTATGGTGCCTAAGTTAAATGTGTTATAAAGCCTTAGAGGTGATTAGACATGACCTATAGACTTATTAGACACTTAGAAAGCTTAATTGAAAAAATAAATGTACATAAGGGTTTCTTTGCCATTTGTTAAAAGTCAAAGGACTTAAACATAATTTTTCAAATTTTGGAGGACAAATATGTAATTTTATAAGGGGCTTAATTATTGTTTTCAAAAGTCTAGGGACCAGAAAAAAAATAAAATTTTTGGAGATTCCCAAATTTTGAGCTTAATTGCAAATTTAGGAAAAGTTTGGAGAATAAAATGGTAATTTCACATAACCTAAGGTCAAAAGTGTATTTTCACCATATTTTGGTCAAGAAGAGTCAATATTCTAGACCCTTCTTTATGTATGGCCGTGCAACCTATTACTAAAGACTTAAATCACTTTGTTTTAATTAAAAGAAAGGAGAAGAAAGGAGGAGAAGACCACTTTCGGCTATCACTTAACCCTACCTTTTTTTGATTATCTAACCCAAATCAAGGTGTCTAAGCTAATTTGGGCCAAAGTACTCAAATCTATCATTAGATTTGAGATATTCTCAAAGGATTTGAAGATATCACCAAAGGAAGGTTTAGGTAAATTTTGTCTCATCTCTCTGTACACTAGGATTTTGAGTTTGCTGCTAAGATATGTTGTTCTATATCCTTGAATATGCATGAAACATGGTTTAGATGAATGAAATGTGTCATGGAGAAGTTCTTTAACCCAAAACTAAAATATCCCCTATTTGGTGAAAGTTTGTGAATTTTTGATTTTTTTTTGAAATTGATGATTTAAATAAATTATATGGTGTTAATTGTGCATGTATAATGTGAATTGATGGTAAAAAATGAAGATGTATATTGGATAAGTCTTGGTCAAAATGATCGGAGAAGAAGTGGATTAATGTAATGAGTTGTGTAATTATGAAAAATGTAGCTTAAATGAAGGGAATTGGATTGAATGGAGTGGTGAAATGTGTCATTGTTAGGAAGTGTTTACTATATAACAAGATAGCAGCATGAATTACTATGATAAAGTCTTTAAATGTGACTTGAAAATCATACACAATAGGTGTTTGACAAAATGCCTAAGTGTACTTGGCTCAGGATTTAAGGATTCGTAATGATATGCATTGAAAGCGACTTTCATGTTTACTTAGAGTAAACTTGAATTGTTGCTCAGATTGATGAGTAATGACCTAATGTGCTTGGATAAAAATGTATTTAATTATGTTTTGAAATGAGCAAGTATTGAATTAAAGGCATTAAATGCCTTAGAAAATACAAAAAGCTAATGTAAATAGTAAGGAAGCAGTTATGTGAGAAGCTTAATGGTCGAATCCTATAGCTTAAAGAGAGTGATATTGTGTTTTATACACTTATGTGATGGTGTATAAATATGAAATTCATGTTTAATAGTAAATACATTGTTTTTTTTTAATGAATAAAGGCTCAAGAGTTGTGAATCAAAGAGCTTTTACCGATAATTTTTGAAGTTAAAGAAGTGTACGCCTTCTTTTGAGATGAGTTGGGAAAACTATATCTCTCAAATGAGATTAGATTATCCTAAGACATGCATGATGACTTGCATATAAATTTTGAACCTAGGTAATACATAGTAGAATTGAATCATAAATAGATGTTAGTATACTTATATGTATTTAATAGACGATCCTAAGGTTGATTACTCTCTCTCGATTTATAACTATTAACTCTAAATTATAAACCCTAATCAAATTATAGAAAATTTCAATATCTCAATTAATAATCTATCCAAAATCCTAATTAGATATGAAGTTGTCAAATAAACTATCAGGAACCTATATGAGATCTCTCTTCAAATGATTACTAATTTGATTAATTTCTCATTCTTATTAAATCACCTAACTCTTGTTAGCCCAATTTAATTACTTTTCATTCAATTCACCATCTCAGTCTATTACTGAATTATGCAATCACAGAAATCAATCACAATAAATCCAATAAATATAAAACAATTAGATTTTATTAAATTAAAGAAAAAAACCCGAAGGTGAGTATAAAGTATCTCAACATTCACAATCATATCATCAAACTGTTATTCCCAATTTTATACAATAATAAAAATAGAAAATCACAGGAAATACGATTCTAATTGGAGACGGGAGGTAGTTACGTCAGGAAACTCCAAATCTGAGAAGTATGTCGATGCCAACTTCTTCTCTACTTCTCTCTTCCTTCTTCTCTATCTTAATCTCTCAACAATTCTCTCTAGCTCCAAAATGTTTGATGTAAAAGCTCCCATCATCTTCTTTATCTTATTCTTTATATACCTTTTGGTTTCGGGCATCACTAGGATTTTTTGGAGATTCGAAAGGTCCAAAAACTCCCTTAAAACTTGACATTCTTGAGTGTCTACAAATCTGCCTGACACAAGCCACAACCGTGACCCTGCAGTCTACGCTCGTGGGCCACGTCTGAGTCTTCTGTCAGGATCGTGGCAATTAGGCCCCGATCATAGGCTATGTCTTAGGCTTCTGTCACGATCATGGCATATGGGCTACAATCGTGAGCTGAATCTAGTGCTTCTATCACAACCGTGGCCTATTGTGCCATGATCATGGGTCATTATTTTGGCTCGAATGTCTCCGAAGCTTCTTCATTCTTTGATGTTGTCTTTGAAACACTAACAAACACATCAAGGTATCTCAAAAATATAATAATTAAGCTCAAAAACTTGTAGTAACCTGTAAAAAAACACTTAAATACAATTAATTAACAAACTAGCACAATTCTAACCTAAGCATATACTAAACGATTAAGTTAACACTTAAATACATACCAATCTAAGCCCTATACATGATGCAACTCACTTATCAATATCTTTATTGCCCTCCTTCATTTCCATAGCTAAAGTGTGGATGGGCCCTCCATTCTAGATTATAATGATTGGAAAAAGGATCATATTTTTGTTGAGTTTGGCTAGGAAATTCCCCTATTATGTTAGCTTCTAGAAGGAAGTCTTGTTGCAATGTAAGGTACATATTTGTAAGATGTCTAGAGAATGAGCATATTTCGTGCACTTATGCCAATTGTATTTGACATACAACCATTTCAAAAATTAGAATAGTTAAATATGAAATTTAATTTTGAAGGTCCTTGTTACTTACCTCATTCATGTGCTTAATAGCTATATCCATTATCGTCTTAAATTGTTCAAAATTTTTGACCATATTTGATATCAATTGCTTTGACCTTTCAGGTGTTTTATTTATCAAAGCTACATCACTAACTAAATCAATCGTACTCCGATCTATTGGCAATAGTACTTCATAAACGTACAATCAAAAGTTCGTCAAGAATTTGATATGTGTGGGAAGCTAGCACATAACTCCATAAACCTCTAGTGAATTTTTTTACCCATATATCTCCTTTCTGATATTAGTTGTTCGTGATTTAGGAAAGAACTTCTCTATAAACAATCTTTTCATCTCATTCCATGTTGTCATTGAGCGAAGGGGAAGATAATAAATCCAATCATTTTCCTTATCATTCAATGAGAATGGAAATACCCTAAAATTAATTTATTATTTTGTCACCCCTTATGGCTTTAATCCATAGTAGACGACATAAAATTCCTTTAGGTGTTTATGCGGGTCTTTACCTGTAAAACCATAAAAAAAATTGGAAGTGAGTGAATCAAACTATATTTCAATTCGAAACCTATCTTAACATCTAGAAATTGTATACATAATGATTTTTTATTTAAATTTGGTACTGTTAAATCCCTTAATGTTCTAATGTTAGGATTTGCTATCTTTTCTTTAACTTCCTGAAAATTAAAACCTTCACTAATTGTTAAATCTATTTGAACTTTCATTTTTAAAGGTGAATGATTGTTTCCTTGCTTAGTTTCTTTTCTTAAATGATGTGTTATTTTTGTAATTTTTGGACTATATTGCAATTCACCTGTCTAAGAAGAACAAGTCAATAAGACAAGAGATTAGCAAGTAAACTGTAAAATAACATAAAGAAATTAAGGAACTAAAATAGTTTCCTGATAATGATGGCAAAATTTTGATCAAGTTGTTGAAACCCTCAAAATTAAATCTAAGTCTCTAACGTCTATTAGTATTTGCCAGGTCGAATCCTAAGAGAACTAAACATCAGTTTCTTAATTTCAATTAACAAAATAAAGTAGGAGTTTATAATTAATTAACTCATCATCATTATCATTATCACACCCGATCCGAAGTCCCGTAATAAAGCGAGATCTGGGGAGGTCTGATAATACGTAGCCTTACCCCTACATAGTAGAGAGTTATTTCCGGTAGACCCATATGCAGATGTGACAATAAAGGAGTGATGTAGGTTAAAAGAGTAAATAAGTAAAACTGACACGCTAAATCATTATGTAAATAAAATTATAATAAATACATAAATAAATAAAAATAAAATATAACTCAACTTTTTTAAAATTTTAAAACTAAAATATAATGAAATATAACATCTCTTTATCTTTAAAAAAGCACCAATATCCAGATGATAAGAGAGTAATAAAGCATCAAAGAACTCGACTTTGAATCATACAAAACACAAAAGCCTAAAAAATTAAACATGTAGAAACACAAAACGTCTAAAACCATAAGATTATTAAGCATAAAAATTCAATCTTGATATAAACCCACCAATAGCAGATGCAAAGACATCAACATACTAAAACCCAGAAAGCATTAAACCTAAATCAAACAAAGAAGCTAATATCAAAAGTAAAAAATCATAAAGAACAGACATTTCAAAAAACCCAACATAACCCAGAAAATACCAAAATAGAAGAGACTAATTAATCAAGACCATACCCGAAACGAGGAGGCTGCGGAGAAGGAAGAGAGAGTGAGAGCGCCAAGAAAAAGAGAGAGCAACATAGAAAAACTTACGTGTTGAATATTAATATTAATATCAAAATAATAAAAACTGCAACCAGCCGTTACTTTGCGATCTAACATTTTATAATCAATGATAAAAAAAAAAGTTCCATTTTTTTCACCAAAAGAGGAAAAGAAAAACTAACCTGTTTGTTGTAGATATTGACGTAGATATTGAAAAGGTACCGGAGTCCAAACAATAATCCAAGTACCAAAGTCCTTCCAAAGTTTGTTGTGAAAAACTATTTTACTAAAATTAACAAGGAATCAAAATATATCAACTAAATATAAAAGGGAGAAATTTAAGAGTCCTTAACTCAAATTCAAGAGAAAGAGCTTATCTAATTGTAACATTGAGCATTATTCTAAAAAGAATAATTGTCTTAATTCAAGCAGTTAGTTCGAAATATATTAGGATAGCCATAATAAGTATCAAAATGTTCTAAGTTAATTGATCCAAAAAAAATTTACCATTAATTGATTGGATATGATAGCATTCCATAAATGATAATAATAAGGTTAATGAAAAAGACTAATGTGCTTCCTAATGGTATCATTGAGGATGTTTTAGTTCAAGTTAATGGTTTGGTATTCTCAATAGATTTTTACATTTTAAAAATAGATGGAGATAGTGTTGAAATTTTTTTGATTTTATTGGAAAGGTCATTTATAAAGTTGACCAAGACAAAAATTGATGTGGACAAGGGTATTCTTTCCTTGGAATTTGATGGAGAGATAGTGAAGTTCTATATTTTTTAAACAATAGAGTACCCTAATGATTTTCAATCCATTTATCATATGGATATTGTGGATTTAGTTATGTAGGTTATGTTTAAAGAAGAAAGTTTTGAAGATAAGTTGGAGTATAAGGCCAAATCAGAAGTAAATTAGTAAGTAAATGAAATTGTAGAACCATTATTAAATGAAATTGTAGAACCATTATTAACAATGCTGATAGATTTTAAAACTTTGAACGCTAAACTTACTATAACTAACAAGAAAATGCTAGCTTCTATTTTGCAAGCTCCGAAGATAGACTTGAAGGCTTTACTGGATCACCTAAAGTATATCTATTTGGGTTAAAGAGAGTCATTACGTATGATCGTTTCAAAAAGGTTGATTGTAGGGCAAGAGGAAGGACTAGTAACACTACTATAGGGGTACAAAACTGCAATTACGTAAAAGTTTGAGAAGATAAAAAGTCCTGTTGAGCATAATGACTTTAAATAATTGCACTTTTCAAGAGGTAGCCCAAATTATGATAGTTTTTATTAATTCTATTTTAGTTAAATATAGTTTTCATTATATTATTTTTGAAAAAATTATTGGCTTAAGGGGAAATGGGTCTTAAAAGTTCCAGAGTATTAAATTTCTTAAGATGTGATCACGTCTTATATAATTCACTTTTCAGGAGTAGAGACCCTAAAATCCCATAATACTAAATCTTATAAGGCGAAATCATGCCTTATATGATTTAACTTTCTAGAATGGAAGCCCTAAAATTACATAATATTAAGTCCCATCAGGTAATATCATGCCTTATGTGATTTAACTTTTTAGACTGGAGCCTCTATAGTTCCACAAGATATTATTATGCCTTATACATGTTAATAGTTTATTTGTTTGATAACCATAAATGAAGGAATCATAATAAAAAATGGGAATGAGAATGAAAAGTGAGAATTGGAATGGAAATGAAATTGTTGATTATGTGTATTTAGTATGCAAGCACTAAAAATGAGATTATAGACTAGTGTTTGGTATCAAATATTAAGAATAATAATGACAATTTTTATTTATGTTTGATTATTATGTGATTGATTTTGTAAATAATTAATTAAAACATTTTGTATTATTATTAATTAATAAAAATTTGTATTTAATAAATAAATAACTAAAATTATTTTAATGATTCAATGAATTATTGATTTTTAAATAATTATGTATAATTTTTATAAGAAAAAATTAAAAAATGAACTTATTTTATGATATAAAATCGTTGAAATAAAATGAAATAATTGTTGAAAAAATTAAATAAAGTAATGTGTAGTATTGATAATAATATCCTAATAAGAATCAATAAAATGATGTATTATCTAAACAAATAAACTAATCTTAAATTTTCAAACAGAGAGTTTTAGTTGAACTATAAAACAAAGACAAAGTGAAGAAAAAAGAAGTTATGTTTGCCCACGACTGTTTATTTATTATTTTTGATACATGATTTCAGGTTATACTCGTACCTACCTTGAAATTAAAATTCAAGATTATTTAAAATTCATTCTAGATTTGCCAATCCTTATCCATTACTAATAACCAAATAAGCAAAAATTAAGAAATGTAAGTTACATACCCATTCCCACATCTTCATTCCCAATTACCAAGCGTACCTTAAGTATTTGTTCTTCTAGAAATGCTAATAGATGAATCTTCATGGTTTGGATTGCTCAAAAGATAATAATAGCCATTTTGAATTGGATTGTTAGTATTAGAAAAGAAAACTATTCAAATTTGATAAATGAAAACAAATTAACAAAACACATACACACTTACATGTAATAAGTTGGATATTCTTATGATCTTGATAATTATCACTTAGAATTAAATTAAGTTATGGATAATTACCAATTTAATTTAATTGTGTTTTATGATTAAGATATGTATGTAATCTTACTTTGATACCATTTGTAGAATTTTAAACACTTAAATAAACATAAGATTTTTTCAAATCATAAGCATCAGTTTAAAGGAATTCTTATGTTTTTATTATCAAAAGATCTTTTAATTTATCATTATCTCTTATTTATAAATAATTTTAATTTTATTGACTATTCTTTAATAGTTATCAATTGAAAGGCTATACTCTAAACTTATCATGTGTGTCCTTTCATTATCAATTTAAACCGATCTGGGGTTAGGATCGACCTAAACCGACCCATTATGCATACAATTCAGCATGCCAACTATTAAACAACTTATTAGGAACACAAGATAGCCAATCAAAAATGTCACCAAATCCCCCGCTCTTGGGAGATGCCCTCAACGCTGAGGAACATGTACTAGGGTGTATGTGCGACTCGTTCAAATCGTGGGCTGGAACAAAGGAATAAAATAAGAGTTAGAGGGATACAATAAAGAGATAAACACCCTATATAGGAATAAGCATAGTTTGACCACAAAAAACAAAAAAGTTGGAATCTGAATCCTTAAAAGATATTGAATATCTTCCTAGAGAGGAATATAAAATGGATGTGTGTTGTGATTTTCTTAAGATAAATCTTTCGAGACATAGAATTATGATAAAGTGACTATGTTCTTCACTAGGGGCCTTAACAAATCTAATGGGTTCGTAAATTCCAAGCATCTTATTAACATCTTAAATGTTGGCAATTTATCATTAGCAAATATTCATCTTAATTATAATTTCTTATCTTTGTTGATTACATCTTATCATTCTATTGTAATTTGTTTAGATATGATAATTTTAAATTCCTTGAGTATAGCATTGGTTTAACATGTGTAAATACATATGTAAACCTTTATGTAAAATTACAAAATAATATAAAAACACCTTAATTACTAATGATATCATTTCATTTTATGGTATCAAAGCTTACCTAAGTATATCCTTTACATTTTCTTCATCCTTTTTATCCTTTCTTACATATTCCTCTACACCAGTCTTAATACAAGTGTCAAACCCAATACTAAAAATGACTTCAAACAACACTACCCTAATAATCACCAATATCACCAACTTCATCACTATTACTCTAAATAACAACTGTTTAATTTAGAGAAATCAAAGTAAATCCATGCTACTCACTTGTAATTTGTTTGGCTATATTGATGAGCCCATCTCCTCACTATCAAAGCATTATGATCCTATTCTTAGTGAATCATCTCCTTTAGCAAACTTCTTAGATTGGGAGAAGAAAGACAAATTTATTTGTTGTTGCCTCACCATAACTCTTATCTCTACTATAGTGATCCTTAGTCTCGATTGTGACACTACTTAAACTCCATGGACAAAATTTGAAGATTATTTTCTTTAGAAACAACGACCTAAAAATCGTTGCTTCGATAGCACCTTCATAATACCAAAGAAAGGCAATTCCTCCATCACTGATTAACAACTACCGCATCCACAACTAAAGAATTAGTAGCCAATAGAAACTCAGTATCATTTGAGGACTTAGTCCTCTTTATACATAATGCTTTACCTCCCAATTACAAGTCATTTGTCACTAACATAGAGAATCGTAAAGTAACTCTTTTATTCTCAAAATTACGAGTCAAGCTTCACTTATAAATAATGTCTATTACCCTTTTATCAATCTTAATATGAAATGGTGTTTGTGGCATCTCATGGTAGTCGGTTCTTAGCTCACGGCAATGGTATATGTCCTAAATAACGAAATAGGGTGACCCACAACATAGACCAATTTTGGTCTTTTTCTTGTTTCAACTAGGTTAGGTCGCACATTCCTTCTCAAGGACTTAGTCCAAATAGACCCTCACCTTTTCTAAGCAAACATATCTTACCCTAGAGCCCACCTTCCCAACTTATGAACCTCATTCACCCCTATTTCCAATCTACACAACATACTTCAAGCCCATCTCAATATCCCTTATACAACCCACATTTCTCTTCTAATTCCTAGCCTAATTCAAATTAGTGACCTCTAAAATGTAAAATTTGTAAAATAACTAATCATATGGTTGTTAGCTGTGGTTTCAAGTATATGTAATCTAGAAATAATTCATTCACTACTACTATTTATCTGATAGTAATTTAACCTTTAAGCCCTAAATCTTTAACCCACTACAACCCCATCCACCTATTCTTTTAGTGAAGTTACAGAGTGCCTTCTAAATACGACAACTTCCTCCTACACAACACCTAGTAACCATCTTGTTGACTCGCTCCAATCATATCAAAGAAACAACCAAATGGTATTCAGAAATAAAAATACTCTTTCTATCTCTTGTCAAGGCTCCTTAACCTTCCCAACAAACCATATACCTTTACATTTATAAGATATTCTCATTATTACTCAACTTACTGTAAATTTCTTTATATTACATATTTTATTAAAGGCAATTCTTGTTTAATTAAATTTGATCCATCTTGTTATATTGTGAAGGATCTTTCAACCAAGACTTCACCCTTCGTAAGAAGTGTCCATAATAATTTGTATCCCTAAAAGATTCTTTTTCACATTACCAATCCCATAACTCTTGATGTTTGTAATGCTTCTCCATAGATTTGGCATTAATGTCTCAATCATCCATTTAAGTAAAAAAATTTCAAATTTTTTTCAATCACTCAAAGTGCCTAATGTCAATATTGATTATACATAATGTCTTCAAGGTCAAAGTTATCGTCTTTATTTTACATCATCTACTAGATTTTGTACAAAATCTTTTGAGCTTATTCACTGTGACATTTGTGAACCCTTAACCTCTTTATCTCTATCTGTTCGATATTATTATATATTGTTTTATACAATTTTAGTCGATTCACTTTGATATTTCCTCTCACCAATTAGTCTTAAGTTATACACAAATTTCAACTTTTCAAAGTTATTGCTGAAAACTTATTTTCTACCAAAATTGAAATGCTTCAATGTAATGGAACTATTGAACTCATCAAAAGAATGTTTGCTAATTTTTTGAATGCTTATGGTATTATTTTTTGTATATCATATGCTCATTCCCCATAATAAAACGATACTACTGAATGCAAAATTTATCATATCACTGAAACTAGAATCACCTTCTTCTCTATAGCTCTTTTCCCAATTGCTCCTGGTTTAACTCATTTTTACAATTGTTTATCTCATTATTCTCATGCCCTACTTTGTGTTTCACTACAATTATCCTTACGAACTTTTGCTTTATACACCTCCTAACCTTGACCATCTTTGTGTTTTTTGGTTATACATGCTTTCTTTTCTTGGACTAACTAGAACTAATAAACTTAAACCAAAATCTATTTCATGTATGTTTCTTAGTTATGCTCCTAACTATAAAGGGTCTCGTTGTCTTAATCCTTTAACTAGTAAAATTTATATTTCTAGTCATGTTCATTTCCTTGAAACCCAATTCCCTCATCTCATACCCATCTCTTCTTCTTCTCCTAATTCCCTTTCCTTACTACTATATATCAATTTAACACCTACTTTCCCTATAAATCCCTTCCTTCTTCTAATAGGTTTCCATAATTCCACATCGTCTCTTCTATCTCTACCACCAATACCTTAACTAATACCACCATCCTCCCACCTAATGGTTACCCAAACACGAGATTGCACCTAAAAAACTCAAAACTTTCCCAATCATATTACTTATAACACCACCATGCAATCATCTCTTGATCCTGATCCCACTTCATGTACTCATGAAAACAAATTTCCTGATTGGCGTCAAACAATACTCAATAAGTTCAAGGCTCTCCATCATATCAATACTTGGTCTCTTATTCCTCCTCTTCCAGGTACACATATTGTTAGCTACATGTGTGTTTTTCCAAACCAAACTTAATCTTGATGCTCTCTTAATCAATTTAAAGCTCGCTTTGTTTCCAAATGTTATCATTAGTCACCTGATCTTGTGTAACGCCCCCTCACCGTAGGGTACACATCGGGACGCCCGAAGGTTGCTCCGACGCGTATCCCACGCTAAAGGTTCACTACCAGAAAATTTCGCTAATAATCCATATGGCATCGCAGTAAATTAAATCACAATATAACAG
>JANIHY010000002.1:35431444-35441558 GCA_027479065.1 Erythroxylum brevipes
AAGTCCCAGCAATATCCGTGGAATGACGATCCAACGGTGCCTCTATAACAGTTAAATAATTACCCATTACTAAATGCTTAATCAGAACAATTCAATGATGCACATGTCTTTATTAAAAGATGTACGATGCATGTTCATGACTTTCCGGCGCTATCGCAATTTCACTATCTTTTGTCCAAATCTAACTTTTCACTCAATTGATCAATAATGACTCATTCGCTTTCAATATACTGACCTGGAACTCCACAAGTCTCATTTCTACTATTCAGTTCCTTTGGCCAAAACATATACACTAAACTAATCTCAAGAAAACCTAAAAACCAATTTCATCTCGAACTAGATCAAATTCACCTATTGAAAACTCCAATTATCATAATACAATCCTTAGGTTACAATAGGAAACCATAATCGACTTTCTTTCAATAATTAAGATCTCACTCATTTGAATTCAAATTTTCTTTATTTACCTCAATTGTAGACCTCTTTCTCTAGTTTATAACGAATCAAGAATCACCTCAATTGGAGGTCTATACCATTAGTTATGCCCCAAAAACTAAGATAAACCAATTCAGAAAATGGTCCTCGCCGCAGCATCCTGGAGCCGCTCGCCGCGACGTCTACACAGTGGCTCATTGCGACGTCCAACTTACCACTTGTCGCGACGTCCCGCTCGTCGTGGCGAACCGGTCGTCGTGGCGTACGCTCGTCTCGACGTCCAATTATCCTGTCGTCACGACGTGCGGTCCTGGATCGTCTTCTTCGACTCCTTTTTTATATTTCTCTCTCTAAAATACACCCATAACTCAACACAACTACCCCAATCTTTCACATTTAAACCCATTAATGCATGTAACTAACAAATCAACAACATAAATAAAGAGATCACTTACCAAATAAGCTCTCCTTCTTAAACTTCCGAAAATTTCTCTAATCCTTTCACCTTTCTCTAACACCCACGGCTCTCTCTCAAAACTTCAACAATCTTCATCTTCCTTAAGATTTAAGCTTTGCTTTGCAAGTGGAGAAGAAGCAAGCAACATCTTGAAGAGAAATTCGAAAACCAACCAAGGAAGAAGAAGAAATTGTGCCCTAGAAGACAGGAGGATTTCTTTTCTCCAAATTTTAAAACCTAAAGCATTTAAAGGTAAAACAAATATGCCTCTAGTCTTTTTCCTCACAGTACATTTAGGTCTCTTTCTCTTTTCACAATCATTTCCAATACAATTCGTCTCCAAATTTCAATGGCTTGACATATTAATTTCTAAAATCATATCTCTAGCTTTTCATTACCATTAGACAGTTATTTCGGTACTATACAGTCAATTTGTCCGTCACTCGGAAAATTTTCGGTCCGACCATTTTCTCCCAATTATTCCAGAAAATTTCTAAGGGTCACTATCAATTGATAACCACTCCTAGGACATTCCAAATTCAGAATTATCAATCACAATTGTCTCAGAATTCACATAAATACCAGAAATGTCATGAATGCATGTACCTATATGTGCACGTGCAAAAAGACCAATTCCTCTAAAATTAGAGGCCAAATGAATGTTCACATCAAAATATGCAATGCAACTACTAGCCTGTCCCAATTGACCAATTTACCCTTCCCATCGGTGATGGGATGTTACATAGAAGAGGTCCCTTCTATAGGGATGGTATCCTCAGTTTCAGGCCCTTTAGTTTTAGTTTCTTCAAGCTGTTTGGTAGAAGAACGGGTGGACTTCCTTGCATAACTATTTGAGATCAAAGTCCTGGCTTTCTTAGAGTTTAAAGCTAGTAGGGACCTCTCATTAGGCTTTCATTTGGAAACAAAACTCTAAGCAACTTCCTTTTAAAAATTAGAGTTACCTTATTCTCAACCCTTAACATCCAAAAACCTAAAATAAATAATGATAAAAGTTAGCAAGAGAAGTTAACAATCAAATATTCTATTGTCAAAAGGAGTACCTTTAAGGATGGTAGAATCCATATAAGGTATCAATCTTTGAAATTTTTTAACCACCAAAATTGGTAAGCCTCCATGTTAGAAACACTAGTTGATAAGATCTTGCACTTCATAAAGCAATATATTTCCAAAAGAAATTTATCACTGATAGCACGCCTTACAAGGGCACTCTCACTAAATGGTGTAAAAAATGAACAATAGGAGGAATTCCTAAAGAAAGGCTAAATTGTTGACTTTAGAGATAATGAATGTATACTTCAAAACCCAAAGAAGGAATGTCAATGGGCCAAACCCAGACCCTTCCTAGCCTAGCCCGATCCGATCCTAGGCTAGGGTGACCAGTGGCCTGGCCTGACCCCGAGCTAGGGTGACCTTATCATAGGCCAGGATAGGTCAACCGGTGGCTTGACCCGATCACAAGTTGATTGGCTTGTGGCCTGGTCATAGTTCGACGGGTCATGGGTGAGCCAGACCAATCTGACTTACCATATTTTTTAGAAAGAAAAACATTAAAAAAGATGTCATTTTTGAAGTAAAGATCAAGCCACGGGTCACCCCAGTCCTCGGCCAAACCATGATCAGCCTATGGCCTATTTGAAGTAAAGATTGAGTCAGAGGTTACCCTAACCCTCGGCCAGACCATGATCGGTCTATAGAACTGGGCCAAATTTGACGTCCATGATCCAAAGGCATAATAGAAGAGTCAGGTTTTAATGTTTTATCACTACCATCAACAAAAACTCTCGGATTGGTATAGACAATGATAAGTTTTTGATAAATAGCCGAACAAGACAATTCAAACATCTTAAAATTTCCAAGCTAATAGTTCTTTCAAAAAAGTCTTCAACAGGATTCAGTTGTTCCATCAACCTAGACTTCAATGGTAGCAAAAAATTAAAGACATCTTTAAGAGGCTTGCACATAAACTAGTGAACAAATGAAGATCAAGGAAGTTTGGAAACCTAAGATTAGTAGAAGGATAACATTCTCTCTCCTTAAGTTAAGGGTCGTAAGTAAAAGTCTAAAGTTAGATAAACCATACACATAAGTTAAGTCACTGTAAGGGGAGATTAGACACACATCTCCCTAGATTTCGATAGAGGAATCCTAAGAAAACAAAACTAAGAGTGAAGAATTTGCTAAAGGCCACTATTGTGCAAAAGGGAAGGAACTCCAAACTTGGTTTATTATTAACAGGATAAAAATATATATCGATTCACTAAGACGCAAATAAACTTGATATGTTCTTCATAAATGAGATTTTTGGAAGAAGAATAACTATTTATTAGCCCAATATAAGAAGAACATTTAAAAGTACCAGGGTTTAAACAATGTGTCTCCTCGACCAAACAAACAAAATCTTGCCTCGATTAGAGGCAATCTAATAAGAAAGATAATATCTTTTGATGAGATTCAAACATATCTAAAAGGAAAAATAGAGTTACAAGAATGAATCTAAAATTTCAAGATGGCAGGTACAATATTTGGTTGACATTTTGGAAGAAGCTATTAATTAAAAAAGGTCTTGTCTCTTTCAAGTTGAATGATATGAAAGATATAACCCATCCACCCACTTAACCTATTATTCTATATTTTTGGTCACGATTTCAAAGATTCAAGAAAGTAAAATTTAGGAAAAATTTATATTTACCTATCCCTTCCAAAATGGTTAGGGATGGGTGAGACGATTAGTAAATGAAGGAATCTTGATAATTAGAGTAAAACCTTATTCATGATTGAAATGGAGAAATCCTCAAAAAAATGTTGAAAAAGGAATTCAAATGTCAAAATTAATAGCCAGAATTAAAGGGGGAGATTTGGAGTTGAAGAAGTTCTTTACCTGATTCTTATAAAGGTCAGAAGAGGCTCAGTCAGGATAAAGATCATCTCAAGCTTTATAGCTTGCATGAAGATGTGAGGTTAAGAAAATTCAAGGAATTTTTTTAATACAGAAATTAGAAATGTTCATCTGTAGCATTTAGTTCGATAGAATCAGTTAAAGAAGAGGAAGATATGTAATAAGTGGAAGCCATAGTTCTAGAAAAATATGAGAGAATTTACAAGCTAGAAAAAGAAAAATATTAGATTTAGGGGAGATTTTTTGAAGTGTGAGATTGAGAATGAAGTAGCAATAAGAAGAATTTATAGTCAAAATTTAAGGGAATGGCAAGAGTTTGAAATTTAAATAAAGAATGTTTTCTGGCTTCTATTACGAATGAAAAGGTATAGATTTCAAATTTAAGATAATATTGATGTGATCTTTGGGCATGATTCTCCTAATATGTTAAAGATTCATTATAATTTAGGAAGATCCTCACCATGAAATTATTAGACCTTCCTCCTAAATTCCTTCTAGCTTTTGAAATCTGTAAAACCAATGGGCTATATCTGAAATTTAGCTTTGAACCTATTTTACAAAAGGTTAAGAGAAATTTTATGTCATATATTTGATTCACTCAGCTAAACATATGCAGGGGACAATTGTTAATAGCCTAAAAAAAATTCAACGTACAAGTGAAAGTAACCCAAAAATGAAAATCACCCCACAAATGTTTAGCCAGAAAAGTCATGAGTAGCAAGAAACCAAAAATGTGGAAAGAAACGTGTTGAATTCGTGAAAGTCCAAAACATGAAAGTTGAGAAAACTGTGAAAAGCAATTAACAAGAACATGGCTAAATGGGGTGAAAGTTGAGCAGTTATATAAAAGTTGAGGAAATAGTGGTAAAGCAGTTATATAAAAGTTGAGGAAATAGTGGTAAGTTAAGGTGAGCAATTATTGCAAAAACTGTTTTTGAGGCAATTAAGATTGACAAGACTATATAAATCCTCCAACATCATGACAAAACATGTGCAATTTTCAAACAACAATTACTATCATAAGACGACGAAATCAATTTTCAAAGAAGACAATCAATCAACTTCAAAAAACAGCTTTTTTCAATTTTGTTTACATTGTGAATTTATTTTTATTATCTTGAATTTTCTCCTACAGTTTGTGATTCCTTTTTTATTATAATCAATTATTTTCTTTAATTCAAATCTCATTTCAACATATTTTATCATTTTAATAACTTAGAAGTACATTTTCTAAATTTTTTAAAACCCACTTATATGGTTAATAAAAAGTCAAAAATAAATACTCAGAATTGTAAATTAACACCAACTGATGTCACGCGGAATCCAACACAAAATAAAGAGTTGATGAATTGTGTACGTACGTCTAAGCCAAAAGGACAAAAGTAAGCCTAAGTTGCCCACGTAAAGAACAGACTTTGATCATTATGTATAAAATGCCTCCAATTATCTTCACTGATTTGGAAGTCTTCCCAAACTTAAAATGGTACGGATACAAAAGTTGCGGTAAATGAAAAAGGCTTTATAAGCAATACAAGAGAGAGACTACAATCAGAGAGCTTTCTTCTCTTTTTTAAATCTTTTTATTTTCCTTTCTCTCAGGAAATAAAAAAGAATTAGACGATCTTGAGAAAATTAACCTAATTAAGAATGCCTCAGGGTAGATCATTAGATGTGCTACCATCTGTTTTACAACAGTACGGACTAATACTGAAACTCAAAAAGCTTTCTTCTCGTAAGAAACGAGCCCATGTACCCCACCTTCGGCTTGTGCCGCTCCTGTCCGAACCTGTGCCAAGTCAAACGGAGTGAAGAATAAGGGGGGAAAAATCTAAGCAAATGAGAAGAAACATAAACTAAAAACAAAATGGAAACGCACAGATAATTGGCACAAAAGGGGATGGGCAAAAGCAACACGCCATGCATTTGACATATGCTTAACTCTACAATGAGATGATACACTCCAATGTGATGACAGGAAATTCCACATTCTTACAACTTCATATTCTGGCCTACACTAGATTTTGATATCCATCACAATTTCTTACGTGCCAAATCAATTTTCCACTTCTAACACATAGATCCCTTGCTCCTCCAAGGAAGAAAGTTGAATTTGGCTTACTTTACTATCGCAGCTACACAAGTAGCAAATCCCTAGTGCCACAATTATGGCACTGGGATAGCTGGAAGAATAGCCTAATTGAATGATTTTTAATTGAATAGCATGGAGGAGATCCGATGAGAGCAATCAGCTGAATAGAGGAACTAAAGCTGCATAACTAATCAGATTTGGTAATCACTCTTTGACATTACGATATTGAATCATACCTCAAGCCTTAATGTCCTTGATCTTAACAAATCATGAGCAGACTGCAGAGAATGAGCCCCAAGATCTTGGAACCCTTGCTTCACTGCTTGCATGGTATATGGCAATATTTTCAATATAGAGCCTTTATTAGCAACCATTCCCACAACGCCCTGAGCAATCTTCAGCTTAGCTGTATCACCTAAGTATCTTTGATCACTCCCCTTAGTCATTGCTTCGAGAGAGCCCATGCCTCGGTATTTTTTTATCAAGCAGCCATTCTAAAATAGAAAGTTTATGGTTACTTAACAGAAAACTCATATTCAAGGGCAAAACAATCACACATAGATCTTCAATACAATTTCTTAATTCGTGTTAATTTGCTAAATAGTAAGGAAACAACAAGGAATAACATCCACTCATCTTTTTCTTTTATTTCCTATGGCAGCTAAAGCTTAAACCTAACAATGGACATCACAAAGACAAGGACTTTGCCCTGCCTCGACAAGATATGAAAATATCATTATTCATTAGCCTCTTAATAAATCTCAATCTCATAATATGAACCTCAAGGTTAATTTGGGTTCTTCAATGAAATTATTTTACAATGGTAGTGAAACCTCCAAGTTCAGGTAAATAGATAAACAGCAACGATCAACTAGTACACAGGCACAGGTGCCAGTGAAAGAGTAATCAAAGTGAGAATCCTCACATATTCAAAACGGTCCTACTTAATGTGATTTTCATGCGGCATTATTTCAAGGTGAAAACATTGTACCTGAGATTGATAAACCCCTGGAGTTTCAGTGCTTCCAGCTAAAAAGTTTCCCATCATTACAGTGGAGGCTCCCAGAACTAGAGCCTTGACTATATGGCCCGAGTTTTTAATACCACCATCAGCAATGACAGGAATACCATTTTGTGAAGCTACAGTTGAAACCTTGTAAACTGCAGTTGCCTGTAACGTTTTGGCAAAAGGTATTTTAGAACAGTTAATGAACATGACACATTTGTAATTTAGGCGTGACAGTTGGACCCAAATCCGGCCCAGCCTGAAAGGGCCACTCCTATTTTAGGCAGCTCAATCGGGCTTCGAGCCGAGGTTAGCCAACTGGGCTTGGACCTGAGGAGCCAGCCCAAGTGCGAGTATGGGCCATTGTCATTCCTAATTTGCATATGGCATAATTTTTTTTTCAAAGACAACTAAAACGGAGAGTCCTTTTACCTGTCCTCGCCCAACTGCACAAACCTCTTGAGTGGTACATATAGAGCCAGATCCCATTCCAACTCTCAATCCATCTACCTCTGCCTTAATCAAATTCTGTGCCTGATTCATTGTCACCACATTCCCACCAATTACATCCAATTCCGGATAAGTTTGCTTTATGTGTCTGATCATCTCAATTTGATAGATAGAGTTTCCTTGTGAACTATCCAACACCACAGCATTTACCCCTGACTTAACCAACAGCTCCAGCCTTTCCTTGTCAGATGGCCTAGTCCCAATTGCAGCTCCAACCATCCATTTCCCGTCGGGTCCAACTGTCCCCTTTCCAATCTTGGGACACCCTTTAACCCTTTCAACCTCAGCCTTGCTCACCACATCCACCACTCCTCCATCCTTCTCCAGCACCACGAAATCTGTCTCTACCTGCTTCAATTGCTCATCAATCTGCCCCAAATCATAACTCCACGGGACAACCATTTTAGAATCAGTAATACGCATGTAATCCACCAATTTCATTTCTTTATCATCTAATCCAAACCAGTCGGCCTTGGTAACATACCCCATCAACTTGGAATCAGCATTCCCTGTTTCAAGTCAAATCACTAAGTAAGACAACAACGAGCAAAGCAACATATAATAAACAGAACCTTAAAAAAGACGAAACTTAGGAAGTTACCAGATTCAGTAACCAACACACAAGGAACGCTACCATCATCGAACTCATCAAATATCCTAGAATCACGAGACTTCACGACAGGATTGGACAAAACAGGGACGCGACGAGACTTGACGGATCTAACCATTTGGGCCTGCTGAGACGGAGTGAGGTTGGAGTGGATGATGCCAATAGCTCCAACAGCAGCCATGGCGGAGGCCATGTAGGACTCGGTGACGGTGTCCATGGGAGAAGACACGCATGGGACGGAGAGGGTGATGTTGCGAGAGAGGCGGGTTGAGAGAGACACGGCGTCTGTGGGGAAGTCGATGTAGTGAGGCAGGAATATGACGTCGTCGTACGTGAAAGAGAAGCCCTGGTTGAAGAGCTTATCGGCGGCGTAACCGTCATATTCAAAGCCGGCGGTCATATCGATAGCGGTGGGGACGACGGCGGCAGTTGGGGATTAGGGGACGGAGGCCGCTGGTGGTGGTGGGGGGTTTTGTTTGAGAGGTAGTTGTTAGGGTTTTATTTTTATAACAAAATTGGAGGGAAACGGCCAAATAGGTTGTATCCTCTGTTCATCGCCGTAGTGATTGCGTGGTCCAGCCTCTAAATTAATTGGCGTTATGTTTTAAACACGGTAACCAACTGCTTTGGGCCCCACTTCTCTGTTCTTCCGTTTGTTTGTTTCGGGTCAGTTTTAGATCTCATCTTATAAAGCAAATGTTGGACGGAGCGTTTATTAATCCGGCTTCGTTTGTCTCCTTTGACAACTCAGTACAGGATTTGAGTATCATGTCTTCATGTTGGAGAGCTATTTAAGGTAAAATTTAATTGGTCGGGTCGGTTTGCTGGGTCCGAATTCAGATATAATGATCCAAGAATTGATCGGTCCGTCTTTCAAGGATTAGTATCACGCCTATCAGCTATGCCATGCTCAGGTTCAGTTTACGACCTTCTTGGCTCATTCGCAGATGGAAATCTCTCATGCATACGGAAAAACTTAAACCTAACTTCTGCTTCATATATAAGGTATAACTCTGCCATAATAGAGATACGTGATCGTAAACCTAGTTTCTCTGCTCACAAGCGATCCTACCCAGACAAAGAATTGACTTGAGCGTCGGAGGGGCTTATCGGGAAACAACCCCCGACGTGCCTTTCTTTATTTTGCAGGAACTTTCAAGCTAAAGCTCTCGGGAGAAGCAGCAAGCTCCACGGATCCAAACGGTAACATGCAGCCTTGCTAGAACCAGGCAGAACCAATTGACGCCCACCGTGGGGCCCGACATCAGCATACCATATTCAGAAACACACAAATCAGTCAGGCGACAACAGCTAACCCTGATATAGCCGCTGTCGCGGCTCTGGCGTTATAACGGATGGGTTTGCAGTTACCTGCTACCCTGCCGTCGACACACCATGCTTCCCGCACGCAATCTTTGGACCCGAATGATCAACCGCAACCTCAAAACCTAGAACAAAAAAAACAGAGCGTAGCCTTGGAAGATAACGTTGGAACCAACATGCGCCTGAATCTCCGGCACCCCTCAAATGCAGATCCTCCTACGCCTGTGCACACCTCCCTTACCTGAAAACAGATCGAGGAGGCGGCTGATCTGTTGATTCGCCAAATTTTACAGTCTCAACTGGCACAACAGCAGCCGTCCGCACGGCCGACTAGTATAACGACTGATCGCCACCCTACTGAAGCCTTAGAAAAAGTCATGGACGATCGGATCAATGCAGCCATGAGCTTCCGCCTGGATCGCCCAACAGCTCAATATAGCTCTCCCTTTACTCCGGCGATCTTGGATAGCCTCTCAGCGGTCAACACCAAAATACCGACGCCTGAAAAGTACACCGGAAAGACCGATCCCCTAGGCTATTTGCAGCACTTCCAGTCGATGATGAGCTTACAATGCGTCCCTGATGACATTCAGTGTAAGGCATTTTGCACTGCCTTTCAAGAAGAAGCCCGACGATGGTTCAATAGTTTACCCCCGTGTTACATTACTTGCTTTGAGGATTTTAGGCTGTTTTTCCTCAATCAATTCGCCACAAGTAAGCGACCACAGAAGACCGCGCTAGAAGTGATGCAATTGACCCAAGGAAGG
>JANIHY010000002.1:35541794-35555468 GCA_027479065.1 Erythroxylum brevipes
TTATTAAATTATTATATTTTATATAATAACATCAATAAATAAAATTACCAATTTTCTCATTTTTATTTATAATTCTCCCTTTTAATAATTGATAATTAACTTGAATTATTATTTATTTATTTATTTATTAATATACTAACTTTTTCCACTTGCTTAACCATCACAAGAACAGGGCGGCTAAGACAGTTTTGATGGTCCCCCATACAACTCATAAAACACCCAAATCAAGTTAAAATTTTGATGGTAATTCTTTACGGGTAAGACGTGGGACAGTAGCAGAAATGGAGAAACAGATGGTTTACTGGAGAAGGGATACCATGAGAATTGTCAAGGATGTAAAGTGGACTGCTTGAAAGAGTTAGAGAGGGGTGTGCCTTACAAGAATTTGTCCTATATCTGGATTGTTTCTCTCTGCACCGGTAACGTCTTCTCCCTTATTCTTTGACGTCAAACTTTGTTCTTTGTTCATGCCTCTCTGTTACTCCTTATCAAATATTTTCTTAAACTGTTTTTGTTGGATTGTATTAATGGTGGCTTTTATGTTGACTCTGAGTTGAGACGATACGTGGAAAGATACAACAAATGAACTCGTTGTATGCTTTGAAACGTCTAGGAAAGTGGAAAAAATTGTGAACTGGGTTTGTATTTATGGATCAAGAAATCAAGCTGGTCTGTTGGTGCGTGGGTTTGCTTAGGAGAAGAATGAGTTTCGATATTAAATAAGAAGCATAGCAACCAAAAGAGTTCAATTCGCGTGAATAATAGCGTGAATTGAACTTACAAATGAGGTGAGTTTTATATCCATGCATGAATTCAATTTGTCTATATTTTTTGGTTCCAAACAAAGGAATTAAATTTAATTACAAGATTCAATTCAATTCCATAGATTCCAAAGAGGTTGTTAAGGTTTGTGTTGTTGCCTTAATTGATTAAGTATTAATTTCTTAAAAGAAAAAGTTTTCAAATGGTCATGAAAGGTCGGCTCGCATGGAATCTCCCTTCTTTTAAATTTTATCAACACCTGTTAGCCTGTTAGCCAGCCGCCTGTAACTTTCAGCCGACATCTTTTTCTTTTGGAAGTATATCTTCAATTACAGTTTTGGGATTTATTATCGTTAACAACTGAGTAAACTTAAGTGACAGAATCTATATGAACGCCTCTTTCTCTTCCATAAATCCAGACGTGGGAGAAGCTTGAAATAGTTAAAGAACGGATCTTTCATGATATATGCGGTCAAAGGGATCAAACTTTTAGTCCGTACGCATCAAATTACAAAGTACCCAGAAACATTTTCTTTTTATTTTTTTCCTTAAATCATAGTTCACCGTCTCCATCTCTCTCTCTCTCCCCCTTGTTTGTGAAGAGGCCAAGTTTGAGAGAGAGAGATAGAGAGACAGAGAGAGAGAGAGAGGAGGGGGTGAGTGGAAAGAGATGTTTTTCCTGGGAAAAGGGTCTTGTTGCTTTCCATCAGAAGTGGTGGGTGTGAATGTGGGTCTTGCTTTTCTTGATGGCACTGTTGCTCTCTTTTCATTTATTCAGGTTTGTTTTTGGCTTCTCTACTTTGCTTCACTTTCTGTTTGGCAGGGGCTTTTGTTTTATAGCTGAAAGCTCTAGTTAAGAATGAATGGTATAAAAAAAAGCGTGAGATATATATTTTACCAACAAAAGGTTTCCATTAATTACAATGGTCTACAAATTGGTATATCAAGCTTTAAAAATGGTTGCTTATTATGCATTTGTCATCATCCTTCAGTGGATGTGTGAGGTATTATATGCATTTAACCGAAGCCTTCTTTTACTTTGATTGTGAGTTGTAGTGTAGCATATGAGAACACTAGGTATACAAACGAGTATCTATTACACTTCAAATTTTAAAATTAAATTCTCTTTAGTTACCATCGGATGTAGACATTTGCTGCCGATGATTCTGTTAATATAACTGATCTACTCTCACGATTGCCCTTCACTGAAGGAACCAAAACCTGTAACCCGATGGCTTGTTATGCAGCCATATTCAAATGTTGAAGAGTTCTTTTATAATTAATGTTTGTGTATCTAGATAAGTGTTCATATTAGCTTGATGGAGCATATAATACTTCATCTATCGAGCAAAGATGCTAAGTTTATTCCCATTCTTGTTTTTTTTTGTGGAGAATTCTAAACCAAGTTCAGATTTGTTGCTTGTCCTAAGTTCATAAATTTTATTGAGTTAGTCGAGTATCTAATTGTTTCATATTGTATTTAGTAAAGCATGATAGTATATCTGCTTAGTTTAACAAGTTTTATAATGCCCTTTTTCATTAATCAGGTGAAGGCTTTAAGATATGATTTGCCATCTCTTGTTTTATAAAATTCCTTGAAATTAGACACTGCTTTGTGCCAGCTAAAGTTTACTACTTTTACCTGACTAACCTCTAGTTCACGTATTAAGCCTTCATTTTAATTCTCAAAAAAAGTCCCTATGATCTTGAATATGTAGAAAGACCAGCTTTGTATTGCGTAAGAGTAAGTAAGAGAGATTGTGTTCGTGCAATCAAATTGAGGAGTGAAACTGGCAAGCTTTGCACTATTTTCAATTCTTATATGAAAAGAGGTTTGAGAGAATGATAAATACATGCGACTTAGAAAGCCTATCATTTGAGTTTAATATCTCTCTGAGAATATAAATTTGAAATGATTATTAATCATGCAAATTCTGTGCAGCTAATAAGGATTAACTCAAGCAATGCTCAACTTGGCTGGACTCGACAGAAAGTAAGTGATACACTGCTTGTTGGACTTAAATAGCCACAGATCTTCCAGTTGAGATTAAACATGACTGGCTAGCTAGATTGACCCGCTACTATCAGACTAGCTGGTTTGGACTTGTGCCTTGATCCCGTCTGATTGAGTTGTCTGACAAATTAAGGCAGAGACCAGGTGAATCTTATCTGAACATAAAGGATTCTGGTGACTGCCCTGAACTGGTTGGAATCTATAGAAGGTGTGGGTGTTACAACTATAATACGTAGAAAGTAATTACAAAACCATTGTAAATAGCCCAAGTTGCAAACAGTTTGTGATCATTCCATGCTCTATAACTTCTGATTCATTGCTTAAGCTTTCCCATTTTTCAAGTCTCCATGAAAGTATCTGCGCAAACACATATTACAATGGCATAAAATGAGTTATGATAATGTAAATACATCATCTTATGTTTCACTAAAAGTGTAGAAATCCTATTCTGTGCCACTCAACTGGTTTTTTGTAGAGTTCTCGGCCTTCACATGTATCTTGATCTCACTTCCCTTATGTTATTGCTAATGTATAAATTAAAAGTTAAGACTTCGATTCCCATTTCTGTTTGTTTACAAAGATGATGTCCACTAGAGCTCAAAACTTTTGATAGATTGTCACTTTGGCTGTGGTCATTATCAGAAAAAGACAAAATCTCAGAGTGAAGATATTTTTGTCAAGCAATGAATTGCATGCTTGGAGCAGAATAAATGGGAGAATCAATCTGGTTAAATTTCATTGGATTGGCAGATAGACCTTTTCTGCAAGCCACCTTGGGATGGTCCATTTTCCATCTTCGTTTGAAACATATGAACTCAATATGTAATTTATGAACAATAGATGTGTCATTAAATATCTTTTTATTGTTTTAGACTGCAAGTGACCTAATTGCCAAGGTCTTGATCAATGTATCACCAATTACAGGTTCTTCATCTATTGATCGGCTGCTCTAATATAGGTAACATTTGAAGTTGCAAAACTCTACTTTTTAGCTTCAGTTCTCTAACACTTTCGTTAGCTCCATTTTGTTCCATAATCTTTCATTTGATGCATGTACTTGATGCAATTATTTAGTTCATGAATTACTCCCTCATTTCTTCTCATTCCTAATGTATAAAAAGTAGTCCTTGAATCACTTTTGTAATGTAGAGGAATAATATATGCTTCAGTTTGGCTTGTTTATGCTTCTTGGTATGGTGCAGATATAATATGTTTGCTGTCTTGTTAATGTTTGACTGGGGCTTGGGCAACTTGGTATTAGGATTGGCATTGATAAATAAGACATGCGTTGGATAAGATTTGAATTTGACAAGATTTGAAGGTATAGGATTGGCTTGTAGTGAGTGGAATTTAACATCTTTCAGCTTTCTTGTGTGGCAACTAGTAAAATGACATGAGATTTTCCTTTCTTTTTTGAGTGAAAGGAGATCAGATGGAATTATGAAAATTATAATGACACATGCTCTTGCTCTAACAAACGTCAAAACTAATGTGTCATTATAATTTCATAATTCCATCTGATCTCATTTCACTCAAAAAAGAAAGGAAAATCTCATGTCACTTTACTAGTTGCCACACAAGAAAGCTGAAAGATGTTAGATTCCACTTACTACAAGCCAATCCTATACCTTCAAGCTTCCTGGCTGCTCTCAATGGTAGTGTATTGCACTAACTATTCATTCATCTTAAAGCAAGTACTAAAAATTAATTTTTGATATGGTGCATGGCAGTTGAAACGGGGTGTGTAAAATTGATAAGTTTGAACATTTATAGTGTTAACTGACCTTGAAGCTTGTAGGACTTGCTTACATTTGTCATTACTGATCATTGATTGTGCACCTCACATTAGAAAACAAGGAATTATGGATGCTAGAATCAGTTGGTTGTCTTCTAGATTAATGCTATTCTCATTGCTTTGTGCGTGAACATGGTGAATTTGTGCATCTGTTACCATGGAAGGTCTGAAGCAGAATAGATGCTTCTGTGTGAGAATGGAGATGTATGTTAGTGACCGAGTGTTAATGTTGAAGTTAAAACTAATTTATTATATTGTTGTGATGTTAATTACATCTCTTTTCTGACTTAATAAGTGTTCCATTGTGCGACAGCATAAATTATAGGAGAATATGGATACTCAATTTCTTAACTTCGTGATATCCTAAAAAAATATGATCTCTCCTTTTAAAAGTTTAGGTGTGCATTTTATGGAATTTGTGTACTCTACGTTGATTATATTGTGTGTTATTTTGGCATCACGTTAACAACTAGCCAAGTAGCCTTTCATAACAGGACCTATGCATGCTTAAACAATTTAAATCTTAGTTTTTTCCAAATAACTTGATAAAATATTAAAAGGAGTTATTACACATACTAACATATAAGAAAAAGGTTCGTAATTTGCTTGATAAACTAATCTTACACAGGCCTCTTGTATTCTATTTTCATGTTCTCTTTCAATTTCCAACAGATTTTTAATTATTTAGCTGATTCAACAAATGGATGGGGTAAGCATGGTTGTTACCTATTTTGTCAATTATGCACCTTATGAATACACAACAAGATGAAATGTTTTCCTCTGATATTGTTTGCAGCTACAGATATTATTTCCTTGATCTTTGTTCTCTCTTAAACCACTTACTTGTGGTGTCCAGGTTACTTTGCTTATTTTGTCCTAACTCTAGCTGCTTCTTGTGAGAGATGGCTTTGCTGGTCACACTCTTGTGGTTTCATCCTCATGGGTATGTTGCTATCTCAATAATATGTGACTTGTGTGACAAGCTTGACGTGTGTATTTGAGTCAATGGATATTTTGCTGCAGCTTTCCCAAAAATTCTGTCTTTCGCAGCATTTCTTCTAATTCTATCCTTCTGGTATGTTTTCTATATTACTTGGAAATTTCTCAGATTCTATGTTTTAATACTTGTATGTGATAATAGCGTTGATAGCTTATCCTTAATATAGGACTACTTACCCTCTTCTCAAAAGTTTCTCAAAATGACGAGTTCTCTTCAGTGAACATCGTTATATTAATTTTCTTTTGATGACCTAATTACAGAGCGTGCCTTTGAGTCCATATTCTAAGTAAATCAATGCATCATGTAGGTCATTTGTATACAACCTTTCTCCTAGTTAAGGGTAAGGTTGCGTATTACTAGACTTCCCCAGATTCCATGCTTCAGCGGAATTTATACTACGTATTGTTGTTGTTATTGTTGTTGTTGTTGTTGTATTGTAAGCAAATTAGTATGTATACTTCAAAATAACTCAATTTCCTTTTAGCTTCAAAAAAGTGTTGAAGGGGGCCGGAGGAAACGGCGAATGCCCATTTTATTGTTTCTGTCTTCTGGTTGAGCTCTATATTGCTGCTGAATCTATGAAATTTTTTGGGTTACATTATTATTATTTATCCTTTTTGTATGATTTTTGCAATGATATGCTTAGTTTTTCATTTATTGCTTTTTTTTTTCCTTGCACTTTGAGAAGCGTCATTGAATTGAAAAAAATTATAAAAGATTATCTCACTTCATACACATGGCATTTTTCAGCTCTTTGGTGCATCCATTTTGTAGGATTGATCTCTTCCATCAGGATGATGATGAAGATTATGAGGATGAAGACTTTAGTTTTCAGGAAACTTTGTTGGACAGAGCATTAAACGAACCAAATTCAACACGTGAAGATAGTCATAGAATATGTTTGCCTTTAAGATCAATCCATGTTGAAAGCCGTCAAAAGCTTGTAATTTTGGTATGGGAAATGCTGAAATTTACTCTCCTGGTTTGCTGATCTCTTTTTCAATAATTTAGGTATATTTTCTTATTTGGCAATAGTGAAGTCTTGTAAGTGAACGTACTTCATGAAACTAATGACTTTTTACTATCACCAGGTTACTCTTCTAATGTTGGTTTTAATGGTAGCATTTGCTGTGCTTATCTGGATTGCAATCGGAAACAATTCAGTCAATTCATCATTATTGGCTACGGTATTACTTTTTATATCATTTCTGTTTCCTGTTAACATGCTATAGCTAGTTGATTAAACAATGCCTTACAAGTGAGAGGCATTTCGGCATGAAGATTATGCTATAATTTAGTTGTTTGCACAATGAAGAATATTTTCAAAGTATCAAGGATAATCATTTATAACCTCTGCCTCTTATTGATATAAATTTGTATTGCGATTTCTTTTCTTTAAAAGGTTGAATAATTGTTCGACCTTGTAATCCAGAAGATCACAAGTAAATTGTAATACCAAATTTATGTCACTGATAAAGAATAACCTCTCTAAACACAAGATTTCTTCTCTATACTTATATTTAGTTAAAGCGTCAATTAAAACAAATCTTTTGATCGTTTACAATGCAAGTAATTCATCCTTTCTGTATGTTACTTGCTGAGAAAAGAGCCATTGTTGATCATAATTTTTCATTTTTTTATGCCAATAAGTTTCTCCAGTGAAAAAAGCACAGAGAACTTCTGTTATTTATTTAGCTTCTTGGTCATGATCTCAAAAATGAATACATGGCTAGAAGAATCTACGACCAAGATTCCTGTAAAGATAGTCTAGATAGTGCAGTAGTTCAACATGCTTTCTGGTGTATATAATTTCCTACAAGGTTCTATGCTACACTACTATGTCACATTATCTATGGTGGGATTAAAAATGGATTTTTGTTTGCTTGGCTTTCTTTCTTTGCTACCTAAGTTTAAAAAAGACTAGCTCACGGCTCGTCAAAGAGAAACCTACGATCTCGAAAAACCAAATTCTTGATGAATAACTTCTCCCCTCCCGATTCTTTGCTTTTAAAAACTGCATTAGGTAAGAGAAAACATGATCTACATAGGCAACAGACGTTATAACTAACACATGGACTAACAAATAGAAAAAGAATATGTCCTATATCTACTGCTAGGATTGTGGTTTAAAATGGATGGATGGGTGAAAGGAAAAACAAACATTGGGATTAGACTAGTCGATAAGGAGGGGAGTTCCCCTTCCTTATCAGTAGAGTTTGATTCCTCTAGGTAGGTAAATTAGAGTAGAACCTTGAAAGTGCTAGGTTGCAGGGTAGTGTAGCCTCATCTGCAAAACAATTTACATGAAAAAGAAAAAGAGAGACGAAATCTCTTCATATAAATGATGAAAATCTAGCAGCTGATGCCCTTGCATAACCTAAAAGGTTTATATCCATGACCCAAGAATGGGGATTTTGGAAACGATCACTCACCATAATTAGCATTTTGAGGTGAATATGTTGAGATGAGTAGTAGTGTAAAACTATTGATGGCTTATTGAATTTGCGTTCACATGTAGGTGTACGTGGATATATTAGCTACAGCAATGCTGTTATTGGGATTGTCATTAGCATGTTATGGTGAGCAGCTGTCATTTTGTTTAATTATGTTTCTATTTCATCTTCCTTCAACTCTTCACCTTCTTTTTCTCCTTTATAATATCTATTACTTTCTGGCATCTGATGCTATTACTACTTGGTGTAATGAGTTTTGCATTTTAGTTAGCATTAAACCACAACATTATTTTGATAAATAGTAATTTGTTTGCTGGAATTTTCTGTGTTGGATTCTTTTTTTTTTTTTCTATTAGGCATGGCATGTTATTCATATTCTTCCCACTTTTAGCATATTTAAATTTTTGGTATGGTGAGTTTTTACTTATATATATATATATATATATATATATACATTTATGTATACAATCTCATCTTTGGAATTGTATTTTCAGGACTCGTATTATGGTTGAAAATGAGAAGAGTTAGATCTGAGATCACTTCATCTGATATGTGGAAGGTATTTACATTTTTCTATACTTCCTCATAGATCTTAGGTCTAACATGGTGTCAAATAAATTATTACATATTTATTTCAAGTGCTTGGAAGATTCTCTTGGTGGTGCAATAATCAGGTCTAGAGGTGAGAAAAAATCACCCGTCCTATTCACCCGTCATATAATTAGAAGAAATGAAGTTGATGGTTTTTTTAGAATAGAAAAATAAGTTGGTTTTTTAAATAAAAAAATTGAAGTTTTAGTTCGGTTTTTCGTTTTAATCTAACTCAAACCAAACTGAACCAAACCAATATTCTTAAGTTTTTTTTTTGGTATTATTAATTTATATTTTATTTTGTTTTTCTAGAATAAGTTATTTGGCAGAAGTGTAACGGATATTGTTTTTCAAGAGCATACCACCTTTCAAACAATTTATTTAATTTCTTTCTTTTTCTTCTATTATTAAAATTTCTTTCTTTGATGAAAATAGAAAATTTTATGTTTGGCATTCTGATTTACTTAAATCTTTTTGGTAATGATGCTAAACCCATTCTTTTTTAAAGAATATTAAACCTTAAATTGTTTTTATTTAATATTACAATCTTATACATTTTAATGGTATTAGATAATTGTTTTGATTTTTAAAAATAAAATCAACTAAATAATTGCCCTTGATATAATATAAAGTGCTTTCTTATTTTTATATATTGAACTTTTTGTTTTAATTGTTTTTGCTGTTAGAGTTAAAATTTGTTGGCCCAAAGAGTGTTTTTTCCTTTTTTGGAAAGGTAAAGAATAAATTGACTGTAAGAAATTAGAACAAGGCTAGTTTAGGACAGGTTACAACTGGATACAAAATTAAAAGCCAGGCTTACAACAAGCCTCAAGATAATTAAATGACGAGCTGAGTTCTTGGTAATTGGGAATAGTGCCATGGTGAATATCTATATTAAAGCCTCGATTGCAATATTTGTTCATGCTCAGGCAGTTGTTGGAAGAGCTGCTTTCAACAGTGGTACACTTGCTGCTGCTGTCATAAGACTCTACCAATCCTTATTAAGTTGATTCCCCATGAGTTGTTCTCTAATCCAGATAATCAACTCAAAAGTAACTTGCTCGTTGGAACTTTCTACTCCCTAGAATACTCTGATATTCCTTTTGTTCTAGATGGCGTATGTGGAGCTACCAAAAGCAATTAGATAGATAATTCTACTCCCCTAATTTGACATTCTAACTCTGCTTAATCAATCGAAGAGTTCAATGTGGTTATTCTTGGTGACTTTGAACTTACGGAAGGATTGATTTGTATTCTAAACACCAGATGAGAATTTGCAATTAAAAAAGAGATGGGTGTTAACGTTTCTGAATGAGTTTTACAGAGCCTGCAAGCTTAAGGAATGTTAATAAATCTCATTCATTGCGGCAAGTTGTTTAGCTACTAGCTGTATGAAGAATGAGACTTTTGTAGGAGCTTTTTTTATTCCAAATCAACGTCATATCAGGATAGAGTCTGAACTTAGGATCTAAGCAGCTCCTTACAAGAGTGGTAAGTACCAGAGGAGTGCTTCAACCAAATAAAAGAGTCTTCCAATCCTTGATTTGGTAAGTAGAAGAGGGGTCAACAAAGTTGCTTGGCCACTCATTGTTATTGCTAATCTCATTGACCTTGGAACTTTCTGGGGACAGATGCATTAAATGAGGCATAAAATTGGTCCAAATTAGAGGCCTAGTTTACTGTAATTGTCAAATCAAAGTCTGCACTTGATGTCCTTATAGAGAAGTTCTCTCAGTTTGGATAATTTAGACGTAAACCAAGTAGTAGATTTGATTTTTACAAACTCAAACCACTCTATGTGTGCAGGTAGCGGGTTTGGCCCTTGTCTCTGTTATATGTTTCAGTTCAAGTGCTTTTGTAGCCTATTTTACTAAAATCCCGGTAAGTATATTCTGCCAACCATATGCTTTTTTGAAAAAGATGGAGCACTTGAATTGGAACCATAACCTTCTAGTTGTGACTGCAGGTGCTATATTACTGCCAGCAGCTTGACAAAACTGGTCTATATACTTGTTTTTTGCTCATTCTGTATTATTTTATAGGTAATGGCTTCAAATACTGACTGATCTCTATTATTATGCTCTTTCAAATGGTTAAATGAAATCATGATGCATGTCAGGTTCTTCAGTGCCTTCAGCATTTGTTTTATGGATCACGAGGGAATTGCCGCTCCCCGCAGTAAACGAGGAAAATCCTCAAGGGTGGACTAGTGCTGCGGTTGCAATTTCTCAATAACCCTAGTAGTGGGTTGGATCTTTCAACGGCTTCTGATTTGCTGATTATCGATCAGATGATAAATGGTGTCGAATTTGCAGATCTCAATATATATATATAAAGTACCCTATCGAATGATGCCACAAGATAGCCCAAAATTTGGAGGACTATAGCATTTGGTTTCTAAGGAAACACAAAGCGTGTTTTCAGTCCATATGTTGTCAACTAAAAGGCAGTTCGTCCCTGAAGATGTGGATTAGCCCCAGGATTCAATACAAGATGCAGAGAAATAATGTATATCTTCTTCTTCTCTATCTTTTCATTTTCTTTTTCCATCTGGAATAACACGCAGTAGGCCTACACCTTGGCAATGGCTTTGTATCTGGATACAAGAGTTCATTCAGATTGAAGGCTATTGAGTACATAAATCATCAAACAAACTACTTTTGGCCTTCGGTTAAACCATGTACCTTAAAGCTTCAAGTAGTTAGTTTCCTATTTCCCCAACGGTCCAAAATCTTTAGGCGGCCAAACCTGCAGGGAATTATTAAGCAAGGGGGAAAAAAAACTTTTCTTTTGAAAACCACAAATAAGGCAGCATTAGAAATGAAGAAGAATGAAAGACATTTAAATATTCAAACTTGTGAATCTTCCATTCACCCTATAAACCAAAAATGCACTGGATAGCCCTTCCAAGGATGTAGCTCGTAGGACACAACCAGCTCACTGTTGCAAACTTTAGGAATAGTCAATACTATCTTTTCCCACAATTAAGGAATATGTTTTACTCAGTACATCACTGAATCCTAGAGAAACTTAGATCACTATTAAAACCATGCAGCCATTCCAGTTTAGCAGCTCATTACCTGCGTATGCATTCACTATGTATTCTTCTTCAAAATTCATCCTTTAGTTGGCAGGTAACACTGAAACTGCCTTACTACTATTCATCAACTCACTAGGTGCTTTCATCCATGCAAGCTAAAAGCCTTAAATTGTAACCTTCAGCTGCAGCTTTCTAATCATATGCTTACTGTAGCTAATCCAACCAACTCTGACTAAAGAGGTACGCCTACCAGCCTATTTCCAGAAATAAATATCTCCAATGCCAAATTAAAAGTAAAGCATTCTGTACTGCCCCCATCGACAGCAATTGGCAATCAGAATCGATTTCCATATCTACCACTAAAATAACTATCGCGTCATTTGCAGACAAATTGATAGGCATAACACACCAATGAAATCTTCAAACAAGCGGACAAGAAGTTTAAGAACATAAGCTTACCCTCCAAAATAGTTTCCCATGGAGAAGGCCGTAAGGTACTGCTCCAAAGTTTCTAGAATCTCTAGAAGCATATATGTTATCCCCTTCTATCCAAATATGCCCCTTTGGGACCTACAGAAAATAGGTATAGAAATACATAAAGCATTAGATAAACGCAAAATTCACAATACATACAAACAAAAGTCTAAAGACAAACCAGAAACTGCATAAACCAAATCTAATATTCACACGAACCCATAAACCGAAACAGGAAAGAGAATTAAACTGACATTAGAACATCTCAAACAGCCACAAATTCAAGAAGAAGAAGAAGGAAAAAAAAAAAAAACTACTTCAATCAATCCCCTTCCCAGTTTATTTCGCCTCAATAAAAAGGGGGAAAGAGGACTTTTTACAAGTACCAGAATAGTCTGACATCTATCGCTGTTCTTGGGGTCAACAAAGTAGGTGACACGATCACCCTCCACGCCCACCACCCGTTTGGTGACCACCTTTCGAGGATTTTCAGGTGACCGTACAAGAACGACATCACCAATACCCACCTTGCCAAGTCTGGGAGTTATCCTCTCGGCAAGGACCAGGTCACCGGTGAGGCTCAGCGTCGGAAGCATACTGGGTCCATACGTCTGCAACACATCAAGATTAAGAAATGGGGGGGTAGAAAAGGAACCCATAGAGAGAGAGAGAGAGAGAGAGAGTTGAAACCAACAATGGCGACAGTACAGAGGTAGGTGTTGGTAACGTGGAGAAGACATAGAAACTTGGCAACTAGGAAGGTTCCGTCTAAAGCTTCCTTCACTAAGCTATTCCATTGCTTCATAGATCTGATGTTCATTTTTTATTTTTCTAACTTCAACTCTGGTCTCTGTGGCAAACTACAACATGGGTGGGGTTTGATTCTTAACGTATAAACGCAGACCCAACAGCAAATATAAAGAGGAACTAACCTGTGAGTATCGTCGATATCTTTGGGGTTGTGAGTGATCAGAGAAGACGAGTCGTGAGTGCGTGAGGAACAGAAGAAAGAGAAAGAAACAAAAAAAGAGACGTTAAAATTGTTATTTACGGAAGTAACACAAATTGTTTACCCGAAAAGGAAAAGCTCGAAAAAGCTATATTTTGACTTTTTAAAAAGCTATTTTTATTATAAAAGTACTTTTGTAATTTTCAGCTAAACAGTTATTTTTTATTTAAAATAACTTTTGCGTTAAAAAAAAGCGCTTTTGAAAGTTTCAAAAGCCGAACCAAACAAGCACTAAATTGGATAAGAATGGCATAACTCCTAAATACTCACTAATATGCTCAACTGGAGCCCATTGTGCTTTTCTTGCATTCCAGTAAATATTAGATTAATGGTAACAATAATAGATATTTACGTTATCCAATAGATAAAGTCACAACTAAACTTTTTGAGGAATATTCATTAAAATATTTGAGGTTTCTATTTTTGTTAATAAAAATGTCCATTTTCAATGTTTTATTATATTGTATAAAAATGTATGAATGAGATAGTGATGAAAATAAATTTAATTTATTAGTCTGATGAAAAATAGATTGATT
>JANIHY010000002.1:35813359-35839277 GCA_027479065.1 Erythroxylum brevipes
TTATGTGGCTATCGAGCCACTAGATGAGGTGAGCAACCCACTTTTCTCGGGTGAGAGTTTTTGACCCGTTCGAGATGGCTGATGACCCAAAGGCCTTCGCAGAATTGAAGCTGAGGGAGATTAAGAACGGGAGATTGATAATGTTCTGACTGTTTAAATACTTTGCTCGGGCTATTGTTAGTTGTAAAAATACTCCCCAGAACTTGACTGACCGGCAACAACAATTGCCACTAACTTCGTACCTAGAAAGTGAACTTCTGCTCTCTAAATTTGATGAAGATAGTGAATGTGAATACGATGCCTTTTGATTGATTAATTTTGTTCAATTCTACTTAGTAGTTCTATTTTTATTTGATTAAGTTAAAACCATAACTTTGAAATCCAATCTTGAATTGAATTGAATTTGAGTGCCTTGTAAATTTTATTGTTGCAACTTTCATTATTGTGTCTCATGTATCTCAACTATTTATTTATGTAGCGCATAAATAAATGTGGATCCCACATAAATAAATGACTGAAATTTATAAAACAGAATAAGACATCATAAAATTGGACAAAAGATCCTATTCCTATGCCATATACCTTTTTACACCTTTTTACAAGCTGTGTTACGGAGCAAGATATGCCAATTCACCTTGTATAAAAAACGCGAATTGGATTGACCACACAACACACAGCTTCCAGTTCCAACCTCTGTTTAGTTATCAAACTGCAGTCTTGGTCTCTTTCTAATGCTCTCATGAGTCATGACCATCCACGATCTGCCAATGCGGATGCCCTTGCTCTTGCCACTGACTTGGCGTAGAGCTCCTCGTACTGTGATGCCGAAGACTCCCAACTGAAATCTATACTCATGTCTTTCTGGACCAGTTCTTTCCATACTTCAGGGTTGTTCCTGTAGTAGTTGAATGCCCGCTCTAAAGCAATGTTCATGCCCTGTCCAACATTAACAGATAAAAGTGGTTGCAAAACAGATATTACTTGTTTTAGTAGAATTGCTAGCTCAAATGTCAAGCTGAACGTAAATAAATAGTAACTTTGTCAATCATTATTCACCTGTTCATCCGGATTCAGGAATGCAAATCCATTCCGGAAATGAAGAGGGATTGTATCATCATCAATATCAAAAACACTGTACATGAATGTAATCAAAGAATTAGAGTTAGAAAACTATTTTCTAACCATTGATCTCAAATGCATCTAATGTCAGTTTGCTACCTGTCATTTAGCCCACCCGTTTTTCTTGCTATGGGTATGGAACCATACTTCATTGCTATCATCTGCAGACATACAAAAAAAAATCGAAAGCAGGCACTATCACTTCACTGGATCTGTAAGATGTTTGGTTCCCAACATACAACCGAGGCAACCTTATGTCACTAAAAGGTAGTCCAAAAGGATGGTTTACAACTATATTCGAGTTTACTACTTTCAGTTTTCTCTGTTAATGTCAACATTCTGGAAGTCTGTGGACATAAAAAATTTGCCCGAGGAATCTTGTTGGTTATACCTGTGTTAGGCCACATGGCTCAAAGATAGATGGGATGATAAACATGTCAGATGCTGCATAAATACGCCGGGAAAGGCATTCATCAAACTTCAATATTAGCCGAATTTGATCATGATTCTGAAAATGATTTGCAATACCCTCAAATTCCCTCTGCAAAAAAATGAAAAGGGAGGTAAAGATACACTCGATAAATTTGAAAATGCACCTCTGGTTAATGAATGGCCAACCAGGGACAAGCATTGAACAAGGCTCTACATGCTTTTGCATTAGAGGTGCAGAAGCAAAGATTATATCCAACTTAAGGTGCAAAAAGAACTGTTTGCTATTACCTGAATATGTTCGATTGGGCTTGAACCAAGAAGTACGAACTGTCCTCCCAACTCCAGTGTTCGATATATTGCATGTCTAATAAGATGTACGCCCTTTTGTGGCACTAACCTTGTTATGCAGCCTACCTACCAAAATCATGTGAAGACGCACATGCACACACAAACACAGAGAACAGAGAATGATAAACAAATAGAGCAGCATTGCAGAAAACAGTAAGTGCTCAAGATTCTCTCAGAAGTAGAATGGAATACAACAATCAATCAGCTAACTCCACTTGTATATTGGTAAACTCTTGTCATGGATCTACCATTACAAAATCTTTCATTATTCATGAAGAGACAAGAATTAAATGGAATGCCATCAGATGGTCAATATGATGCAACATATAAACTATATAGACAAACAGGATTTCAAACCTTTATCATATTCTGTCATACTAAGTATTTGGAATAAAATCCAAAAATCTTGCAGTTTACTCAGGGTTTTCAAAATGGCCCTATACTATTTATTGTTCTCCAAGCAGATGATAAAAGGTTGCAAAAAGTTCCTCCCAAGGAAAAGACCTAGTTCAATGTTTTGTAATTCATGCTTGATGAATTGCATGAAGAATAGCTCCATTGATCTGCCAGACTTGGCACTAGCTATATCTATCAGACACTAATGATCCAATTGACAACAAAATGCAGGAAGATTAAACAAATTTCAAAATTTCTACAAAAACTAAAATTACCAATGGCTGTCTGACATCTGAAGTCGAAAGCCTAAGGTTCCTTCTGGTAACCATTTTATTTTCCTCTTTCCCTTGAAGATCATTAGAGCTGTACTGAACTTTAAGAAAAGAATCAGTTGCAGGGTTCCAAGCATCTGTATCGATTCCATTGAGAATGCCAATGAACTTCTTTGAATGAAAGTTGAGAGTAGAATGGAGACCTTTCCCACCCTGTCAAGGAAAAAATCGATACATGTTGACAAAGCCTTGAGTTAACAGCAGGAACAATACAATACATTCTCATGTACTTTGGAACACAAATGATTCTATTCCAGAGTCTACCAACTCTATCATCCTATACAAATAGGACACATGTTCTCCCAGAAAATAGATGACTTCCAAAGTTTAACATCTTCACTAAGGAGACCTCAAACCTGACTATCCAGTTTATTCTTGTTTTCAAATCAGAGCATCTGCACCCTGGCATCCATTGTAAATCACTGGTACGGTCTCCTCTCAAGTACTATTTTAAAGAAACAGTTCAAGAAATTTATGAAGAGTATGCATGGAACTTTGCCTGCAGAGGATTATTATGTGTGACTTGACTTTTAACACCTTGAAAGTCTATCTTGTAAGGACAAAGATAAAATAGGGTCCAACAGCTAAAGCTCATCTAGAATGTTTATCTTGCCCTTTTGTTATCTTTTCCCTCAACCATATGGGATACATATCATAGAATGAACATTATACGTATCATAGAATGAACATTATACGTATCATAGAATGAGCATGACAAGTTCAAAAAATTCAAGCCTTGGATGAGTGACTTGGCAAACTTTGATTATATTGTTGTTTCATAGAACTGATGAAATTTATGTTGCAGTATAAAATGTGTTAAATTCTGTTATGAATAAGGAAAAACTTGTAAATACACTTGTAAGATATTAATATGTATATATACTAGGGCTAAGCTAATCATAAGCTTAAGATAAATTTTCTCCAATCTCTCTGTCTTTACATATGCAAAAGTAGTCTTCTAATTGATGTTATTGCACTAAGCCAAATTTACAAAGAACACTTGCATAATGCACACAACAGCTCTTCGAGATTAGCATATTATAGACATGTACAAAAACACACCAGTCAAAAATCGATCCCAATATGTTACTGCCAGGGTCCAAGCGGAATGACCAACTCTTCAAGGTTTGCAACAGCAGTTATTTGAAAAAATAACACCATAGACAGACCACTTGACACCAGAACATCCAACAATCTCTAGGGGAAATATTAATATAAATTAGAATTTTTCTAGCCAAGACATGCTATCAGGAAGGTCAGTCATTCAACATTGCTCGTCACATCATTTATTATATAGGCCAATCCCCTATACGTGGAAGAGGAGATAAAGTCAAATGTTTGTGGCTCTTACACCAGATCACCAAGTCCATACCTCAGCAGTCCGCACCTCTTGTGCATAGGTTGGTGATACCGTTGTCACAATATTTGAGAAGACTACCGCACCCTAAATAAAAAGGAATAATGGTATGTGGCTTATACTGGTTCTAAACAGTAAGGTATTGATATTTCGATAAACAATTGGAATACCTTAATAGGATTCACTCTATCATGTGCTGAGTTGTCCTGCATTCTATCTGACCTGTTTAGCTGGTAGACATCAAGTCCACAAGATGCCAGTTCTGACGCAGGTGCAGTCCCTTGATACTCAAAGTTGTGACATGTAAAGCAAATTCTAGCTGAATTTAGTCCTTTGGGGGTATAGATGTCCCAATAAAGTGGTGCCTAAAATAGCAAATAGAAAGTTTCTTTACTTCAGTGAAATAAAATGCGGATATGGAAAAGAAAAACAAACAGATAACCAGACAAAAGGTAATCATACAATAAAAGCAGTCTGCCAATCATGACAATGGATTATGTCTGGTCTTTTGCCAGCTTGGAGAAGCAGTTCAAGTGCTGCACGGCTGAAAAATGAAAAACGTCTGAAATCATCATGCTGTCCATAAAACTGTCCTCTCCAGAAGAACTTGTCAGGGTGATGGGGCTCAATAAAGTAAATCGGAAGACCTATGCAATAAAAATTACAATCAAAATACAATAAAAATGCATGTCGCAAGATAACCCTGAATGAGCAACATAAAGAACTCTAAACCTTCAACTGTGCCAACCCAGATTTTATTCTTGTACAGCTTGCCATCAAAATATGATTCCACAACAACATTTAGGGCCTGCACAACCAATCATGTGAAACAAGTATTCACAAAACTGTTCTGTCTGTTACCCAAATCTCAAATGGAGGGCATACCCTCAAGTCTTTAATGCGCTCATACTGCATGCAATCATACTTGGGAAGAATGATTTCAACGAGGTGTCCTCTTTTTTGGAGTGCTTTACCAAGACCAGTTACTACGTCTCCCAAGCCACCAACCTATAAATGAGCATTGTAAAAGTATTATCAAGACTTTAACAGGGAAAAGAATGTAGGAAAAGAAAGGAAAGGACAATAATATGACCGAAACACATTATCTTTGCTGCACCCGGGAGTTAATTTCCAACCATTTGGAAATAAAAAACTATCAAAAGATATTCTGAAGATTACTCCAGTGTCTAGTTAAATTATGAATGAAAAAAAAATCAGTGTACTTCACCTTTGAGACGTAAAATCTGAAATTATTCAGCTTAATTTAGCCCATTGAAAACTTATCATAAACATATGACAGCTAAAATTCTCCATTTGGAAATAAAAAATTATCAAAAAATATTCTGAAGATTACTCCATTTTCTAGTTAAATTATGAATTAAAAAATGTCAGTGTACTTCACTTTTGAGATGCAAAACCTAAAATTATTCAGCTTAATTTAACTCATTGAACACTTGTCATAAACATGTGACAGCTAAAATCTTTCATGCCCAAAAAAAGCAATAATTATGACTTCTATGTAGTTGGCAACGACAGATAAAAGGAAAAATAAGATTAGAAAGTGAATAAGAGATCTGCGTTACAGGCAGATCAGGATGAAGAAATAGAGTGCTGATTAGGTGGGGGATAATCTAAGGGCAACAATGATGAAGAAGAACAGGATGATCTCCCACATCATAACAATTTTTAACTTAAGAACTCCAGTCTTTTTTACTGTAATAAAAAGCATGTTTTTGTGTGTTGAAAATACATGGATAAAAATGATGATTATAATAATAGTAGTATAAAGATGACTAAAAAAAATCAAATGGCTAGAGAAATACATTTATTAAAATAAGTTACAATCAATGCACTGTATATGAGACAAGTTCAGCTCTAAAGACAAATAAGCATCCTATCAAACTTCATGGAAAAAGGTCACTTTATAAACAGAACCAAGATTACTGTAGGTAGAAATAACCATGGAAATAGTTAGGAACAGAACACTAGTTAATCTGATACCACTTAAGTAAAAAGAATATTGTTGCACTATATATATATGTTGGATTAACAATTTCATAATGGCCTTTTAAACAGTGATCAATATGCTAGTGGCACGTGTAATGACCAGCTACAACAAATACTCGAGTAAAGAAATAAAATGACATAGCAGCTTCCTCTCGGTAAAAGACATAGCAAGCTACAATTTCATTTCATTGATCGCAACAGTCCACTCCACTCCAGAATTAAAGTATAACAATAGCTCCCTCTTATAGAACCGTGTCATAGGAAACTGTTGACGAAATCCCAAGTTGGGATTACGTTGTCTCCTGACCGCCGAAAACTTCACTGACTAACTTGCTATGGTGTTTCAACAACCTCCTTTCCAGTTTAGCACGTGGAACCTTTTCTTCAGCTATCAACTCTGACCTCAAATTGGAAGAGCTAACTTCCTTATTGGAATTTATATGTTAAGTTAAGACAAGTTGTGAATGAGTTGTGAATTTGAGTGCTAGATGGAAATTCAAGCTTGTATGTCACTTTGTCCCAATACTGAAGGGTCCATACTTTTGGTTACTTCTTGCCATTTATCCTTGTCAATAAGGTAGCAGTTTGGCAAGTTGGCCAATTCCTGCATTCTTTTATAAGCCCTCTGGAGATGAAATTGTATCACTTGAATGGGTGTCTCTTAGTCCCTAATAGCTTGTGAAGAAAGAAGTAATCTTTTTTCTTATTTTGCACAACAAGTGCCTTTGAATATATACACAATTCCTAGCTTAATGTAGGTAACTAAAATATTTCCTATTTATAGCAATATTCCCTATTTACAGCAATTTCCTAAAGCAAATATCCATGATATCCTCTTGTTTCCTATTTTATGATTAGGAAATAATTTCTCCTAAATTACTGTTCTGATTTTCATCATTCCCCCTCAAGCTGATACGTGCATAGATATCTTGCATTCCTGGCTTGCTTATAACATCTTGAAATTGTGCATTTGCCAACCCTTTAGTCAATACATATGCCATCTGTTTGGCAATGGAAACGTGTTGGGTGCAAATAAGCCCACTTTCTAATTTTTCTTTAATGAAGTGCCCATCAATCTCAATGTGATTAGTTCTGTCATGCTGTACCAGGTTGTAAGCAATACTAATAGCCGACTTATTATCATAGTAGAGCTTCATAGGTCCTTGACACCTAACTTTCAATTCATTCGGGATGATACGAATCCACAAGAGCTCACATATACAGTGAGCCATAGCTCTAAACTCTGCCTCAGCACTTGATGTAGTCACAACTGACTACTTCTTACTTCTCCAGGTGATAAGATTGCCCCAAAACATATTGCAGTACCCAGTGGCCAACCTTCTATCAATGCTTGAATTTACCCAATCTACATCCGTATAAGCTTCAACTGTTTCATTGTCATTTTTCTTAAACATAATCCCTCTGCTTAAGGTACCTCAAAACCCTATACACTGCTTGAAGATGGAAATTTTTAGGGTCATGCATGGAACTGACTAATTACTTTTATTGCATATGCTATGTCAGGCCTGGTATTTGACAAATAAATTAGTCTTCCCACTAGTCTTTGATAGCTCCCCCTGTCAACAAATTCATCATCTTTGGCCTCGCTTAGTCTATGATTATGTTTTATAGGCGTATCAATCGGTTTGCACCTCATCATTCCAGTTTCTTCTAGAAGATTCGTAATATACTTGAGTTGGGATAGAAAAATTTCCTCTTTCGAACGAGCTACTTCTATGCCCAAAAAATATTTCAACTTTCCCAAATCTTTGATTCAAACTCCTGAGCAAGTTTAAGTTTGAGGTGTTTCATCTGTTCAAGATTATTAACTGTGACTATGACGTCATCCACATAAATAATGAGGGCTGTCATGTTGTTTTCTACAGCAAATTTAATAAATAGTTTGATTTCCTTGACTTTGCTTGTACTTCATTTCCAGCATAGCCTTTGTGAGTCTCCTAAACCATGCCCGAGGAGATTGTTTAAGGCCATACAAGGCTTTCTTTAATTTGCATACTCTATTCCCAAACTTATCTTCAAATCCAGGAGGGGCTATCATGTACACTTCTTCATTTAGATTACCATGTAAAAAGGCATTCTTTACATCAAATTCCTGCATAGGCTAATCAAAATTAGCTGCCAAGGATAACAATATACGTATAGTGTTCATTTTTGCTATTGGGGCAAAAGTTTCAAGATAATCAACCCCACGAGTTTTATACCCCTTAGCTACTAGCCTTGCTTTATATCTTTCCAATGAAACATCTGCTTTATATTTAATTGTGTATACCCATTTACATCCTACTGGTTTTTTTTCCTTTTGGTTAATCCACTATTTCCCACGTTTGATTCTTAATTAATGCATTCATCTCATCACCCACGACATTTTTCCAATTCCTGTCCCTAAGCGCCTCATCAAGTGTTTGTGGTTTGGAACTTGAATTTATTTTTGTAAGAAAACATTTACAGCTTAGAGAACATCTGTCAAGTGAAGTGTAGGTGAAATTGGGAATTTAGTGCATGTTCGTGTGCCCTTCCTAAGAGCTATAGGGGCATACAAATCAAGTTTAGGGTTTTGTATTTCAGTACCTAATTCTGGGTTAGATCCTTGAACCTGCTCTGGTAAGGTTTGGACAGTATCCCTTCGTGAGTAGACGAAGAGAAGCTTGCTAGGGATAGGTGCAGTATTTTTTGAGGTATCTGGCTGGGCAATTTCTGCCTTATTTTGGTCAGACTGGTTAGGTAGTGTAGGGACAGTCGTGGCTGACTCCGTATGTGTATTTGGAAAAGATAAATCAAGTAAGAAGTTAGTCTCCCTATACTTATCTTTTGCAAAATTCCCCATCTCCCCCTGAAGATAAGTATTAGGGAAGAAAGATTGACTATCAACAAATGACACGTCCTTGGAAATGAAGAATTTATGTGAGGGAGGATGAAAACATTTATACCCTTTTTGTGTAGGAGAGTAGCCAACAAAGATGCATTTAGGGCTCATGGGTCAAGTTTTCCCCTATTGTGAGCATGAATATGAACAAAACTAACACATCCAAACACCCTTGGAGTTAGACTATTATATTAAAGCTGGGGAAGAAATTATGGAGGATTTCCACCGGTGTTTTGAACTCTAAACGTCGTGAAGGCAATTTGTTTATCAAGTAAACTCCAGTTAAAATAGCCTCTCCCCAATATTGTTTAGGGACATTCATTTGATATAATAATGCTCTAGTGACTTCAAGTAAATCTCAATTTTTACGCTCAGCTACCTCATTTTGTTAAGGTGTATCAACACAAGATGAAAAATGGAAAATGCCTTCACGTTGAAAGAAAGAAGATAAGGTTTGATTAAAGTATTCCTGAGCATTATAACCCCTGACCCCTTTTATGCTCACCTCCAATTGGTTTTTTTTTTTCTCATATGAAAGAAATTAGGAAAAATCTCACTAACCTCTTATTTGTTTTTCATGAGAAAGACTCACGGTACCATTGTGCAATCATCAATAAAGGTAACAAACCATTTAGCTCCTAACACATTAGGTATCCCTAAAGGTCCCCATATATCAGAATGAATCAAAATTAAAGGAAATTTAGATTTATTTTGAGGATTCTGTTGGTGGTGGTTAAGGGCTTCTTTGTTGGTTTTCATAGACATGAGTGCTGAGCTATTAACAGATTTGGATTCCAACATCACAATTCTCCGGCTCTCTTCTACCCGAATGAGTGAAAAGGCCTCATTCAAAGATGGTGAAGGGTCTTTACCAAGTATTTGAACTTGAAGTTGGTCAAATTCAACATTAAGACCTGCTAAGAATTCAAAAATTCTTTCTCTTTCTACAAACTTTTGTAATTTGACAATGTCATCACTGCACTGCATTTTAAAATTCTGATAATGATCCAACTCAAGCCAAAGACTCTTCATTAGATTGTAAGAGTTATAAAATTTGCATACTTGGTGAATCTATTAATGATTACCACGATCACAGATTGTTAGAATTAGGTAATCCCTAGATGAAATTCAAGTTTACGCCAACCCAACAACGTTTAGGAATGGGAGATGGTTGTAGAAATCTAGCAGAAGCAAAAGTGTCATACTTGTTCTGTTGGGAAGTTTGGCATTGGCATTTATGTTACCCTCTTCAAAAAAAAAAAAAAAAGGGAAGTTTGGCATTGCCTAATCCAATTCTTGGTATCCCTCTGCATATTTTTCTAAAAGAACAAGGCTTGAAGCCTTTTGAAAGTGGAAAGCATGCCTGAATGTCCCCCACTAAACTCTTCATGTATCATTCGCAATATCCTGGATCTTAATGACACATTAACAACTACTCTTCCCTTCCATTAATCAATGCCCTCCTGCCATTGATATGTGCTAGACTGTAAGAATTCACTTGACAACCTAGTGATAAGATCCTTCATAAAAGTAAGCTCCTCCCAACTCTACTTGAGAATTTGAGTCAACATGACAACAAACATCTCCACACCAGACACCCTTCTAGGCAAAGAATCATTTGCAGTATTTTCCTTGCCTTTCTTATAATTGCAAAATCATCTCCTAGGAGTTTCAGAAGTGAATGTGATATGAATCCACCTCAACTTCTTAAGACTTATTTTAGGAGGAAATTTAGAAAAGCACATGATTGATTCTAACACATTTTCAGTAGTCACATCCCATTATTTTAGCTATTCTGTTATTTTTCCGATTGGCTTTATCTTTTATTGTTGCGTATCCTAAGGAATAGATTATGGGTTATCCTTAGGAGTAGATTATGAGTTATCCTTAGGAGTAGATTATGAGTTGTTAGGAGTATAGCATTATAAATATCTGATAGTTAGAGCAAGTGAGGAGGGGAGGAGAAATTAATTTCTTTGTTTTGGAGTTTAATCCTCTCCATACGAACTGACTTGGGAGTTTAAGATTCTTGCTCTCAAATTTATCAATAAAATTCTATTATTCAGTTACTTCTATTTTCCTTCTTTTCTGGTTCCTATCAATTTGGTATCAGAGCTGTGGCTATCACTCGTTCATTCACCAATGACCCACCACCACAAACCCACGATAATATACCGGAGCCAATAACTCAACAATTAGCTGCCATAGCCTCTAGTCTTGAGATATTTGACACCTAGTTGCTAATGTAGCTGTGTTGAAAGCTCAAGCTGACAAGGGGAAGAAACCTAAGAGTAGTAATGATCGGCGAACAAGGGGAAGATCTCATTGGAACGATGAGACAGAGGACGTAGGTGAACAATACAGGGGTTATAGAAGTACCACGCATCCACCTTATACTAAGATAGAATTCCCAAAATTCGAAGGAGGAGATCCACGCGGTTGGATTTTGAAGGCTTAGAAATACTTCAGGGATTATCAAACACCCGAAGAATCGAAAGTTGACGTAGCGACTATGTCTTTGGAAGGTGATGCACTTGATTTGTTCGCTTGGATCAATTCCGAGAGAACCATTTTGTAATGGGAGGAGTTAGTGAACACACTTCAAGAACAATATGTTCCTGCTGAATTCCAGAATCCCGATGAATATCTCTGTGTTGTTCGTAAAACGAGTACAATACACGAATATCGTCAAGACTTTGCTAAGCGTTCGGCTCGAGTCAAAAATTGGCCTGAACATTGTCTCTTGGGAATTTTTCTTAATGGGCTGCAAGATGAATTGAAATCTGAAGTGAGAATCCACAAGCCTAGATCTGTCTATCGAGCTATGAGTTTGGCACTACAGTTTGAGCAAAAGACCAATCTTAAAAGTGAGCCAAAAGCAAATCAATAGGTCAACTCTAATAGGCCCAATACCTCACAGGCCCAAACTTCCAATTTGCCATGTGAAGGCCCATTCACTAGCAACACAACAGCACAACGTTCCACATTTGCTTCTGCTTCTTCTCGACCAGCGACACTGTGCACTTGGGACTAGGAGAGACAACTGCTTATTTCGAAGAGGTTGTGTTTCCGTTGCAACGAGAAGTTCTCTCCCGGCCATCGCTGCAAGGTCGGGACCCTCAATCTCCTAGAGATGGTCGATGACGACGACGACGGTGCACCCGCAAAGGTTTTGGCTAAAAATGAAGCTGAAGGCAACTGAACAGGGGAATATGCAAAGATTTCCTTCTTTCCATAAGGATTGACTTGGGAGTTTAAGATTCTTGCTCTCAAATTTATCAATAAAATTCTATTATTCAGTTACTTCTATTTTCCTTCTTTTCTGGTTCCTATCAGAATGTTTGAATGGAGTACACATCCTTTGTTTCAGTACATGTTTCAAACTCATTATGATCAGTGTGAATGATAAATGGTTTCCCATTCAAATAATGATGTTAATATTTAATAGCAATCACTATAGTCAATAATTCTTTCTCATACACAAATAATGCATAACGTTTAGGAGTTGGAGCCAATAAGCTAGTGGCACGTCTAATAACTAGCTACAACAAATATTCAAGTAAAGAAATAAAATGACATAGTGGCTTCCTCTTAGTAAACAACGTAGAAAGTCACATTCTTATTCCTTTGAATGTCAACTCCACCCAAGAATTAAAGTGTGACATACACAACATCTATCTTAATAGCTGAAGCATTTTACTCTTCTTGGTTTGTTCAAATATTTAGCACAAACACTTTATTGTGTTTTGTGGTCATATAAGAGATCATCTTAAAGTCATAAAAGGCTAGAAAACATGGTGTCAGTTACATCTCTAACTTAACATGTCCACACAAAAATTGTCAACCCAACATATCAACAATGGGAAATTCTCAAAAAAGAAAAAGGAAAGCTTATATTTAGCAATGTGAAATTCACCTTAGCAACTGGAGCCATCTCTGCTGCGATATGAATGACATGTAATCCTGGACTAGAACCAAAAACAGGAACAAATTAAGCAACCATAAGCAGAGAATTTTGTTATAAAATCTTTACCTTCTAGGTGATGATGTTAGCTTCATAAATCTGGTGATGGCTTCATGCTGATTCTTTTCTCTGCACTCCAAGTATGCATCTCTAATATGTGCATCTTTCTTCCACACCATTTCTCTCAATAGCTTTGCATCATCTTCAGAAATTCTCTTTTCTAGCATCCAACCATCAATTATGAGCAGTATATGGCTCCAGAATTCCGATGGCATGTCATCTATAGGTTCATTTAGAGCTCTTTTTTTGCTTTCTTTTTTTAAACTATTAAGTGTCTCTTGAAATTCCTCTACTGAATCTTGGTATAATTGGATATACGAATGTATCTCTTCATCTGATCTTTGAATACGTTCCTCTAATAGTTTTATCTTCTCCTGCATCAGTTCATTATACTGGTGTAATCTTTCTGACGACACCTTATAGACATTAGCTTCCTCCATGCACCCCTCCAATTTATCAACCTTCTTTTGAAGTTCTTGGTTTTGTTGTAACACTAGAACAGCGTGGTCTGCCTGTTTAGTAGCGTTATCCAGCAGTACTTGCAAACCTTCAACCTTCTCCTGTAAATCCTTGCATTCAATTTTAAGACTAGATATTTTTGAAAGATCTTCTCGAGAAGCTGAGAGTTTGACTTCCAAGTCTTTCAACAAAGACTCCAGAAATGACTTTTCCTTCTCCAGCACTATGATGCGCTCATCTGTGTCCTTAATATTACTTTGCTCTAACTTAAGCTTTTCTATATCATTCTTAAGGGACATATTCTCCATTCTCAATGATCTAAGCTCTTCACTGAGAGGAGGAGTAACTGTATTCTGAACAAGAAGGGCTTTCTCTGTCAAAAATTTGTTTTGGTCCTCAAAAGGATCAACCAGACTTCTCTCAACAGCAGCACTGTGAGTCAGTTCATCCCTTAATTTTTCCAACTGGTCTTCCAGGAGTTCAACATGCACCTTTTGCTGAGCAGCAACCTTCAGCTTGGCATCAGTTTCTGCCAATCTCATCTGTAAAACATTTATTTCTCCTTGTAAACCTTCCTTCTCATTAAGGATTCTCTCAAGGTCTTCAAGTGCACGGATACGAGCTTGGTTGAGAAGAAGGATATCTGTGACATGTGTGGCACTATTAAGTATGTTGTGGCTATGATAAAAAGAAAAGAAAACTAAATGAAATAATATAAACTGCATAATAGAATGACATCCTACTTTTCTCTGCATTTCTTATCATCCCTATCATATCATCATGTTGAACACCTGGAAGTCGTTCTTTATGATCCATGTTTACAGCCTATAAGAAAGACAATTAAAGAACTGAATGTCAATTCTCTGATACATTCCTTGTTATATCACAGTGCAAGGACACAAATGATAAGTAAAACCAGTTTACTCATAAATGATGCAAAGAGTAACACCAAACACTTAAGCAGACACTAATACATTGAATCTCAAGTGCTTCAAACTGAAGCTTCCTAATTACATAGTCCTTAAAATTAGTGATCCAAAATATTCAGCGCAGAACAATATTAACATTCCACAGAAAATTTGGAAAGAAATAATACCAAGGATTCTGTCTCATCAAGATCATCTGAAAGCTTCTCTTCTGCTTGCTTGTGCAAAGCCTGTGTAACACAGAAAAGAACTTTACATTTCAATTGCTTTTCCACGTTTGATAGTATAACGATATGTCTGAAGAGTCAATTTTTAAAGAACAAGCACCCATTGACAAAATTCAATTGAAAATATAGCATGAACAAGAGGACAGCCAATACTTATTAGGACTATAACTGCACAAGCAATGCAAATGACAAACTAATTAGAATTCTAGCATCATATTGTCTGCATGAAGCACCGCTGCTTTCTTCAAAATTCATAGATAAGTTAGATGAGATAGATAAAGAAAAGCACTTTGGTGTAATGTTTTCTCCACATATATTGCTACTCAAGCATCTTGTATAATTGAATTATACCAAGGTAGACCCATTAAATCTTACTCATCCAAGATTATAGGGTGTTGAAATATAAAAGAATAAAAATAATGAGAAAGAGAATAAAGGATAAAAACAGGAAAACAATAGATTTATGTAGTTCAGACATAAAGACCTATGTCCACCAATACATACAACAATAAAGTTCACATCTTTCTCATTAGATTTGTGTGTGGTTACATAATATCGTAACACCCCCTTCATGGGGAGGATGAGTAATCTTTCCATAACAATAGAATATTCTAATATTAATAATGGTGTGTACATTTGATATACATCAACATATTTGTTGAATATGAGTATTCTTTAATATTTTTTAACATCTCCCCTTAAGATGAGCATGGATGAAAGTGTATGATCATCTTGATTATAAAAAGAGATTAGCCAACAGTAGTAAATGATTGACGTTGTGGCACCATGTGATTTACACCAACATGGCATGCAGCTTCAGGTTACATAATTGTTTACAAGATGATAAGCAACTCTAGCTTGCATGACTACTGAAATTGACAGCTTTAGAATGGTGTGACTGTATCACAGGTCATTGAAAGAAACTGCAGCTATAGAAAGGCAAGAAGAATATAAAAAGCCAAGAAGAATGCAGGTTTCCCACCATACTTGCTATGACAATGAAAGATAGTAACTTAACTCTAATACATGTTGAAAAGAAATAAAATAACCAGAAACAGAATAGAGGGAGAGAAAAAAGAAAGAGATTAACACAGTTTTGTTTTAAGGGCTTACATCCACGGAGACAAGAATAAAACTCACATATTTCTCTTTAGGATAGTTTGTGCCATTACATAATACAAGTCCCTATTTTATACAGATGATGGCAGATTTTCCATAATAATAGAATATTCTAACATTAATATTGAGATACACCACCGACATCAAATCAGCACAATGTAAAATATAGCTATTCTAAAATATTCATAATAGAAGGCATTGTTATGCCTTAAGCAGAAGAGTGATATCTAAAGTTGTTCTCCTCTCATAACATTTGGGAAACTAGGAAGATGAATGCAACCAAAGAAATCATTTGTCAAAGAAAACAAGTTCACGAAAATTATTGCCAATCTCCTTGCAAAAGTCACGGTAAAGGATAATACCAAAGGTTTCATTTCTTCATTTGCCAGGCTGTCCACAGATGTTGCATCAGTTTTCCAAACATGCTCCATATCTACACAACTGTCCAAACTTCTCCTGTTGGTATTCTGTATATTATTTACATCTATGCTAGGGGCAATATCTTTTGGTGCAATATCATGGTTCGAGTTTGGGACACTATCAGCTAAAACAATGTGCCCCCCAGGACCCTCTTCATCATTAGATTCAAAATCAGCACTTGTTGAAGGCTGTTCAGGAGAGCCTTCTTTCACCGGTCGTCTCTTGTTCTCGGATCTGCATGGCATTGACCAAATATTGATTCATACAGATACAAAGCACAAAGTCAAAAATTCAAATAAAATTAACATGAGTTATCATAAGGTCACTCCAGTCCTGAACGATAAAACCGTAGATGGCGGTTAGTAAGTTATAACCAAAAGCATTCCAAACTGTTGGAATGCCCATTAGCAAATAAAAAAATTGTGTTCAATGAGAGATCCGCGAATTGAAGTCTGATAGCAAACCAATTTCCTTCTTTCAACAAATTCTGCCACCTCACCATAATATCATCTGATATTATCGAATAAATATATCATGTTTAACTATCTTATTACTATCTAAATAAGGAAACAGTACTCTCACTACAACTTGATTTTGTTTCAAGCTTGAACCATCAACTCATCATCAAGCAAATGCATCAGCCAAACCAGTAACCCGATGTTCATTTCCAAACACAAAAGACTATCGCTTTCTACCTTACTTTTTCCCTTCATAAAATTTATGTTCGCAATACTTCCCATTTTACTTCACAGAAGTTCAATCCCCAACAATTCGTTCAACCAATTTCCAACAAGAAAGAGAGAAAAAAAAAAAAAGGGAGAGCAGAATGACCAAAAACAAGTATGTAAAATCGAAAATGGCCCAGGCGGAATTCGTAAAGATCGCATAAAAAGTAAAAATAATAAATAAAACACATCAGAACTTATATTTCTGACCCTAAATCCAAAATTCAATGAAAGATCAAAACTTTTTGCCGACTCAAATCCAAATAAGTCAATAAAGCATTAAGAAAAATCACCAACAAATGAGTAGCTTTCACCTTCAAGAAATTTCGCAAACGAAACACAGAAACAAAGAGCAATTAATAAACAAACAAGAAGAAGAGGAATAGAAATACCTAAAATGGCGGGGTCGCATTCTGCAGGAAACAGGGCGTAATCTTTGGCTAGGCAAAGGGAACCGTAAGCTGATTCGCTGCTTGTTACGATCCAAACCCATGAATCCGCTGTGACTTAGAAACCAGTTTGATAGCTTTGCCGCCATTTTCAGATTGTCCCACACCGGCCAGACCCTCTCTTATCTTCTCCCTCAATCCCTGGCTTTCTGTGTGTTTTTGTGTGTAGTGCGTACAAGTTAGCCCTAGATGTAGTTTTCGAATCTAAGCTAGTGATCTACTTTCAACGAATTGCATGGCTCTAAGCCTCTAACTTTGAGCCACGTATGTTTTCTAACGAGATAGGTGAAGATGTCGAAAATGGTGGGTCCCAGTGTGCTCCTCTCATCCTAATCCTACTGCTATAACAGGCTAAACCATTTCATCCACCTCCATAGATATGTTCATCTATGAAATGCGTCTAAACCATTTCCATGAGAGGAACGCCCTCTTCTGCTAGTCCTCTCATCCACTTCCATGTCAAACTATCAAATCGACTTGAAGATAGTTAATAGTAAGTTTAAACTATTTCCATCAAAGGAACCAAAGATGTACTGATGTTAAATGAAAAAAGCAACTACCTTGTCTAAAGTCCTGGTTATAAGAAGAGGAAGCTGTCCTTGTCCGTGTAGCTTCAACTTCTCTACCTTGTTGTCCCCAGGCTCACCTTATAGTCAATCCTTATGTATTGCTTCTCTTCAACTATGCGCTCTCAACAAGAATCTCCAACAGGGCAAAAAACTACATGCCCATTTGCTCACCACTGGCCTTTTCACCTCCTCTCTTTCATGCACAACGAGCCTCATCAACATGTATGCAAAATGCCACCAAATAAGCCTTGCCCTTGCGGTGTTTAACCATTGCTCGCATATTCATCGTAACGTTTTCTGTTACAATGCAGTCATTTCTGGGTTGGTTTCCAATGGGCTTGTAAACGATGGGGTGGAAATTTTTAGGGACATGAGAGTAGTGGGTGTTTATCCAGATAAATTTACCTTTCCATGTTTGATTAAAGGGTTTTTTAAGGTGATGGAGGTTAAAAAAATTCATGGTTTGGTGTTTAAACTTGGGTTGGAGTTGGATTTGTATGTGGGGAGTGCTTTGATTGCTAGTTATTTGAAGTTTGAATTGATAAATGAGGCGAATGAAGTGTTTGACGATATGCCTGTGAGAGATGTTGGGTTGTGGAATTCCATGGTAAATGGATATGCTCTGGCAGGTAGGCTGAATGAGGCAATGGAAGTTGTTAGGAGAATGAGTAAAGGAGGAGTTTTGATGAGTAGATATACGGTTACAGGGGTTCTCTCCGTTTTTGCTGATATTAGAGACTTTGACAATGGGACGTCGGTTCATAGTTTTGTGATGAAAATGGGGTTTGCCTCCAGTGCTGCAGTATGCAATGCATTGATTGATATGTACGGGAAGTGCAACTCCAATGACAAGGCATTGCAGATTTTTGAGAAAATGGATGAGAAGGATATACTCTCTTGGAATTCTATTATGCGAGCAAATGAGCAGTCTGGTGATCATAAAGCAACGTTGAGGCTTTACAGGAGAATGATTGGTCATGGATTTCAGCCTGATTTGGTTACAATAAGAATTGTTCTTTCTTCGTGTGCTCAATTATCCTCGTTGACACATGGCAGGAAGGTCCACGCCTGCTTTATTGTTAACGGGTTCTGGAAGGATATTGACACCGTGCTGATGGGTAATGCTCTTCTACACATGTATGCTAAATGCGGAAGCATGAGAGATGCTCGTGTGGTTTTTGATATTATGAGCATTACTGATGTAGCATCATGGAATATAATGATTATGGGCTATGGAATGCACGGTTATGGAGTGGAGGCTTTGGATATGTTTTCATGCATGTGCAAGTGGAAAGTTAGACCCAATGAGGTAACATTTTTAGCAATTCTGTCAGCTTGCAGCCATGCAGGCTTTGTGAATCAAGGTCGTGAGTTTCTTGAGCAAATGGAGATAAATTACGGCATCACTCCAACAATAAAGCATTATGCTTGTGTCGTTGACATGCTTGGCCGGGCTGGGCAGCTTGAAGAAGCATATAAATTGGCTCTCTCAATGCCTATAAAGACAAACTCTATAGTATGGAGGTCCGTTTTGGCTGCATGCCGACTCCATGAGAATGCACAGCTTTTAAGGGTTGCTGCAGATCACGTCTTGGGCCTTGAACCTCAGCTTGGACACTCTGGTAATAATGTGCTCATGTCAAATGTTTTTGTAGCTTCCGGTGAATATGAGAAGGTGTCAGGTATTAGGGATACGATGACGAAGCAGCAGCTAAATGTGAATAAGATACCAGGGTGTAGCTGGATTGAGCTTTTAGATGGTACACATTCTTCTGTTGCAGGTTCTTGTACCTATCCCAAAACATAGATCCGATTTTTGTACTTGTTAAATACCCATCTATTTAATCGCACCATTTTTCTAGGATCTGTTAATACTTGGTCATTTGTCACTTTTAGCACGATTCAAATCTTTTTTCCTCCGTCGTCGATAGGGAATGACTCGGTATCTATTTATCTTGTGTCTAATTTTATAGTGTCTTATTCTGTTCTATAAATCTCGGCTATTAATTTATGCAAGACTTACGTTTATTTATGCAGGGCTCACACAGAATCCACATAAATAAATGATTGAAATTTATTAGACACAATAAAATACTATAAAATTAGACAGAGGATCTAAACTCTCGTCTTAACTACTAAAACACTTACCAAACTCTCTATTTCTCTAACCCCCAAAATTGTATTTTCTCTAATATGCAGTAAATCCTCCAAACGAAAGATGATTCTTTTCCTATAAAGGGTTAAGGCAAACAGAAGAAGTGAATGACTAGTGTCAGTATGAACATGGTCTTATGCGAAGTTAGGGAATTCAAGAAACAGGAAGGCAAAATAATAATTCACCTGAAAACTGACCTCCTGTGTATGTACGTCCTGTGCTTGAGCATAAGAGGCCCTTTAAAAAGAATTATTACACGCACACACGGCTCTGGCTCTCCTTGCACAAAAGACATTTCGGTGTCTGATTCAAGCAATTCCAGTGAACGACTACAGTGTTCTTTCAAAAGAGTTGCCTGACTTCTCTTTTCTCAACCAAAATCCCTCAAAGTCAAATGACATTCAAAAGCTGACAACTGGAAAAGGTGTGACCTTTTGCCGGCCCAGGCATCATCTCCTATGCTATTTTCTGAACTAGTTCCAAGCAAACCGTAACCCAGGTGAGTAAATATCATAGATAAGGTAAATTAAATGTCCGGTAGTAATACAGTTCTTAGGAAGGGCGAATATCGCTTGAGACCTTCGGTTGGGCACCGGAGGCTCTTCAAGGATCTGGGTGTCTTAGCTAACCTGTTAGCGATTTATATTTAGCGATTTCGATAATAATTGTATAATATTTTAAATTTTAAATTAAATTTATTTCTTTATATAATTGTTTAATTTTTTTTAAAATAGAATTATAAGAAATTACTTCTTAGTAAAATTTTCTTATTAATATCTGGGATGATCTTACTTTTTCAAACATTGAAATTTTTGTTTCAGCATAGATATTAAAAATCTAACATCAGCTCAAAATTAAGAGAAAATAACGGCTAGTTGAAGAAATTAACTATTTAAAAAAGAGCAACAATACTTGTTAAGCAACAAATATACTCAAACTTTTGAAACATTTAAACAGCATCTATATTCTTGAGAGTCGTATCATTCTTATTGTACTTTAAAAAGTAAAATCACTTGATTGTTATTTGAGAACTTACTTTTGATTTTAAACTATATTTTCTGTGAACTTTTAGAAGTTTGTTATACACTTGAGTGTGAAAGGTTCAAGAACATTGAAAAACATGTACTTGTGAGTTTAGAGATGCTCGTCAAATTTAATACTCAGATTCTTATAATAAAATATTGAAGTTGAATACTTAGGGACTGAACGTAGGCTTGGTTGTTAGCCGAACTAGTATAAATCGATTGCATCCTTCTTCTCTCTCTCTCTAAAATTTAACTTTTCACAGTATATTACATATGTGTTCTTTTTAGCAAGAGACTCATTCACTTTTATAAGAGGCTCCTTTTGTTTTCAACTTGTAAAAGGTTCATTTCAGTCTTAACATGCGCCTTCCATTTTTAAATTATTTTAATAGAATTTATCATTCAGTAGGCTCCTTTCGTTTAAGCAGGATCCTATCCCACAAAAGGCTCCTATCGCTAAACAAGCTCTTGTCGTTTAAAAGGCTTTATCGTCTGATATGCTCCTACTGTTTTTATCCGTTAACTAGGATTTGCTTATTATACAAATTGAAAGACCTTGCGAAAAATTTTTGTCACACAATTAACCCCATTCTTGCATGTGTTTGCTTTATCATTTGGTATCAAAGCAAGATTTCACATTTTTGTATTTTGTAACATGTGATAGATCACGGCAAACAATATGAGAAGTTTTGAAGGATAATCTGTCTCAAAACTTCCTTACTTCAATGGAAACAAGTACTCATATTGGAAAGAGAGAATGACAATATATCTTTAATATGTAGATATTGAAGTCTGGTAAGCCATCAGAGTTGGAGCTACACTTCCTAATTCAGATAACGTAGAAGTATGGACTGATGTTGACGGAAGAAATGCACAACTAAACACTAAAGTAAAACTTCATTTGATATGTGGATTAAATTTAGAAAATATGAGAAAATATCCTATTGTTCTACAGCAAAGGAAATGTGGAACAAACTACAAGTTACGTTTGAAGGAACAAATAAGGTAAAGAGACATAGAATAAGTCATTTAGTACATCAATATGAAACTATTGGCATGAAATGGGGAGAGATCATAGACAAATTTTTCGGATGCTTCAACAACATCATCACGACCTTAAAGAATTTGGGAAAGATATATCCTAATGACAAGTTCGTAAAAAAGATTCTGAGGTCACTACCAAAGGAATGGAGACCTAGTGACAACTTTAAAAATGGCAAAGGATCTAGACACTATTTCACTCAACTGACTACGAGAAAATCTAATGATCCATGAAACCAAGTTTAGGCTAGATGAAGGATCCTCCTACAGAAAAGGAATGACACTAAAAGCAATTGACAAAACATACAATGATGAAAGTGATAATGAGTTGCAAATGGATGGAGATGACGAATTCAACTTTATGATCATAAAATATCCCCGCTTCTATAAAAAGAAGTTGATGAAAAAAAGAGAAGGAAATAAGAAATTTGGAAATAACATGTTCCTATCAAAAGGCAGCAGCAGCAATAACAATACACAAAATAATCAAATCATATGCTGTCATTGCAAGAAGCTTGAACACACAAAATCATAATGTCCTCTTCTTCAAAAGCAAGCAATTATTACATCCTGGTCAGATGAGGATTCTGAAAACTTTGAAGAAGAAGAACCAAAAGAAGTTAGCAACGTTTGCTTCATGGCTTAATCAGGAGACAATGAGGTATATTATTCTGAATCTGATATTGAAGTTGATGAATTGAAAAATGCATATTATGAATTGTATGATTAGCACAAAAGGTTGACAGTGAAATATTTTAAAGAAGTTGAGAAATCCAAGAATAATGATGCATCTCTAAAGAGTAAGATTAAATCATTGGAATCTACAAATGAGAATTTGACGACCAAGAATATGTCTATGAGATTGACTATAAACAAAAGGTTTCTAAAAAGGAAGTTCTAGAAGAAAGAGTAGCTAAGTTGGAAAATAGACTGCTAAAAAATGGTTATGATAAGATAAGACAGTTAGAAGAAAAAGTCATTGCCTTAAAACTTGAAAAGGAGAAAAGTGATAGAAAGATCTTATCTCTAGAAAAAGATCTGAAAATTTTTGTTGATAGAAGGAAGAATCTTGATGCATTGCTTAGTAGTGGTAAATGTATTTTTGGTAAGACCGGAATATGATACAATGAAAATAACAATATTAGGCCATATAAAAACTTTTTTGTTAAATCTAGCAGCATCAGGCCATATAAAAACTTTTTTGTTAAATCTAGCAGCATCTATTGCCAAAACAACAGGAACCTGCTAAGTGGCACAAAATCATAACAACTATCATTCATCTATTTTGTGTGATTACTACAGTAAACATGTTTATATTAGTCATTCTTGTAACTTTCATAAAAAGAAATTAGATGTATGTTTAGAGACCAAAAGGTCAAACTACTAACCCGAAAGGATCCAGAAAATTTTGGGTACTTAAAATGAGATAATACTTTCTACAACTATGTTTCAAAACGGAGACAAGGGAGAATCAATGGATATTTGATAATGGTTGTTCGAGACACATGACACATGACAAGTGAAATATCGCACTTCAACTACATTTAAAGAAAAGACAGAGGTAATGTTGTCTTTGCAGACAAAAATAAAGAAAAGGTCACCGAAATTGATAAAATTGGTAATTCTAACTCTAGCTCTATTGATAACGTTCTCTTTGTTGATAGTTTGAAGCATAACCTGTTGAGTGTGAGTCAGCTATGTGATAAGGGTTACAAAATCATTTTCTTTATATTTTATTGTAAAATTGTCGATATTCATAATGATAATATTGGGTTTATTAGTCCTAGAAATTAGAATATATATTGTGCTCAACTAGAAGACATGTCCTCACAGAGTGTTAATTGTTTTATCTCCTAGAAAAGGATTTGTTTATCTGGCACAGAAGATTTAGACATGCCAATATGAGCATTCTATCAAAATTGTCTAAAAACGAGTTAGTAAGAGGATTACCAACCTTAAAGTTCAAAAGCAGTCAGGTTTGTGAGGCTTGTTTAAAAGGTAAACAAGTCAGAAGCAGTTTTCCTCTTAGTAGATGATTACTCCAAATTTACATAGGTTTATTTCTTATCAAATAAGGATGATGCTTTTGAAGTGTTTGAAAAGTTTTACAGAAAAAATTCAAATAGAAAAAAGAGTACTGCATCACTTCAATTCGGAGTGATCATAGAGGAGATTTTGATAATAGAAATTTTAAGGAACTCTATGATAGCGATGGTATAACTAATAACTTCTCTTGTCTAAGAACGCCTCAATAAAATGGAGTTGTAAAGAGAAAGAACAAAACTTGGTTGATATGGCCAGGACCATGATGTGTGAAAGTGGACAACCTTATGGATACTAGATAGAAGTAGTATCCACGGCATGTTATATGCTTAACAGATATCTTATAAGACTTATACTCAAAAAGCCCCCTATAAGTTGAGAAAAAGAAGAAAACTAAATGTTGTTTATTTCCAAGCATTTGATTGCAAGTGCTTCATTCTAAACCATGAAAAAGACAACCTTGGAAAGTTCGATACAAGATTAAACGAAGCTATCTTTCTAGACTATAGTACTGCTTGTAAAGTATTCAGAGTATATAACAAAAAAACAAAGAAGATAGAAGAATCAATACATATAATATTTGATGAAGCACTATCTTCAACAATAGCAACTGACTCAGATGGTGAAGAGCATCCATTGGTACCTAAAAATACATCGAAGAATCAACCTACACCTCTAATACCTTTAGAATTACAAAATCAAGAAGATCCCTTTGAAGCTAGAACATAATAGGTTCCTTCATCTCAGTAGGAGTCTATGCAATAAAAAACATCGAGAGAATGGAGAGATCTTGATACACATCAATATATTCTAGGAGATCCCTTTGAAAGTCTAAGAACAAAATCATCGTTCAAGAACAACTTTGTTGCTCTCACCTCACAAATAAAACCAAAGACCATTGAAGAGGCCCTTACTGATGAAAACTAAGTTTTAGCCATGAAAGACGAACAAAATCAATTTGATAAAAACAAAGTCTAGAATCTAGTACCTTGCCCTTAAAATAGGTCAATTATTAGGACCGATGGGTATTTCGAAACAAATTTGATAAGGTGGTAAGAAACAAAGCTAGACTTAGAGCTCAAGGTTACAATCAATAGGAAGGTATTGATTTTGATTAAACTTATACACCTGTAGCTAGATTGGAATCAATTAGAATTTTATTTGTCTTTGCATGCTATAGAAACTTCAAGTTGTTCCAAATGGATGTTAAAAGCGCATTCTTAAATGGTTACATTAACAAAGAAGTATTTGTCAAGCAACCCCCAAGTTCTAAAGATGAAAACCATCTGGAGTGATGAAGTTAACCAAAGCTTTGTATTGTTTAATCGAGCTTGGTATAAGAGGTTAAGTAACTTTTTGCTTGAGAATAACTTTGAAAAAGGAAAGATCGATAAAATCTTATTTATTAAGAGAAAGGAGAATGATTTACTCATAGTGCAAATATATGTTGATAACATAATATTTTGTGCTACTAATCCATCCTTCTATGAATAATTCTCAACAATAATGTAGGGGGAGTTTGAAATGAGCATGATGGGAGAATTATCTTTCTTTATTGGATTATAAATTAGACAAACAGAAAAAGGAATCTTCATTAGCCAAGACAAATACACAAAGGAACTCATCAAGAAATATCATTTTGAGAATGCCAAATCGATGGGTATTTCCATATACACTGGAACTACATTTGTTAAATACGTAGAAAGTAAAGCTATGGATGAGACAAAGTATAGAGGAATGATTGGATCTATATCTTACAAGGTCAAGACTAGACATTATGCTTAGTGTGTGTCTTTATATAAGTTTTCAATTAAATCCAAAAGAAAGTCACCTTCCAGTAGTCAAAAGAATCTTCCAATAT
>JANIHY010000002.1:36291816-36303967 GCA_027479065.1 Erythroxylum brevipes
TTTTATTATTTAAAATTAAAAATTAAAAAATTATTTGTCATAGTTTTGACTCAAAACGTAAAGTTTTAATTAAACATGATTTTTGTTTTAAAATTATAATGTTAAACCTCTTATAATAATTATTTTAATATAAAAATATAATAATTATTTATTATACATTATATTTTATTCTACCTATCTTTTAAATAATATTTTATTACATTATATTATAAGCTCTTTTATCCGTAGTAAATTTTTTTTTTTGGTGTTACATTTCATTCTTGAATAGACCGTTAATTTTATTGTATTAATTAATAAATTTTCATTCCTCGATAAAGAGGACTTTATCGTATTGCTAGTTGAATAAAAATATATAGAATTGATAAATAAATAAATAAAAACTATAAAGAGATAGAAATGAAAAGAACGCAGAGACAGGGTTTTCGGTGCCTAAAGCAGGTAGTGGACACCTTATATCTTCTTCTTCTTCTTGAATTCCAGAGAGAGAGATAGACAGAGAGTCCTATCGAGCGTCCATAACGCCAACGTTTCTTCTCAGATCTGAGGAGAGAGAAATAGAAAGTAAGATAATGAGTGGCAAGGGCGGAGGAGGAGGCAGCACTAGTACCAACGGCGCCAGTAAGGGTAGTAGTGGAATTTCAGGGATTCCGGTGGGTTCGAGGAAAGTGGTACAGAGCTTGAAAGAGATTGTCAACTGTCCGGAGTCTGAGATCTATGCTATGCTTAAAGAGTGTAACATGGACCCGAACGAGACCGTTAATCGCCTCTTATCTCAAGGTCCTCTTTTTTTCAAGAAAAAGAAAAAGAAAAAGTATCTTCCTAGTTTACTCTCTTTCTGAATGGTACCGAGTAAAGGGAAGCAGATTATTAACTTAGATGAAAAAGTAAATAAATTTCTATTCAATGGATCTTGAAATTTTTGTGTGTTAGCATGTACAAGTGCGCTTTTTTTGTGTGTGTTCTTTTGTAACTTGAAGTAGATTCTCATCTTCTCTCTTAAAGGAAGAAGAGATGGAAATGGAGACGATAGCGTAATGGACGCTGCTTGGTTTATAATTTATTCTGATTATGAACTTTATTCTTTAAGCATCGAAGGAGCTGAACTTATTTTGTTTTAAGTTTGTGGTTGGTATAAGGGAGAATAGTAGTTTGGTTAATTGAAATCTGTAGCTGTAAGATGGAATCCTGTCTTTGAATTGTGGGATTAGTACCTGTTTTGACTTGCTTCTTTATAATACATGATTTTTTGTACTAAGCTGTTTGAGAACCTGACAGTGGATGTTTTAAGTGAAGGTCTTCAGGTGATAGCTTCAATTTGTGGACTTTTAGAGTGAACTTGATGACAGGGCTTGACTTGTTTTTAGTAATGGGTGAAGTCTATGGCCTGGTAGCTCCTGAGTGATTGAACTTAACTGCAAGACCTGTGTGCCCACTTACCTCAGTATGTTATGGGATAGATCAATGTGTTGGTGTTCACATCCTTGCATTTTGTGATTCAATTCTACTTTCCGACAGCTAATGGCAATGCATGAAAGGGAATTAATTTGAAACTAGTGCATCAACTGCGTGAATGTACCTGTCTACTTTTGTGTATTGTATATTTGATATACATGGACTTTATAAGCTTATATTTGTCCAACATTACTACTTTATTCTATGATTTCCAAGGTGCTATTATGGTTTGTTAGTTTATCTTCCGTGTCTGTATATGTATACCTAACTTCTCTGCACTATGGATCAACTGATCCTATGTGCATTGGCTAGTCTATTTTTGTATTATGTTAGTTTGTGAAATATGCTCCAGCTAAGTTGCTCAGTTCTGTTGGACATTGTTTAATCCCATTGAGAAGTGCCTGTTATTAACTCTCACATCATCTTTTGCAGATCCGTTCCATGAGGTAAAGAGCAAACGAGAGAAGAAAAAAGAGGTGTGTAGAAAAAATAGCTGAATTCTGGTGACATCAAATGTTTTCTTTTCTTCTATGCATATGATCACGATATGTAACTGTGCTGCTGTTTTTTATTTTTCATTTTGGCGTCTTCATGTAACAAAATGGTCCAATCATTTTCTTTAATATGCCTTTCTGATGTTGCTTTAGACGAAGGACTCAATTGATCCTAGGTTTCGTGGTGCTAATATGACAACCCGAGGCGGTAAAGGTGGTGCAGATCGTTATGTTCGAGGTCAGACTACCTAGCTCACCTCTGATTTTGAGTATTGTGCTATACTTTTTGACTATTCTTTGCTGTATACTGTTCTCATAGCCTTGATCATTCCATTAAGGTGTTCTTTTACATTTAATTCCACTTGATTTCCACTTAATTTAATGATTTTCTTTCAGATTCTAGTACTTCATATGGTAAACCAGCATACAAGAAGGAAAATGGAACCCATGCTTATGCTGGTTTATCTCCTTCAGCTTCTGGTGCAGGAGGAAGTGACAGCAACCGTCGACCTCCATCGTTTAGGTTGTCCCTTATCACAGATTACTTCACACGGTGATGACACTGGAATTATATGAGATGTTCTACAATTTTTTAGACTTGTAGGATGGAACCTGTGAATTATTGTGCATAATATCATCCCTTTTAGTTTTCCACGTTTTCATACTAGGATTAAGTTAAATTATCATACTAATGACTTATGGGACCTTGTGTGAATTTATTTTTAAAATAATTAATCGATATCTTGGTTCACATGAAATAGATGTTCTGTAGCTTATTGGCTTGTGGACATGTGATCTATGCAAACTGAGTTCCATAGTCTTCTTAAATGGAAACAATTGGAACTATATTGGATCTTTTTTCTGAGTACTGCTGGAAATTTTAGGCAATCTTCTGACTCAGTGGATGCAGCTTGTTGGCCTGTGGACATGTGATCTATGCACACTGATTTCCATATACTTCTTAAATGGAAACAATTGGAACTATATTGGATCTTTTTTCTGAGTACAGCTGGAAATTTTAGGCAATCTTCTGACTCACAGTGGATGTCTTCTAATTAGATCAAGGAAGGGAATGACCTGCTAGCCCTACTCGTTGTGGATGAGGTTATAAATTTGCATACATATGAAGCAGCAAATAGCAACTTTAACTCAGTTATTTTCAACATTTATTATTGTAGGGTAAATGGGAAGAGGAGAGTGATTAGACAAAGCAATCAGAACTTGTCCAAAATTTACGACATTGATGCACTTCTTTTTGAAGTTGATGGCTATTCTTGGGAGAGAGGAGATTAGATAGCCTTAACAAAGTAAATATTAAAAAGGATAACTTAAACCATATGTTCTAGGTTATAATCTAGGACTCTGAAATTACCATTTAAGCAAATATTATCACATTTGAAACAACTGCTAAAACTGCTGATGTTTAGCCATAGTTGTGAGGCATTAGGGCTAAGTGCTTGTCTTGGTCCTTTGGTATGTATATCCTATGAACTGTTGTACCCGTGTCCAATATATCCTTCTCCTGGTATTGTGTGAAGCGGCTTTAAATTCTTTAGACAGTTGCTTTTCATATTGCCTTCTTTAGTTTGGGCAATATTTTTCTCAGGAGACAAATTTCCTGCTTTTGAGTTATATTTGACAGTATCAATCTACATGTGATGTATATTTGACAGTATCAATCTACATATGATGTATGATTTTGTTGTTTCTTATTGTTATTTTACCTTTGTCTCAGTGATTCTGTGGCCACAGAAAGTAAAATATCAGCTACAAGTGCAGGTGATGGAGATTCTTCATCATCACAGCCTTCTTCCGGATTTCAATCTGCATGGGTAGGGGTTCCAGGCCAATTGTCCATGGCTGACATTGTTAAGATGGGCAAGCCACATTACAAAAGATCTGGTATGGCATCTCACCATGCAGAGCATCCTTTAGCTGCATCACAGCAGGACTTGCATTCATCGGATAATTTTGCTTCAAATGTGACAGAATTAAATTCAATGCCAGAAGTTGTTGCAAGTCAGCAGCATATGCATTCCATAGATGAATGGCCATCCATTGAGCTCCAACCACCTATTAGTGTGCACTCTGTTTTGGAGATTCCTGCAGATTCTGAGTTGTATATGGATCCTGCTAACTTGCCATTGAGTAGAGGTAGTAAGTATATGAGGGCCCAAGTAGATGATGTTCAGCCAACAGAAGATGATCATGTCGACACTCTCAGTGGGGACCATGCAATATCTGCATCTGTATCTAGTACAAATACACAGGATGAAGGTTCTGGAGGTTCAACACATTTTGACAATAATTTGTATGGGAACTTGAGTTCTTACCAACCCCATAGTCATACGTTTGACAATGATAAAGGTGACGTTGATGCATCTGTTTCTATTTTCTTTGGAATGGACTTTTCTAAGTTTACTTTTCCTTTACAAATTGCATTCAAATTGTGTCCGCTTTTTCCATTGGATTCTCAAATATCTTCATGATAGTTGTGTTGGTTTACGTATTTTTATAAATTATACTAATTTACTTGCAATGAAAGATAATGATGTTAGAGTTCCAATGTTAGGAAATCAAGGCATATTTGTATAGGAGGTTTGATATTTGTGTCAGTAATTTGTAGGTGTGAAGGTAGCCTAGAGACATTTTTCACATTCTGCACCAGCTTGTTTTAGCACAAATTTTGAATACTTCTTTAACACTACAGTTGTTGAGTGGCCAGTGGTTAGTGGACTTGATTTTTTTCTCTTAGTACTTAATCATATAAACTTCATTTCAAGCAACAAACTTATTATTAATTTCAGTTCACGATACTGATTGTATTTCATTTTGTTCTGAAATAGTTGATAATGATCCTTCATCAGTGACTGCAAATTTCGACCACTTGAATTTGGATAATGATGATCAAGGAGCATCAACTGAAGATGATAATCCTTCTGTCATAATTCCTAATCACCTCCAAGTTAATGCTCAAGATTGCTCACACTTGAGTTTTGGTAGTTTTGGATCTGCAATAGGTTCTAGTTTTTCTAGTCCTTTTGCCTCAATGCCTACAAAAAATAACTTGGAGAAGACATCTGAGTTGGTGGATGTACCATCAACTGGACAATCAGATGCTAGGTATTCCTTTCTCACAATACTATTGCATCCTTATTTACAATATTTCTTGGTCTAAGGGTCATTCCCTGCAGAAATCCCGAGTATTGTGGGGAAGAGCATCTCAGAAACACTGCAGATGAAAGTTTAATCCATAGAGAAGGCGTGAATACCAGGACTTTTGACTCCCCTACAGTTTCACAACCAGAGGGGTTAAAGGAGGAAACTACAGAAGTTCTGCAAGGGAATCAATATGTGTTTCCTTCGGCTGCACCTAGTTATTCTTATGAAAACCCACAACAGATGAATGCTATGTTCAATAACCCACAGACAAGCTCCCAGATGCAGAATATTGCTTCTTTATCAAGTGTGATGGTAATATTTCAAACTATTACTGCACTTTGTTCCTTGAAGTTTAATTTTTCAATGGAATATGACATTACGCACAAATATGAATGGAGGACACTGATGTTTGTCATAAGAACGGAAAATATCTGTTAGCAGCTCTCAGTTTTGTTGTTGAAATGACATGTTTTCAAGAAAATCCGAACTCATGTATTCTTCTGGATATCCATTTTATTATCTCAATAATAATTGTATAACCAAATTACTTTTACAATTTCAAGAAAGAAGAGGAAAGGGTGTTAAAAGCTTCAATTTCTATGATGGCTTTTTGGATAATTTGCAAGTTCAAATGGAAATAGTTCGTGCAAGAATCCTATTGTATGTATTGCTGTCTGTCTTTTTGGTTGTGTGCATGTGTGCTGCTATGTATCTATGACATGTCTACAGTTACACATTTGTGAATTTTCAGTTATCATAGATGAAATTTATCAACCAATTAGATCATTTGTTTGGTTGAATTTGCCCTTTGACATGATGTTATTACAGCATGCATATAGCAACTCGTTGTCGGGCACATTGTTGGGTTCAAATGTTCAAACTGTGAAGGAGCCTGACCTCCCATACTCGCCATTCCCTGTGACCCAATCACTGACAACCAAATACAGCAATGCGCAATCTTCCATCAGTGGTCCAAGCATTTCCATGCCAGAGGTATGACATTATTACTTGATACTTTGCTGTTAATAAGTTTAATTTATATTCTATCTATAACCAAACATCAAGTTGCTTGGGCCTGGTGCAGTGTATCATATCACCTCCTTGACAGCTTTACTGGTTTCATATAATGTTGTAAGAAAGCCATTGTTGAGTTTTCTTATCAATATCTGTTGAATTGGATAATGCTTGTGTTCACTTTTCACCTTTGCTATGCAATTAAAAAAATTTGTCTGTTGGGAACAATAGATTTCTGAGTATGATGATTATGAAGAGATGGTTCTTGAAAATAATTCAATTCACAAAGAATCACTTAGCGGAAATATTAAAAGCTTTGTAGTACAACTATTAAACGATTGCTCTCATTGGTCAACATTGAAATGTTTCTGCAATTACCAACTATAATAGAGTATGGTTCCAAGTACATAAAAGAAAACTTGGTAAGTTTAGAAACCGAGTTGTGTGAATTATCTGAGGCTTGGTAGTGATCAATTGGCCGTAACCAATTTTTCTATCACTAAATTTTCTCTATAGGGATGTTGGTAGATCAGTAATTGATCTTCTATAACTCTCAGTTTGATTGTTCTTTTCCCATTAATGCCAGGCTTTAAGAGCAGGTAGCATTTCTGCCCCACAACCAACCCCACAAACGCTTCCTGGTGCAAGTGTTGCCACAGGGCCCGCTCTTCCTCAGCACCTTGCTGTGCATCCTTATTCGCAACCTACTCTTCCCTTGGGACACTTTGCCAACATGATTAGCTATCCGTTCCTGCCACAAAGCTACCCTTATATGCCATCAGCTTATCAGCAGGCATTTGCAGGTAATAGTGCATATCACCAGTCTCTGGCAGCAGTTCTTCCACAGTACAAGAACAATGTTTCTGTTAACGGCTTGCCACAGTCCGCTGTTGTTGCTTCTGGGTATGGATTTGGAAGTTCAACCAATATCGCTGCAGGAAATTTCTCTCTGAATGCACCCACTGCTTCAGGAGGTACAACCATTGGCTATGATGATGTTTTGAGTTCTCAGTACAAGGACAGTAACCATTTGGTGTCACTTCAACAGGTAATTTGGCTTCTAAGAGTTTGCAAGTTATCATGAATGCAATTCTTGAGTTCTGCATATATGTTTGCAATTTAGGGTGAATTGGGAAATAATCTTACAAACTGTTTCTACACTCGAAATATTTTAGTCTACTTGTGCTTGAGGATAATTGGAGTTGATTCAAGACTTTTGGACAAATATGTCTAGGTTATTCATTTGTTTTTAGTATAGATAATTTTCCTGTGATTTCTCATTTCTTGATGTGATTTGTGCATTCCATAACTTTTTTTACCCCTTGAAACTCAATTATTCGTGTCTTTTGGTTCTCAGAACGAAAACTCAGCCTCGTGGGTTCATGGACCTGGCTCACGAACTATGTCTGCTTCCCCTGCCAGCAACTATTACGGCTTCCAAGGGCAGAATCAGCAACTTGGTGGATTTCGACAAGGTCAGCAACCATCCCAACAGTTTGGAGCTCTTGGGTACCCAAATTATTATCATTCTCAAGCAGGCATATCCCTGGAACATCAGCAGCAAAACTCTAGGGAGGGGTCCTTGGGCTCTCAAATCCAACCTTCAAAGCAGACCCAACAGTTGTGGCAAAATGGCTACTAAACCTTTGTCTTGTAGCTTTCCGGTATTTGAACAGTCTTGTAGCAAGCTTGGAAGTGATCTAATCAGTGGCATCCGCGGTCTGAAGAGACCTAAACTTGTTACTGCCCTGTGCCATGCGGTGTATTAGAAACTTATTGTGCTTTATTGACGTCTGGTTAACGTAGGAACAGATTTGCTAATTCCAGTTAGTGAACTGCGTCTTCCTTTTTGGTTCTTTTGTTCTGTGCTCGTTATAGTGGAACTTGTTTTTGTCGGATGCTTAGCCCTCTGTAATCAAAAAGTTTAAATCTGATCACCTAACCACCACCTATTTATATGGGGAAGAATGAAATTGTCAAGTTTCTTTGCACGATGTGTATACTAGTATATCAAGTGTGTACGTAATAATTTGCATTCGAGCTTGGCTGATTTCTTTTTTTGGAGAGTTAAATGAATTTATTGATTAGCCCTTAAAGGCAGCAATAAGGTAATATTACAAGGCTGTGTTAACAAAGATGAATCGAATAAAATAGATAAACTTTCAGCCTATCATTTCTGAAATTACTAGAAATCTAATAGCCAGAAGTTCCATCTACTTTTGTGAACATCAAGTATTTCTCTACTCCGAAAGCATTGACGAAAATAAAATAGACCAGTTCCTGCATCAGTTACACATGGCAGAGCTTTGTCAGATCAAGGGAAAGCAACCCTATTTTTCTGATAATGATTCTAGTGATCCAGATTTTCCATCCAACCTTCAAAGTTGGCATTTACCAAAACGCTATTATAGTGACTTGCTCTTCTTTATCAGATCAATTGAGACTGACACGTCATCGTTGACAGTAACTGATAGTACATATTATATTGCTGTCAGTCATACAGTAAGAACGATGCAAAGTGTATGCTTCTCAGTTTTAGTATTTTTAAAGGTTCTTTGGTTTCTTTCCCCTTTCTTTTGTATTGCCTTTCAGCCCATGCCAAGATCCTATCCGAGCAAAGCAGATTCATGTCATGCTGCATTCTAGCTCATATGGTAGCTGTGGAGTTGCACCGGAAGAAAAGAGGATTTATAGATTCAGGCACCATGTTGCATACGACAGGGATCTGATTATTGATGTCCTTAAGCCTATCATTGGTTTTTAATCTCTCTGTGACAGCTAGCCAAGTAACAAAGGATGCTTTAGGAATAAGGAACCTTTCCAAACAATATTATACCATGGAATGGTGCGAACTTAATCGGGGATTTCTTTTGTGCGTATATCTTTAGCCCTTCACTCATCTTCTATTTTGGCTCAATAGTGTCTTTAGATTTATCCGTCAGAATTAAACTTATCCTCGTCTAGCGATCTTGAGCAAAATCAAAATTTTAAAAAGGAAGCCTTCTGGCTTCTTCAGTCTGTAAGCATGCCACGGATATTTTGAACTTAAGGCCTCTTAAGTGAATGTTTTAAGCTTTTCATTCATAATGAGTACATGATATATATCATTTTTCACTTGCACATCACCGTTTTCATTCAATCTCCGAAGCAATTACTGTATACAATTTAAAAAGAAGTAACATAAGAGGTAGCTTTCGGCCAATTTAGCAATATCATCCAAATAGCTAAAATTAGAAATTAAATGCTACCATGTCTGCTCTTCTTCTTTTATTTTGAGCACGTGTCAATTAAGAAGAGATCTTGTTAGATGTTCACGAGCTGTAGCTAGGGCTTGTGTTAATGTCTGCAAGAGAAGAACAAAAAAGGTAAGTTATCTGTCAAAAGCCTTCGAATAATTATTCATTTGTTAACAAATCATCAAACGAAAAGTTATTTGTTGAACCAGTGCCATGCTTTTAATTATTTTGGTTGTTTCGAAACAAGTGAGGTGAACCTGTTCAGACAATGGAGCCCCAGTATCAGCACCATGGCTTGCAACCTTCCCAGCAATGACATTTGCATCAGTTTCTAGAATGATGCTGCACAAGGCATGACAAAGTCAAATCTGGTATACTGGTTGGAGAAACTTATAATGAATTGGATCTCTAAGAATAAGCCAACAAGCTCTACTGGTCCAACACCAGTGTAGTGTTTTTCTCTTTGGACATTTGGAGAAATATTCAGACATCGACCACAACAGTCTATGTAAGCAATGGAACATAATGTTTTACAGGGATGCACTAATCTTCTTCATACTTCCAAATGTAAAAAGCTCCATTCATTCAACACTCATTTAATTTGAAAATCAAAATCCTTAAGTACTTGAAACTTCTTATTATACTATAACCAGTTCACAAAACTCGAATCAACGTAAAGACTACTACCCATAAGTAATACAATTTTAACTTCAAGAGGTATCAAGTCCAAGGGTAAGCAAGAAGGATAAGAAATAAAGCAAGGAAAGTGATACACCGCAAGGAATAAAACTCAAAACAAGTACCCTGTACCTATGACCTAAATCTTCTGGCATTTTCTACTCCTCGTCTACAAAAACAGAGGTTTATTTAAATAATCACTGGATTTAAGGCACTGTGCATAGAGTGAATGGAGAAGGCAAAGTTGTATTATTTACTTAACATGAAAGTTGCATACCCGGCATCAACAATTTCATCAATGCATAAGAGAATGAGATCTAGATTCTCCAGTGCCTCTCTCTTGTCCACATTGCCCCTGAAATAAGGATACGTTAAACCTTAGTAGATTAGAAATAGTTATTAGATTTAATAACCATAATAGTCTTCAGTTTACGCAGAAGTAAATACAATGGGGAGAATGTGAATAACACCTGAATAGAAGGTTGACGGCATCAAAAAAGCCAAGAAGGACTGTGGCTAAAATTATCTCATTTTCATCTTCACTTCCAGTAACAAAAAAGTGAAGATCTTGAACAAACTTGTAAACAACTACATTGCCATCAAACAATGTTATTTCAGCTGCAAGTAACATGATGCATATAGTTAGGAGCATAGTTGTAGTAGTTAACCAAGGGTAAGATGTCCAATAAAACTTTGATGACAGGTGCTTATGACTATTAAAAATAATTAAACAACGAAGATTTCACGCCTAGCATATTAACTCAAAATTAAACCTAGTCCACACATGACATTCCACCGCAAGATAGATCTGACCCAGAAAAAATAACTTACAGGCACGAGGACAAAAAGATAAAGCATTAATACCAAAATCAATAGAATGCAAATAACTTGCCTTCATTGCGGGCATTTATCTTTTGTGTCTTGGTGAATACCGCCTTCTCAAAAGCTTCCTTAGCGCTGTTTGTTGACCAGTCATCAGAGTAGTACTTTGCAGCTACACGTTGTCCTTCAGAGTCCAACAGAAGGATATTTTTTACTGAAGGAGGCAGCTCCTATCGTCAATTATCGTTTGAACCAAAAAGGGTCAGGAGATCTTCTAAATAAATCATATTAAAAAAAAAAATTCTGCACATTTATTCCAATCACCTAAATAATTGGCTTAGCACAATGATGCAGAAACAAAGTTTTAACATTATGGCCCATTTACATTTCAGTAATATTTTCCTTAATTGCCAATTTAGATGAAAAGTTTAACCAAATCAAAATGATAATACGTTTCAATAACTGAAGAAGTTGAACACTAATAACAAACACCAGGATCTGCCAAATCAAAATGATAATACGCTTCAATAACTAAAGAAGTTGAACACTAATGACAAACACCAGGATCTGAAATCTAACATTTACAAATCGATAACGAAATCAGCACCTGCAAGAGTAGATCTTACTGCAAAGATCAAGATCAAGTTCAGCCAAAAGTAAAACTCATAATAGATCTTACAAAAGCAGTCAATTTGACAAACGCCTCATATCACATAAACCGAATAAGGAAAACCGGACAGCTGACTCCCATAAAACACGACCACAATGAAGTGAATAAGCAATTAAAAACCGCAAATTTACACACACGATGTAGCTAGCAATCAATTCGTGCGACTTGTTTACTATAAAAAAAAAAAAGAGAAACAGAGAGACAAGAAGATTGACCATGTTGGTTGTCAAAATCTTGAGCGAAAATGAAGCGGCAGATTTTCCGTGTAAAGGAATTGTTATAGGCAGCGGGATCAAGGAAGATAAATAAAAATGCAGGTGACGTGAATATGTGTTTACTTAAAAGTAAGACCAGCATTTTCACTTGCAAGCGTTTGAGTTTTGACCCCTCCGACGCAAGCCTGGAAAGGCCAAACCTGACTGTAGACTATGGTTTGAAATTTTTTAATTACAATGAAATAAAGTTATTAAGTAAAGATATATGGATACGAAACAAAAAAAAAATCATTTACACAAGGCATACTTAATTTCTCAAATAAGCTGTCTATTGATTTATGACTTTATTGTTAATTGATTAGATATAATTTAATGATAAAATAATTTAAAGGCATTCTTCGTCTGGTA
>JANIHY010000002.1:36313828-36332963 GCA_027479065.1 Erythroxylum brevipes
CATATAGTGTCTGGTGAGGGTATTCGAGTGGACCCTCACAAGATTGAGGCAGTGAGGAGTTGCGATCATTGACTTGTGGAAATTCTGATCTTATGTTAATATATTTCTATTCACTATCACCTAATCCTATATGTTGATTAATTGAAATCTCTTTCTAGTTAGAATCCATAGGATTTCTTTAATCAATTTACAAATTTTACTATTAGGTTTTCCTAATATGAAAGATTTATGCCGACCTATCTCTATGTCTACATGCAACTCTTTTTAATTATGCTAGATTTATTTATACAAAGGATTTCTTAATCTCTAAGACATGAAATCATACATGAAATAATATCTCAAAAATATTAATTAAAGAAATAACGAAAACACATAATTTAATCTAATGAATAAATAATCAAATTGCATTAGATAAAGAATAAAATTAGAAATTCCATCCCAATTTCATTTTACCTAGATAGTAAACAGCCAAACATTAAAAAAAATAAAACGAAGAAATCATTATATCCCCTTGTCTCTAATAAATCCTCTAAAACTTTGATGGAAATATGCTCTTTATTGGATCCATAAGTCATTCTTCAAGTCTCTACTGCTCTAAGGTTTATAATTGTGTTTAACTCAAACTCCTTTAATTAACCTTCTTAATTGCCTTCTATACTTTGAAATTGGGGTTTCTACACTGGACACAATCACCAAATGACTGTATATAATGGGTGTGTTCCTTAATATCACTTTAAAACTCAAAAGTCACATAGAAGCATGATTCCAAAAACTTACACAGGCAGTGGACGTTCTGTGTCCACCACCACACGAGTGTGTCTCGCCTAAACTTAGATGAAACATCATCCTTCAAACCTAAATATAGTCATAAATACTTACACATTCCCTCACATAATCGTGTCCAATTCCCACATAGGTAAGTCCTTCATCTTATTCCAAAATAATTTCAATTCTTCAGTTTTCTACCTTGATTCTGCTTGATTTGCTCTCCTTTTAATCTATAAAGGTAATTAGGACCTAAATACATAATAAGAATGAATTAAGTATCAAAGCAATAAAATTATTAAATAAACAAACAAAATACACTAACTATAAGACTAAAAATATAGTTCATTAAGCAATTATAATAGGGAATTGGTAGTTTTTACTATCTGAGTACATTCTTCTCCTTACCATCCTTATTTCTTTCTTCCTTCACAACAACCTCCTCTTTTTTCAATTTCTCCATTCTTATCATAATTCATCTTTTTACTCCTTAAAGTAATTGCCTTCTCATAATTACTATAATTTGGTTATGTGTCACTTGACAATAAACTTTATAGTCTCTAAGTTACCGGTTTATCAAGCTGATCAATTTTGTTTTTAAGATTGTGAATTAAAGATTCTTGATTCCAAACTTCTTAAATTTAAAATTAAGCCTCAAATGTGCATATAAATTTTCATTATTTCTTTCAAGATTAGTTTCCTTTTTTGGTGTTATTACTGATATCTTAATAGAGGTGGCCTTTGAGTTACTTGATTACTTTGTGAGAAATTAAGATTTTTTTTACCATAGTTATAAATATTGTTGTCATAGATGTTCTAAGGTCATTAAAAAATTCTCCAAGTATTTAAATTAATTAGTTTGGCAAGAGGATTGGCAATATGATAGTTATGACTCTATCTTATTCCTTACATATATTTCAAAATAATACTTGTGATGATTCCTTTGTTAAGCTCACGATATCAATTCTCTTTATCAACAGTTCCATTTAAGCTTCTAATGCGTTGAAACCATCTATATTTCACATTCTTACTACTTTATTAGTCCTCTCCTTACTTGATTTACATTGATAATTTTTCATATCCGTCTCTTTAATTGGTTTTTGGATGGCTTTTAAAGTTTTGTTATTTGATGTTCCCCAAAACTACTACTAACATCTGCTTTGTTGTATAATTTGAACTATTATATAATGTCTGGGCTTGTAACTAAGTGGTCAAACCATGATGTTGACACCCCCTAAATAGATTATTACATCTCTCACATATATTGTAAAGCGTTTCATTATCATAATATGAATAGGTAGAGATATCATTATAAAGCTTAGTAGTCTTGACTAGTGAGAAATGTTTAGCCAAATATTTATTAAACTATCCTAATTAATGATAAATTTACAAGTAATAGCTTCAACCATTATTTCATATGATCCCTCAATGAAAATAACAACAATGCTAATCATATGATGCCATCGAATTCACTATTGATCTTGAAAGTGTCATATATACATCTCTAAGAAGTTAGTTATATGTTTGTTGAGATCCTTATCAAGGAAAACATTAAATTGAAGAAATTATTGCAACATCTTAACAATTTTTGGCTTTATCTATTTTTTTTTTGCTATAATCATTGATTTGGCTATGTTAGATTATGTTCTTGTAAGTAATGGCTTTACATAATCCAACGTTGTTTTGAGCTTTTACTCTATAGTAACATGTTTTCAAATTCCTAATTAGTGTACTCTTTCATCAATTTCTTGGGATAATTTCCTATTTCATTCTCAAATTATCAAAAGAAGTACGCTTTTAATTTTGGGAATTCAGAAAATAAGAGATTAGAACTAAATAAGAAGAAATAAAAATGACTAGATTAATAAGTTTTAAGTCTCATTAATATTAATTAAACCCCTACAATGGTGGCAATTTTCTTTTCCAATCCTTATATTATCAAATTTTGGCAAATGCACCTGTTGGTTATAGTAATATAACAATGAGTAGAATATTGTTCCCACAAGAACCTATTAATTACTCTGTTTAGCTCTCTTACTATTTTCTATTAAATAGAAAAACATTAATCCTAAAATTATCCTAATTTCCACTAACAAATACGAAACAATTATCAATGAGAAAATGTTACTTCTAATAAAACATCTAGATAAAGGTTCCTCCTAACATTATCTTTGTGTTTATGATGTAGTCATTTCTAAATATTTTGTAACCTGCATTGAAGAAATTTCCTAATTTAATAAATTACGCTCTTTTGAGTAACAACCACATATAAGTTTGCTTTGGGATAAGTTTTTTCAATAATTCATTAGTTTTATAATCTCAATTTTTGGCTAAGCATAAGTGTGCTAGCCCTTACCCCTCTTAAACAACTTGGACATGAAAAGTCGACCATATAAACGGCCTAAAGAGAGACCATATGTTCGAGAAAATACCCAAAAAGCACAATAGCCTTACATATGACTATTTTTGAAGCTGAGTTCCAATAAGAAAAGTTATAGAAGATCCAGGAGTAAGGACACGAGCTTTTCAGTGCCCTTTTCTGTCTCTATAAAGATTTAAAAATAAATGGGACATTGCTTTGTAAATTAGTAATAACTTTCTCATTCGAGCTTTAGTTAAAATGATTCAAGATGCTATAAAAAAATAAGAACGAGTCATAAAACTTTTATGCTTTGAGATTTTTGAGCTTCTAAGAAATATATGTTCTGAGATACAATTGTGTCTCAGATCATTTTTTGTTGGGACAACCTATTTAAATATAGCAAAAAATAAGATCTTAATAGTCTTTTTCATCTTTTTTCATTCTAAACTTAGGGTTAGCTACCAAGAGAGAGGTATGCACTATATAGGAGTTTATAGAAACTATTTTCAAGGGAAAAAAGGATTAAAATCATCCCAATAACTTAGAGTTTGCATTAGATATTAAGAACAACTTTATACTCTTTCTGTTTTTGATTTTTTGATTTTTCTTATGTTTATGGTTTTAAAAATGACGAGCAACTAGTTTCTTTATATGTTTAGGTAAAGATAACCATAATATTATCTTTGTATAGATTGATCCAATTTTATTTATAAAGTTATGTTTTATTTCTAAAAAATAACTTCAAATATTCTTGATGATATTTTAACTAATTTAATTATTATATCTATTATTAATTTGCATTTGGATGGTTTAATAGAACATACATATGAATATATCATGGAAGAGATATTAAGAGTTGTATGAGGTATCATAAATATGCTTACATAAATTCTCTAGTATTAAGGTTAAACATTTTGTAATTTTGATGAACTCTGATACATTCTTCATGGTTTTAATTAAATAGAGATATTGGGTAATCAACTTGATTAAACGTGGTGAAATGTCAAAGGTAGAGAAAATGGCAATTCCTTCTCTCCTCTCTCTATGGCTTACTACTTAGAGTCTTCCTTTTCTTTAGCTTCTTGGTTTTCTTGATTTCCCTTCATAGGTTTCCTTGCTTTTCCTTGTGAAATACTTCTTTTGTCCCAACATCTTTATCTTACCTTCTTTATTCTCCTTTCTCCATTCAAATCCTTTCTTAGCCCCTAATTTTTTAGCTTCACACTATCTTCTCAATGTCTTTTGGTCCTTTAATTTTTTTCCTCCACCTTAAGTTACCATTTATGGTAATAGTTGTTTAAAAGACTTTGTACTGTTTTACCTTTTACGACAAATTAGTTGCAAACTTTTGAAGTAGGTCAGAGTTCCTTTATGGAATTTCCATCTATACCCTCTAAAGCCACTTCCTTGGTTGCTATAACCCTTACTCAATCTCCTTTGCCAGCTCAGGTTAACTCTTCCACTCAGATTGAAACTATTACAAAGTCTAATGTCCACTCCTAGAAATCTATTTTAGGTAACTTCTTATTATCATTACACTACTATCCTCCTCCCTTGGAAGATGGTATAGCGATTGTCTCACCATCCCTAAAGACTTTAAATACGGGTGCTACTTCATAGCCTGTAACTATGGTGTAGTTTTTCTTAGGAAAGGGACTACCCTTTCCTTTAGTTAAATAATGTGCTCTTAGGTAATGAAGAAGCTGAGGTCTTCTTGAAGTGAAGCTTAATGAAGATCAACTCTTTTTATTTAAGTTTTATAGGTTCTCATTAGCTTAAAAATATTATAAATGTAAGCTTGACACATTAATAATTATCCTCTCTTTCTTTAAATATGAAAATCAAGAATCAAGCTTAAAGATATTCATTATAAACAAGTTCCTTTATAAGTTAACTTTCACTAAATTCTATTAGAATACTGGAGTATAAATGACTTGACTTTGCTTACTAACTTCATTTACAAGCTAATTTATATGAATGAGGCTACTTCACTAAAGAAACAAGTCAAGTAAGCCAGGATATTTGTAAATATGAATTTACTAAAAACCTTCCTAAAATAATTCCTTGACTAAGGTGAGGGGAGGGGGATCAGTTAGTGCATGATTACATTACAATCTCCTATGGATGCTGACACTCTCTCTATATAATGGAAAAGTAATGGCACCTAATAGGAAAAACATTCACTAAATGGACTATGAGGAGCTAATGGCTATTTTTAGATCTAAAAGGAACACAAAGAAGAATTATGGGGAGATGGGAAATAATGAATCCCTTCCTGCTATTCATAAGGAAGAAGACAATATCCTTGTAGCCCTAATTCCATCTACTTAATCTATCCCTCTAGTAAATATCTATGGAAAAACTAAAGTTTCTTCCTTAAAAAAAATTACCAAGCTAACAAAGTAGATACTTAATTGCCTTCAGAATCCCCTGTAGACAACAATGCCACTCTAGAAGCTGATATATTAGGGAAAATATATGAAGGCTATAGTACAATTGAAAGAAGAATATTAGGGTGCAAGGTCAAAAAGAAAACCTTAATCCCCTCCTAATATGTTAGGACCCCATCCTTGCAAGTCACGGGCCCGACGTCCTAAGTGACATTCGAACGTGTATCCCATATGGGTGGCGTGCCCACATCAGTCAAACATAAAAAACAAACCCATTTCTCCTATTTCAAAACAGATTTTAGGAAACCTCAAACTAGAATTACAATTTAACTTCTTCAGAACATTCCCCATTGTCTTAAGTTTCTAAGGATACTAAAATCATTCAATTTGGTTCAGAAATCTAAAAGTTATACCTCAAGCATTTTCGGGCTATTATTAAACTAAAATAGTACACTATACTCAAATTCCATCTAGAAATTGAAAGTTATAGAGATTGAATTAAAATTCAATTTATTCCAAATATTTGTAGCTCTATGTCTTTAGTTTATTTTGAAACAAGAATCATCTCATTCAAAGCTCTACCGATCAAGATATGATTAAAATACCAATGCATGTTCATAACCTAGTCATGCTCTCCTAACCGATCCCTCACTTTCTTTTCATCAATCTTTTTCAAAGCAAGACTGAAGGCTATAAAATTTTATGGAGAGATACAAAAATATGTTAGAAATCTATTGGTTCAGGAATCACTTCATTTGGAGGTCAGATGATGAAGTTATGGCCAAAAGAATCAAACATGATTATGTCTTCAATCATATTGTACCTATCTTGGGACAATTGGAATAACTTTCACTACAGATATTAGATTGTGGTTGTTTTAAGGCAGTTTCGAAGAGGACTTTGAGAACTACAACTTTTATGAAAACCTTAAAGAAATATATATCCATCTAGAAGGTCAAAATCTCAAATTTACAAAAATTTAGATGGATCAGACGAAATGATTTAGTCTAAGATGAATCAAACGAAGGGACTCAGTCTAAGATGAATCAAACGAAGTGATTCAAAAGATGAATCAGACGAAGGGATTCAGTCTAAGGTGAATCAGACGAAGTGATTCAGTCTAAGATGAATCAGACAAAGGGATTTAGTCTAAGATGAATCAAACGAAGGGATTTCTACAGGGTCTTCCTCACATCACCAAAAGTTCTAAATCACTAACTAAACTCTCCAAAGCATCTCCAATGGTTCCTACATTCATTCTATGCAGCATCACAAACTTCTAATGATCATATCTCTCAACTACAATGTCTAAAATTTGATACTATATAGTGTTGGAAAGCTAGAAAGATAAATTATAACTTCCAAGAAGACAACTTTGTTTAATTTAGCCTAGATCAATACGGTTTTTCCTTAGAAGCCAGAAGACAAATTCTTACCCCTATGAAAACTTGAAAATGCAATATACAAACTTTAAGGGTCATAAGCAGAAACACAATCATATTCCATTAGCATCAAAAGATAAGAGTTTTACAAAGCTTTAATGGGCATTTCAAGCCACAATACATCAATATCTCAAAATCCTAAAATACAAAAGATACATGAACAATAATTTGCTCAAAATGCGACTAAAGCCTTGTGTTTTCAAATCTATCTTAAAGTACAAAAAGATGTATAATCAGAGTGATGTCTTGACCCTTAGTTTCTCGACCTCACGCTCTTCACTTAAAGATGGGATAGAAATAGAGGGGTGAGCTTAAAGTTTGTGGGTAACAGTTTATAATGGAAAAATAAGAAAAACCTTTGAAATGTCCATTTGTCAATATACAGTTCTAATTAAAGTCATAAAACGTGTCGTTTTGAAATTCTTAAACAGAATTCACAAATTACAAACCATGTATGCATCAAACTTGTTGACATATCATAGGCACATAAACATATTAGAATGGTTTGGGTAGATCCATAAACATGAAGAAATACACATTTTCATATAATAGACCTGTGTAGTCGTAAACTTGATGTACTATCGTAATCCCACACAGTAGTTTTGCATAAACGTAAACATGAGGGAGTTCATGAAGGAGCTTCGTGCCACTGATGGGTAGGTAGGAGAAGCCTTTAACTTGGTCAACATGCATGTGACATACTTGAATGGACTACACCAAACCCACATAACATGTAATTCATGATTTGAAAACAGTTTGCCTAAAGGGCACATTTTGAAAACTTGTTTTCCTGAACATGAGATATTTCGAAAACCATATTCAAAACATGATTTCATAAATATGTTATCTTAAAAAAAGAATCATTTTCAAAGCCTTTTTATAAATTATCAATACAATTCATATATCAAACATATAGCAATTTCCCATTTCATTCAAGAATCAATAAATGCCAATTTATGATGTAATTGAAATCATTAAACTTCTTTGATTCAAAGAAAAAAATAGTGACTTATTTACTTTATTATAAACATGTACCCATCTTGAATTCCTTGCTTAAGAAATTGGTTTAAGGATGTCTTTCTTCTTGCTCCTCTTGCCTCTCGTGATCCCCTTCTTGATTTCCTTCATAAATGACAAATTTTCCATTCAATAGGAATTCAAAGTTGTGAACCCTAAGAAAATACATTCACTAAATTGATCCTAGAATACTTAAACCCTTAAATTTCCTAAGCTTCATGAATCCAAAACCATTCCATAAATCCAAAGGATAAAAATCAAACTTACCTTGAATCTTCACCAATTTATGAGATTATTGGCTCAAATGGAAGTTCTTCGCTTCCTCTACCTTTTTTTTCTTCTTGAACAACCTTAAATTCTTTCTTGAAAACTACAAAATGAAGAAACCTTAACTCAACTTCCTTCTTTTCTTACAAAAACTGAAACACTTAACTCTCCTTTCTCATTTTTGGTGTTCTCTTCTTCTTTCTATCTTCAATTCACATTTTTCCTCCTGTCCAAAGCAATACAACATTTTCATCTTCCTTTTTTACCCTTAATGAATGCTAAAGGTCCACTTTACCCTTCCTTTATACCTTATGTCTTTTTAAACTTAAGTTAACTACCAAAGATACCCCGTTATGCATTCTTATCACTTTTAATTCAACTAAACCATGAAATAAATTCTACTAACATAGACATAAAAAAATTTAACTCCCAAAAATTAACCTAATCTCATAAGCATTTAAATCATGCTTAACTAAAAAAATATGTTCGGTGGCCAACATAATATGTCAATCCTAGTATGAAATACTAGAGTTATGAATCATCATAAGAAGCAACTTCTTATAGTTGATTTTGTTAATTATGTTAATCATATGATTTTGGGTCTACTTGAGAGTAAAATTAAAGCTAAAGGTTACTATAAATCTAGATTACTCATGGAAGCTTATTGCAAATCATTCTCACCACTATCTTGGAAGGATTGTGGTAGTTTATTGTCCTAATTAAGTAAAGATCCTTAGTTTACATAGCTTAATGCAAGTATACATTTAAAAATAATCATTGAGGGACTTGTGATCATTTGGATCAAATTCATATATACATCAAACCATTCGTTTTAGAGAGAGGCTTTACGGAAAGACTTAAGTGAACAATGAAGTTTGGTAAATGGTCCATGGTTGATTATGAGGGACTTTAATTGTAATTCTTATTTAGCTGAATATGAAGGAATAAGTGCCAAATAAGAAACTAATATCTTATCTATCTTTTATATGGTAAGAGGCGTGGGTCTTGCACCCAATAAAACCTTGAAGTCACAGGTTCGACTCCCGTATGCCCCCAAGAGGGGATATGGTTCATTAAAGGACCTGGCGACCAAAGGGCAATACCCAGAGTGCGGGTCCCACCCAAGCCATAGGTAATATACTTAGACTCTAGTGGTTTCACTTCATATGGAGTAATACGTAAGATGGATATTGGCTTATAAAAAGGAAACTAGATCGAACCCTTACTAATCAGGAATGACTTCTTAATTTTACTAGCCGTAAGGCTCACTTTTATGAGTATCTTTACTTTGATCACTATCCTATCTTAGTATCAAGAATAAAGGAACTAAAGGCTAGGATAAATCCATTTAAAAATTTCAATTACTTGGCTAAAAAGGAAGGTTCAATGAGGCCATTTATCAAGGTCTTAGACTTTAAATACAAGCAATTAAGTCCTTTCAACTTTATAAGAAGATTATATCCATCAAAATGAGCTAAAAAAGCTAAATTGTTAATTCATTTCTATTAACAAGAAAAGCATCCAAAATGCTAATAAAAGTTTAATCAGTAGACAAAAGGAGAGCTATAATCATCCAGGGGATAAAACCTACAAGGTATTAGAGAAAGTTTCTTTATATACTTACTTAGATTCCCTTACAACCATAACTTAATTTTGTGACAGAATTCAAGATTAGTAGGGCTAAAACAGGGTGATTTAAACACAACCATTTCTATAAAAGTTTGTTATCCAAAAGGAATAGGAACAATATCAACTCTATCTAAGATGAATTAGGTAACATAATAACCAAGCAAAATGTCATTCTCAACCAAGCTAGGAATTATTTTGCAGGTATATTAGGAACTAGAGCAAAATCTATTTTGTCTATATCCACATTAGATCTTAACTTCACTATGCTTCTATCCCGCTAATGCTATGAGCAACTTGTTAAACCTATTTCTCTGGAATAAATCTATAAGGTTGTCTTCAGTATCAACTCAAACAAAGTTTGGCCCCTGATTAAAGAGGATGTTTATAGAGTTATTTATTTATTTTTCCCAATGTTAAGATGCTAAAGGGATGGAACAGAATCATCTTATGCCTAGTCCCAAAAGTTCCATACCTAACAACCATGAAAGACTATCAACCAATTTCACGTTACACAACCTTCTATAAGATTATCTCTAAGCTCCTAGTTGAGAGACTCAAGTCCATTCTTGTTGACATCAATAGTTCTCCCCAAACTGCTTAGGATTTGTTTGAGTAATATAAAGTTAAGGAGTCTAGAAAGAATGTTTAACTTAAAGTTGATATTCATAAGGAATTTGGTATACTGGATTAGGATTTTTTTTAACCTTAAGTCCTTTACAAAATAGGATATCTTAAAATGTTTACCTATTGGATTAGTGCCTATGCAATGATAAATGGAGAAACTTATGATACTTTTTAGGGAGCTAAAGGATTGAGGAAAGGGGGCCCTTTATCCCATCACCTTTTTACTATTAATAATGAAAAAGGGAATTAGGTAGAATGGATTTAGATTCCATAAAAAATTATTCAATAGCAGGTTACTCACCTCTCATTTATAGATGATGTTTTAATTTTCTATCATGGTAAAAAGGCTTCCATTTAATAAATGATGGAATCTTTGTATTAATTCAACAAAGTTTTTATCTTAGGAATTGAAAAGGAAAAAAAATTACTCATCCTATCCTGAGATTATGATTACATAAGGAGGGTATTGATGGAGATCACTAGCATCCCATATTCTTCTTTACAAATGTATTAGGGTACCAATCATTTTTAGGAAGCTTTCTTATGAGGATTGCCATGTGCTATTAGATAAGGTCAAAGGCAAGATAAGGAGCTAGGAGTGTAAAGTCCTTTCATTCTCTAGCAAGCCTCATCCTATCTAACCTAGTTGCTTACTGGGATGCTCACTTTCTGTAACCTAAAAAGCTTATAAAGAATATAAAGAAGATGATGAGGAATTTCCTCTAAATAGTGGACCTATGTTCTAAGCCTTTCTCTAAGGTGAGTTGGTTGAAAGTGCAACTCCCCAAGGAGGAAGGAGGTCTTAGAGTGATTTCTCTATAGGGTATGAACACAACTCTACTAGAAAATTACTTATGGAGAATTGTCAAAGAAAAATGTTCACTTTGGGTTAAATAGGTTAATTAAGAGGAAGGAATGTTTAGAGTGCTAAAATTAAATATGATTCTTCCTGACTAATGTTGCTAATAATAAAAATCAAATCCTCTATTCAAACATTCATCACAATCTAGATTGAAAATGGTTTTACTTGTAATATCCTGCCTCCTAAAATTGTTAAGAGATTAAACTATTAGATTAAGTCACACGAGTCATTTCATTTAAGAATTTATGAGGTGCATTTCATTCACATGTATAATATTCGTATACACATATGAATCATGATTTAGAAAACATTGCAAGATACTATATGCACTCAATTGATATATTCCAGGGTATGGAACAAAAATGAATTTGATATGAATGCGCATTCCTAATGTTTTGCATTTTGATTTACCAATAACATGAATTGATGGATTATAATTAGTGAATTGTGAATTTATTGTTACAGTTGAGTAATTGATGAGGTGATATATGCATCTAGTCTAAGAAAAATGTTAAAGTGCAAGAAAAATTGATACCTGAGAATTTAGGTTGATTAGGCCTATGAAATGGTGACATGTGGCATTGGGAATACGTGAAAAATGGATCAGTTAAATGGATGACAAGTGGCTTGACTACAATTGCAACAAGTGACCCTTTAAGTTTGTGGCAAATGAAACTTTAGACTTGTGGACCAATAGAATGGTGATGTGTAGCTTTACAAATGGTGACATGTGTAGCTTTACAATTGGTGACATGTGTAGCCTTATAATTGGTGACATGTGTAGCCTTACAATTGGTGACATGTGTAGGGGAAGTGGCTTGACAAAATAGTAACTAGAGCTCGAGTTATGCTTGTTTCCCTATTACTGCCTATGATAGACCCCTGTGCAGGAACCTTGTATTATTTCCTAAATTTTGAGGACCTTAGAGTCTGAATTAGTGAAATTATAAAACATGAAAAATGATTATTGATGTCTTATTAATGTTTATGTAAAACAGTTTCATTAGGAGATGTATTGATAATGATTTATTGAGGGTTAAGTATTGGTTGCCAATCTATTTCCTACTAGAAATAGGACAATGTGGATGGAGATTATATTTTAAAAGGACATGTTTTTTATGTAATTTTTGGATTTAATAATACTAATGGAAGTCTAGTTTCGGCAGGCACAAGAATCATGGAATTTAGATTTTTGTAAAAAGAGTAATGATTAAAAAAGGCAGCTTGTTTATAAAGGAACATTAGGAAGAAAAGGATGTAAATATTGCACATGAGGCTAGGTTAGCTTGATGGCTGAGGAGACGTTAAGCTGAATTAGTAAGTAAATTATTGACCTATTGACATATGTTAGAACAAAATTTATGAAGATTAATTAAGGATGAATTTGGTTGTGGTGGTGTATAAATATGAGATACATGTTTGAGTAGTAAATACATTTTATATTTGTATGTATAAAGGCTTGGAAGTTGTGGATCAAGCAGCTAGCACGAGGATTGTTGAAGTCAAGGGAATTGTACACCTTCTTTTAAGGTGAGTTGGGGAAACAATATCTCTCAAATGGGACTAGGATATCTCAAGACATGCATGATGACTCGTATGTGAATTTTGAACTGAGGTAATGCATAGTAGAATTGATCTCAAATGGATGCTAGTAGACTTGTGCATTTAATAACTCTTTGCACTTAGAGTGCTATTGATGTTTTTGTTACATATTTTGAGAAATGATATTGTTTTTAACAAACCTACACTTGAAATACAAAGGACAATGAAATAATGTTTTAGAACTTACATATGCATAATTGAGACATGTATGCTACATCTATATGTTATCTTTTGGCTTAGAGCCATAGCAAGGTTCCATTTTATCGGTTGGACCAATAAATAAAGGTTTGGTGCCTTACTTGATTATTGTACTTAATATTTTTATATGATTTTTGTGAATGGTGAGGTAACGATTGGCCAATAGTGTGCTAGGCACAATAGATTAAGCGACTCCTGTACCCTTGACGCTAGTACATAAAAGTCAAGTCCCCATATCAACACCTTTCTATGGGACTTATAGGTGATTGCACATCTAGAGGTCTAGTTACCGGTGAGGTCATCACCTAGGATCATGATGCTCTTATTGACCATAGTCTGGACTCACCACGGATGAAAGTCAAGTCAACAATAGGAATCGGTGGGTGTGCACACTAGTTTGGCTAACTAATGGAGATATACGTGATTATTTTGGCCTATTATGAGAGTTAATTTATACATGTGATGCTTTTATGCTTTTGTGTACCAGAACTGGAACCTATGTTCACTAGATGAGTGATTAATAGGCTAGGTCTATGTTTCCTAACCAGTATATGTTGAGTTATAGGCTAGATCTATGTGTTTCTATGTCATGTGTGTTCACTTCATAGTTAGTTATGTGTATACTAGATGGGTGAAAAACCTGTCTTGACATTATCTAGACCGTCTTGGTGTATATCAGATTCTGTTTACGATATATGTTTTTTCTGTTCATTAAGTACATAGTATACTCACCCCCTCCGCTTTCCAACCATGCAGGTTAATTTAGTGAGCTTGAAGCTTTGAGTGTATAATGAGGTTTTTTTGACATTTTTGGGTGTTACCACATGTGGGTAGTCTCTATTTTTTATTTTTTTTGTATATTGGCTCATGAAGTATTTTTATTAAGTTGTTTATGTTGATATGCTTTATGATTTTGTAAATTAAGTTTTGATTGTCTTATGGTTTGTAAATGACCTTATGTATAAACCTTTTGCATAGTTATTGAGATTGCTCTTGAGTGGACTTAAAAGTTTAGAAGTTGTGGTAGAGTTTTAATGTGAATATAGAAGTAGATTTAAAACTGATTTACAGGTATTTTAATTAAGTTTTGAGATTTTCAAAATACAGTCTTTATACTGTCCAATTGTTTTCAAAGGATATTCAGTTAGCCTTGTATAATTAGGTTAAGGGTACTGTGAGTATCCTTGGCCTGGGCGTATGGCGGTTGTTATGTGTTTGACGTGATTCCAGGTCATGACATTACTTCTTCTCTTTATTATGAAAATTGTAGACATTTAGGTTCCTTATACCAACTTTCTAACTATAGCACAATGAAGTTGTTCTTTCCAAAAGAAGCAAAAATCAAGTCTTTAGGCAACTCAAGTGAGTGCATCATAATGGAGAGATTATTAGAATTTATTCCCATCTAGGCTCTTATTTTCTATCTTGACCTAATATTTAGGATAATGTTGTTTGGACACTAAACTCTTTAGGGGTTTACTCTACCAATTCCTTTAGCTATGCTATCAGATCTAAATGAACTAAGGTTGCTTAATGTAAATTGGTATGGAAAAAAATGTTTCCCCTTAAGATGTCGTTTGTACTATGGTAATAAATAAGAATAAAGCAATCAATAGATTAAGATCTAGGTACGGATTCCTTATGAATGTTCCCTATAACTTAAATTTATCCAGATATAACGATTAATCTTAATTCTTTGATTAGTTGGTATTTGATTTTACTATTATATTCTCTCTTAATAAATGTAACTCCTATTCTTAATTTGAATGATTGAAATCTCTTTCTAATTAAAACCCCAAAGAAACTCTTTCCTTAGTCGTATTGCTTGAATTAGCTCCTAAATTAAATTGTCAACTTTAGAACTAATCTCTAAAAAGCTCTTTTAAGTTCCCATTTATTTCCTATTATCTCTCTTAAAATAAGAAACCTTAGAATATTTTCTCTCAATATGACCCAAACACAAGAATGTGTTAGGATCTTGTGTTGCTTAAGACTCCTAAATATTTAAACATAACAAAACACAACCAACATAGGTTTAGACACAAGTTTGTCTTCCTTGTATGTTGGAAAATATAGGTAAAATACAACAAGATATTACAGATGCCTGTAGAATATAATGGAACCTTGTTAAAAAAAATTAGACATAGGTTCGTGTTAGTTCCATATTTAATAAGAAAAAAACTTTACCCAGAAATAAAAGGTAGCATGGATGAATACAGGGAGCAATATGGTATCATAATAGCACTGTGTTCTAAGTCTTTTACTTAAAATATGCCAAAATAGCTCCCACTTAACTAAAATCTTCCTAACTTTGCTCCTTCATTAAGGGATTAAAGTAAGACAGGAAATTAAATATAACTCATTTAAAGTACCAAGTCCATTTACAAACATAAAAAAAGCTTAATGCCCTTCAAATTAAAATATAATGCAATTAGAACTTATCACTCTCTAATAGATCTTTAGCAACTTTTGACACTAGAGTGGAAATATTTACAATGTATTGAAGCCCCTTTCCGTATCTCCCTTGCCTACAAGCTTTTGTAGCTTGAATGAATGTATGATTCCTATTAACTTGAGATTCGTATATTAAACGTTATAGGTCACAAGTCAAAAGGATTTAAGAAAACAACAGCAAAAGGATTAAAAGAAAATGTATAAGGTTTTGAATCTTTTAGATGCATGATAAGAACTATATATTGCCACAAAGGAACTTAAGAAATTAAATAATAGAAAACAAAAAACATCATTTAAGTAACAAGTGTAGTTTTACATTAAGCATGTAGTGATTTGAAACTGAATACAGGAAATGATAACTCAAATCTAAAGGAAAGAATGGCTTTAACTCACCATAATTAGGCATTAGAAGATCACCACTCTCTGATAAAAAAATTCAAGGATTCGATGGTTATAAGATGGATATAGAAACACCAAAGAAGAAACTTAAACAATATATGCTCACTGCTAGATTCAGATGGAATGACTCATTAGAACAAATTTAACTTAAAAAGATTACCTATAATATTTTAAAAGTACTTTAGTAGATCAAATAAAAATGCTTCTTTTATACGGGAATTAGGAAACTTCATCTGCAACTCATTCTTTATAGAATATGCTAAGTGGCTCATTAAAGCTTTCACTGTAACTGATATTACCATTGCACTTTTTAGCTTAGAACCAAATATGACACCAAGACCATATAGGTTCAATACATATATTTTTTAAGAAAACATCACACTTTTTTGACATTCTAGTGTTAAATGTAGTATTTGAATTCCTTACTAAGGTTAAAATACTAAAGGAAATTAATAAGACCTTTGTATGTCTCATTCCGAAGATGTGTAATCCTAACTTATTACAAGACAATTGACCCATTTCCTATTGCAAAAAATTTATAGAATAATCTCCTAGATGTTAGATATAAGATTAAAGGGAACCTTGAATTCATTAATTAATTCAATTTTAAAGTAATTTTTTAAAATAATGAATATATTAGTGCCATAAAAGGCTAAACAATAGTGTTCTTAATAGATACAAGGGCATCAAAGAAGGATGAATATCAAGTGTTACAAGAATGTGTGCTCTAATTTTTCCATATATAGCTAGTGAAAAGCTTTCTTTGGTAATGACATTATCAACAAAAATCATTTGGTTTCTTTCATCCCATAAACTAGAAACTAAGTAGCTAAAAGCTAATTTGAAGATCCAAAATCCCCTTCAAACTTCATTTTGATGTTCAAATTCCATTCAATAACACTTGTTCAAAGACCAAAGGGAATGTTGACATTCTAGAGTTGAAGAATTACTTATTATAGGCACCTATTATAATGACATTAAAAGAATATATGTTTAAACTATTCAAGTGAAGATTTATAAGTATAAATTATTTTGGAAAATGAGAAATTTGGATGCTCTGTTAGAAGTTGGATGCCTGTGTTTGATAGCTTGCCATAATATGACTAATGATCTAGGTGAGTGATGCTTGATACACATTATTTTGTGCCAAGGTGTAACACAAGAATGGTTGCTAAAGAGAGACCCACATAATCTATTCATGTAGATACCAGAGGGAGTGAGTTTCCAATAAATAGTCTTTATCTGACTTATCTAAAGTGTAGTTAAGGAGGAATTCAGAAATTCTTACAAAAGAATTGAGAATATCAAGGTTTTTGGATGATAGTCGATCAACAACTAAGGCATTATTGGAGATAAAAGCTTTTAGGGGAATGGCTTTAATTATACAATCTAGAGGTCCAAAAGGGTTTAATTGTTATATTAAAATGAGGTGTTCTTACCATTATTGATAAAGGATCTGCTTGAGTCTTTAATGCTCCATTTTAGTTTAAACAGGTGATTCATAAGGGAAGAAACAGTTGTTGGAATCTTAATAGCCTAAATGTTTTAATCCTTATTGTAGTATGTATGCACCCATTTAACCCATAATGTTTGTTGATCTTGAATGAGTCTTCATAGCCTTTTAACTAAGAGAACATAATTGAAGTTTTTGATAGGCAAAAATATTAAAAACTTTATGCTTTCTAGGCAAGCAAACCAAACTAGCTTATCTACTACTTTTGGTTTTATTGTTATTAGCTGACCATAAAAAATTTTGAAACATTTTTCTTTAGTCTTGATAACAAACTGAGAGAAGATAATATGAGAGGCCTAATATATACTAGAGAAGAAAGTACATACTTGATAAGTGCTAGCTAAGGAAAGCGATCTAGAGGACCAACTTTCAATCCTACTTTTGATTTTTTAATAAGAGGCTTAAATTGTGATAGTACAGGCTTAGTTGAGGAGACAAGAATACCTAAATTCTTAACAGGTAAGTGATTTAACTTGAAACAAGAAATTAGTGACAATTTAGCTGCATATTGAGTTGCATTTTCTAAAGTAAATTAATTGGATTTGTCCTTATTGATAATAAGGCCTGACATGCTATTGAAAACTTTGAAATCTTTGTAAATAGATGTCACAGAGTGGATGTCAGCTTTTGAGAATACAAATATATCATCATCAAAACTCAGGCTAACTATATCAAGCTTCTTACATTTAAAATGGAATTTTAATATTCCTTTTTTGGTGGCGTTCTGTTTAAATACTCTATATAAAATTTTAGAGACTAAAGAGAATAAGTATAGGGAGATGGGGTCACCTTATCTAATACCTCTAGTAGTATTGATATGTTTTGTCGGCTCACCATTTACTAGAATTAGGAATGAAACAATTGAAATGCATTGGTGAATCCATTGTGTGAAACTATCAGGGAAACCAAAGGCTTTGAGAATATTGAGATTGAAGTGAAGTACCAATCCACCTTGTTATAAGCTTTTTCAAAATCAATTTTGGGTGCACAATTTTCCCTGCTATTCTTTTTGTTATAGTGTTTAAATAGTTCCTGAGTTAATGCAATTTTATCTTCAATTTATCTCTTAGGGATGTAAGAAAATTGAGATGAATCAATAAGTACAGGAAGTATAGGCTATAATCTTAATGCAATCCCTTTGGAGATGATTTTGCAAGTAGAGTTGTAGCAAGAGATGGTCTATAATCTTTTAAAGACTTGTGCTCTTTCCTTTTATGAGCTAAAGTAATGAATGTGTTGTTTATGACCTTAAGAAGCTTGCCACTATCAAAGAATTCCAATACTACTTCAGAGAACATATTGCCTATAATGGACCAATTTTCTGTGAAAAAATGTATGTTGGCCATCTAGTCCATGAGCTTTTTGGGGAGCTAGAGATCTTAAGGCATTTTTAATTTCAAATCTAGTAATAGGAGAGGCTAGAGCTTCCACTGTAAGTGTAAGTCGACTTGTACACTCTCGTAAGTCGACTTACACGTGAAAAGTACCGATAAGTCGACTTGTATATTAGGTAAGTCGACTTATTCAAGGACGGTACTGTTCAATTGTGCCCTAAAGGCAATCCCCTTTAGCGCGTTTTATTCAAAGTCGTGTGCAGACTTTATGAATAAA
>JANIHY010000002.1:36425689-36439213 GCA_027479065.1 Erythroxylum brevipes
TTTGAATGATTGAAATATGGTTATGGGTTTTGTGTGACTCTCTGTTCGATTATGACATGTCACGAAAAGCAAGATTTCGAAATGTGCCTTCGGGCAATCCAAATTTTCGTTTTTGATTATGTGTTATGTGGGTTTGGTCAGGTCCCATAAGTGGGATAAGTGCGCACTTGTCTGTTTTAAAGCCTTCTCCTGGCTGCCCGCTAGTGGCACAGGAGTTTCGATCTCGGACTCCCATAAGTCACGGCTACACCAGACCGTGATGCGGAAAGGTATAGTATGTTTCGTTCACGGCTGCACAGGATCGCTATGCGGGAATGTGCAGTACGTTTTATTTTGGACCGACCCAAACCATTTTGATGTGCAATGTGTTTTGATTTGTTTAAGATGTGATGCATTTCTATGTGATGCATTCATGTTATTGAAATTGTGCACAATTTGTGAAAGATTTAAGAAATTGGAGGAATGATTTGTGGAAAAGTTTTTAACCAAGAAATTTATGAAATTGTTTATGAAGGATTTGGAAAGTGAAAAGTTTGAGAAATAAGAAAATTTGCCAGTTTTTAGACTGTGAAATTTTAAGATGGCAAAAGTTTTGGAAAAATGTTTTTGCTTATTTTTCTTTTATAAATATGTTATCCATTGAGCCGTCGAGCTCACCCCCTTTCATCCCCATCTCCAGGTAATCAAGAAGGAGATCGGATGGAAGAAAGTCAGTTCGTCCGTTATGTTTGTAATAGTATTTTTGTTGCAATAGGATTTTTGTAAAAATAAGAGTTTAGACATATGTTGTGTATTTTGGAGAAATATGTATTCTTATGTATTTCGGTTTTTGCAATAGATGTAGTATCGTGGCTTGAGAATGCCACTTTGGTTTCATGATGTATATGAATTATGAATTAATGTATGGAGTTGGGTTTGTGTATGATTTTGGGATACGAGTTATGATTGTTTATGAATATGAGTGGTTTAGATTGAATTATGAATTTGTATTTTGATTTGAGATGTATATAAATGAGATTGATTCTTATGAATGTAAATATTTGTGTTTGGGTTATGGATTGAGATTTATTGAAGTGCTATGAGTATGATTGTGAGTTGATTGTATATGGGATTCCGGACAGGAGGTCCGACGAATTTTGTTGGTGGATGGGATTTAGAAGTGTATTTGAACTATTTGCAGATTTTTTGGGCTGTTCAAATACAAATGTTATGCTGCCCGATTTCCGATAAAAATCGGTTTATGGCAAGTTAGAATAAGTATAAGATTAAGAGTTTTAAAGATGCGATTAAGATATGCATGATTAAGAGTGATTTGAGCTTATGGAAAAGGATAGTGAGATTAGAATGGTTGAATTTTTCAAATAGGAAATTAAATTCTTTTGATTTGGATAAAATTGATAAAGATGAAAGGAATAAGAATGAACAAAAAAATTTGTACCGGTTTCGGATTAGTTTGGACCAAGTTATTCTTAGGTTATCCAACGCGACGCTGTTTCAAAAAGTTTTTCTTCGCGGATGTTGGAGTCTTGCCTCTCAGTTTGTTTCAGTTCATTTGGAATTCGATTCGAATTACTTTGCTTCGTTCTTTCGAATCCGTTATTATTCGTTTCGCGTTTCCGTTTTCGTTCGCTTCGCTTCTGCGTTTTTGCTTTCATTTCAATTTCACTTATGCTTTTACTTCCGCTTTCGTTTCGGCCCACTTCCGGGTTTGACCTTCGCTTTTTGTCTTTTCCATTTTTCGGTTGGGGTCCAGTTCCGAGATCGGGTCCCGACAAATTCCTTCAAATTGATGATTATAAAATTGTCCAAAGTAAGCATGACTTAAAGTAAAGTTCAAGGGAAATTTTGGAAGAACACATAAGGAATTAAGTTTTTAGCCTTATATGGAGGGGCGTTATGGTCCTTTAGCAATCATTTAATGACTTATCACTATAAAAGAGAGGAGTTGTCGTTTTTAGAAGGGAGGAGCCCGAAATTTTAAGAGAAGAACAAGAGAAAGAAAAGAAAGAGGAGAGAAAGGAGGAGATTCGTTGGAGGAAGAAGAAGAAGGGCTAGGGTTCTGATTTTTGTAAGCTTCCAAGGGTGTTTTGAGGTTGTTTCAAAAGGAAAAAGATGGAAGAATTCAAAAGTTTCCTTCCAAGCTAAGAGAAATTCGAAAATGGAGAAGATGAAGTTAAGAGTCAATCTTTAATCTTTGATCTTTTAGTGACATTTTGGTTTATTTGGCACAAGATTGGTTTGGGTTTGTGACTTCTAGGTCCAATTTTGGAGATTACATATTTTAATTTGATCAATTTGGGTGTTGATTTAATTAGGGTTTATGGTATGAATTAGGGCAAATTAAAGAAAGGATTGGAGAAATTGAAGCTCTAATCAAGCTTCAAGCATGGATATGAGGTGGGTAATGTGTTTATATTTCGAATTATAAACTCATTATACATTTTGGAAAAATCAAGAAAGTAAACATGTTTATAAGCTATTGTTTTTCAAATGATTGAATCAATTGTTTTTGGTATGATTTATGAATTGTTGTATTCATTATTTTCCGAATGATTTAAGAAATTTCTACGTTTGTTTCGAAAAAAATTTCATAAAGGATTTTGAATTGTTTATTCAATGGTTTTTAAATGATTTGATAAAGTTGAAATACTCGTTTGAGTTCATTATGTTTACTTGATTGGTAATTTCATATGTGAACTAGTGTGACATATGGTTGAATGTTATGAAATGTTATAAAGTGTGCATTCTTGTTTTGAGAAAATTGAGAATTGTTATGTGAGTTTTGGTTTGTAAATTGTGTGATATTATGAATGATCGACATTATGTTGAATATGAGAAGATATGAAAAGTTCAATTTCGAAATTTGCCTTCGGGCAATTTGTTTTTCAAGCATGAATATGTGTTATATGGGTTTGGTTAGGTCCCTTAAGTAGAGTCAGTGCACTGGTCTCATTTTTAAAGTCTTTTCCCGGTTGCCCGCTAGTGGCACTAGAGTTCCGATTTCGGACTCCTATAAGTCACGGCTACATCGGACCGCTATGCGGGAAGGTGTAGTACGTTCTGTTCACGGCTGCACAGAACCGCTATGCTGGAATGTACAGTACGTTTCGTTTTGGACCGACCCAAACCATTTTGATGTGTTATGTGTTTTTGTTTTTGTTTATGCCGTGATGCATTCATGTTTTTAAGTTGAGCATGAAATGTGAAAGATTTGAGAATTTTGAGAAGTGAGAAATTGAGTGTTGCAAACGTGAAATTTTGGAAATGTTTTATGAATATTTTGAAAAGTTGGAAGGATCGAGAAATAAGCTTTTGAAGAGTTTCTACTGTGACATGTTTATAAATGTTTATAAATGACTAACATCTTGAAATTGATTTTTGCTTATGGTTCATTGTATAAATATGTTATCCACGAGCAATAAGCTCCCCCCCTTCATTCCCATCCACAGGTGATGAGAAGAAAATCGGGTGAAAGAAAATGAGGGATTCCGTTTGTATGGGTTCCTATTGAATCATTGTGAAGTTTAGAATGTTGTGAGAAATTTAGAATCATTGTGCTTTGTGTATTTTGGATTTGGTATTGGCTTTGTAAATGGCTTAGATTGCCATTAGTGAATTGCAAGCGTTTAGTTCGTGATGTTTTTGGATTATGAAATTGTATAAGAACTTGACTTATGGAATTGGAAATGTATTGGCTATCGATTGTGCATATTGGTTTTGAATATAAATTGAATTGAGTTATGAATGTAATTGGGATATATATACATCCATGTGCTTGATGATGGGATATAAATTGTGATGGTTCAAAAATAAGATTGGTTTTGGGTTTGATTGAAATATGAATTTGTATATGAGTATAAATGGAAATTGTATATGATTTTGAATGTGATGAATACGAATTGGATATTTCAAATGACTTGAAGTGGTTTAGAAATAGGATTGCGTTTATGCTGAGATCCCAGACGGAGGGTCCGGTGGATTTTGATGTATGTGTGATTGTTTGAAAATTTTAGAAGTGAATTTTACACCTTGCAGGTTTGGGTTTGGTTCATGTGCAGCCGTTATGCTGCCCAATTTTCGATAAGAAGATTGGTTTTATGGTAAAGATAAAATAAGAATATGTTTGTGATTAAAAGTCGAATTTTGAGAGATGTAGACTTGTATGAGTTTCCTAAAAATGGGAATTATTTGTTTTGATTTAAGTAAGATCGACGAAAGATGAGTAATGAATAAGAAAAAGAGGAGAGAAAAATTTACATCGATTCGGATAGGTTAAGTCTTAAGGTTTCTAACGCTATTACTAAGATACACGCTTCGGATGTCGGATCCGTTTTGATTTATTCCAGTTCGAATTGATCCGTTTGTTTTGCTTTTATTTTCGATTCCATTAAGAATCCGTTTTCTATTCGCATCCGTTTTGTTCGCTTTCGGATATGTATTCTTCATTTGATGAGTTTCCGATTTGTTATTCTATTCGACTTCTTTGATATTCGATTTCGGTTTGATTCGTTTTTGCCTTTTTGCTTTGTGTTTCATTTTGATCGGACTTCTGCATTTGTTTTGATCCGCTTTTCGTTTCGCTTTGTTATCTGATTTTCTTTCGCTTTTGCTTTGATATCCGTTTGTTCCGCTTTGTGATTCGTTCAATCGCTTCATTTTTCGTTTAGTTTCTCCGTTTCTTCCGGTTAGGATCCGGCCTCCGGATCGGGTCCTAACAGCTGGGATGGCTGATTCCACCTTTTGGGACAAAGGAAGAGTTATCAATATTAGTGCATGCGTGAGTGAGGTCTCACCTTGGGCGATTTCCTTCTCCCAAGCACCGCACATTTTGCAATCAAACACCATCCTTTGTTGATTATTCTGGAGTAATTTAGTGACCTTTTGGAAGAAGTAGAGTACGGCATTGAGCGACAATTGGCTCAGAGTAATAGAGTAGGCGGGATTTGTAGGTTCTGTACATTGTGCAATTAGGGTGGTGTTCGCAGATACTATACATTACCCGAATAGGGTAATTTATACTAGGGTGTTTGGGTGTGAGACATAGGTAAGAAAAAACGCAAGGGGAAGGACATCACAACAGATTGTGTGGGGCAGCAAGTAGCGAATATGAGAAAATCTCCTGTGGGCAATCCGGAACATGTCGTATGAGAAACACGAGAACCAACAACAGTGAACAATCAGATTATAAAACTTGCAAACCCGAAGAATAATGTGGGGAATAAGAATGTGGAGTTGAGGGTAGCAACAAATGATTCGATAATACCCAGTGGTTGTGAACGAAGAATAACACAACAGGGTAAATCTCGTGAGCAAATGGCCTCTATGAACAGACCAAGTATGTTGTAGATTAGTGAAAAATGAGTACTGGTGTATTGTGTGAAGAGCTGGGAGATGAGGATACATCAACAAATGAAGATATCGAATTGGGGAGTGTAGATTCATTCGAAACTGATGATTAAGAAGAAGAAGAGTCTACATTGAAGAACAGTTTGCATTGAAGAGGTTTGATAAAATGCCACAGTCAACTCTACCAACGTAGAAGGAGGAAGAGCCAAAATAGAACATGTTGGACAACCCTAAAAACCGAGGTAACCCGAAATCCTCTTTTGTCAGTCTGTTCATAAATAATAGGGAGATGAATCAAGGAATGAAACTTGAGTATATGCCAATCGATGATGAGGTCTCTATAAAACTGGAAGATGTAATTGAGATTGAAAAAACATGGGGACATTTTTTGGTGGGGTGTTTCACAGGTAAATTCCCTAGATTGAAGGTTGTTGAAGGGATGATTACCAAATGGAATGTGAATTGTAGACTCCTACTACATAGTCAGGGGTGGCTGATCTTTCAATTCGATACTGAGGAGGAATGCAACCATGTTTTAGCTGGAGGTCCTTACATTCTATTTGGAAGAACTTTACTGTTAAAGAAGCTGACCCACGGATTTGCTTTTGATTACAAGGACTTCATGGAAGTACCCATATGGGTGCAACTTCCCATTGTGCCTTTAGAATTGTGGAATGACAGGGATTATCTAAATTGGGTTCTAGAATCGACAAGCCACTGTTTACCAATAAGGTTACTAGTATGAAATCTAGAATTGCGTATGTAAAGCTACTAGTGGAGGTGGATGTGTTCAAGAGTCCCGTGACCCACTTTGAGGTAAAATTGCCTAAGGGCAATAGATATACACAAATGGTGATCTTTGAAACATTTCCTAGCTACTGTTACCAATGCAAGAAGTTTGACCCTAACCCTTTTGAGTGTAAAGCAAAAAGTAAGAAGCAACAGCTGAAAGAATCCCCTGCAATAGAAAGTACCAAATTGGTAGAGCACGATGACCAAAATCTGCCTACCATGGACAAGGGGGAGGGGAACCTGCCATATGATAGTCATCCTATAGTTGCTCCGGTTGATGACAAGATAAGTGAGCAACCTACGAAGCAGATGACAAGATAAGTGAGCAACCTATACATAATGAAGTTGGTGAGGTAGAATTAGAGAAGCAAGCGCAAGTGACTAAATTGAGAATACCTGGTTCCTAGCCTCGGTTGGAACAATACACACAGACTCAAGGTGATTGGCATGCAGTTCAGAATCATAAAAGCGTCCACAAAGGAAAGGTAGCAACGCAAGTCAAAGTAGTTAATGTCAAGAGGATTTATCCTATGCCAAAAGGTTGTTCTCGACTAGCTGTGCAGACCAGCTTTGAAATTCAAAAGGGTGTGGGAAGGGACCGTCTTCCCCAACCTGAAAAATGATGGTGTTTTGTTTGAATGTTCGAGGCCTAAATCGGGTCTCGAGATAAACTAGTGTTGTCAATTTACTTTGACAACACTAGTGTTATTTTGGTTGTCTATTGGAAACTAAGTTAACGGTTGAAAGCTTGGATAAAATGATGAGGAACAGATTTGGTGAGTGGGTATGTTTCCATAATTTTGGAGTCATTGATGGGGGCCGAATGCGTGTTTTTTGGCACCCTAAATTTTACCAGTGTCAGATTTTGGCATCAGGAGATCAATTTCTACATTTTGAAGTATAGTGCAGAATCACACAGTTAACTTTTACAATTTCCTTTGTATATGGGCTATGTACGCTTACAAGAAGACATAAACTTTGGCAGACACTTTGGATCTTGAATATGGATACCAGGAAGCCTTGGATTATTATAGGCGATTTCAATTGTGTTTATCATGCAAGGGAGAGGATGCATACTTGCTTAAGGACCTGTTGGACTTTCAAATGACAATGAGATTAGAGGATGCCCATAACCCTAGGGTGGGGGGATGGATTTCTATACTTAGAATAAAAACCAATTATGGGGCAAATTGGATCGAGTATTACTCCAACAAGCTTGGAACAATTTTGGAGTCAATTGTCTTGCCCACTTTTAGGAAATGAGGACTAAATCTGATCATTGCCCCATGTTTGTGTATTTCAACCAAATAGACAACATAGGCAAGAGACCCTTCAAGTTCTTTAACATATGGCTGAAGCATCTGCAGATACAAGAGACTATAGACAATCGATGGGAGCGAGTAGTGTAGGGTTCATCACAGTTTAATCTATGCCGAAAACTAAAAGTGTTGTATGATTTGAAGTCCTTTAACTATGAGGTTTATGGGAATATTTTGGTTAAGGCTAAGCGAGCCTAGGAGGCTTTCCAATTTGCCTATAAGGCCTCCCTTTCTCGACTAGAAGATACTGCCTTGAGTCAAGAAGTGAAGGACAAAAGGAAGTTGGCTATTTTTTTTAATTGAAGCGGAACGACTCTTCTATCAATAGAAGGCAAAATGTACACATCTTATTGAGGCAGACAAGAGTAGTAAATACTTTAATGCAGTGGTGAGTAAAAGGGCAAAGTAGAATACAATCACGTTTCTCAGGAGGGAAGATGGTACTCCAACTACCTCAACGGGAGAAGTAGTTAATTGTTGCTTAGAATTTCATCAGAATCATTTAGGTACTTCCTCACCTTCGAACAGGCTGGCAGTTGAGATATTACCAAAGATTATGATATGATTGAATGGGGTTTTATTGAGGACATGATGACGAGTTTGGGATTTCCTTCATAATTCACTGGTTGGGTTATGGAATGTGTGCATACTACATCTTATTCAATTTCCATTAATGGCTCCATGCATGGTATGTTTCATGGTCGAAGAGGATTAAGATAAGGGGACCCAATGTCCCCTGCTTTATTCTTGCTCAGGTTGGAACATTTCTCAAGGCTGCTTCGTATTTGAACCAGTACCCCTCAATTCCACTTCCATCTGAAGTGCAAGAAGCTTGGTATAACCCAATTTGCTTTTTCCGATGACATTATGCTTTCCTCAAGAGGGGAATGGTTCCTCCATTGGCATATTAGGGGGTGTGTTGCATGAGTTGGGTAAGGTTACTGGCCTCAAAGTAAGTGTGCACAAGTCTAATATTTACTTAGCCAGAGTGGATGGACATGAGAGGGAACACTTACGGAAGATGGTGGGTTACCCTCTTAGAGAGTTTCTTGTTCGTTATTTGGGAGTCCCATTGGTGCCAATAAAAGTCACCGTGGCCAAGTTCTCAGTGTTAATTGCATCGGTTGAGTCTTAACTCCGCTCTTGGAAGGGTTAAACACTATCATTTGTAGGCAAAATTGAGCTCATCAATTATGTTATCCAAGAAGTGCTCTCTTTTTGGTTATAAGCATTTCCTATCCCTATTTCAATCTTGAATAGGATAACTTCTCTTTACAGACTGTTCTTGAAGGCACTTTAGAGTGGCCTAGGATACTTTATATACTCCAAGAGTTGAAGGAGGGTTGGGTTTAAAAAACTGCAAGACTTGGAATAATGTACTGCTTGCAAAAGTTTTATGGGACATACATGAAAAGGAAGATTCCCTATGGGTCGATACATGAAGAATACTTGAGGGGTACCACAATTTAGGATTGGATTCATCATACCCTTGATTCACTTCTCTTGAAAAAATTGGCTTAGTTTCGAGACAAAATGATAGATAAATTAGGAGGACAAAATGCAGTTGTCAACAGCATGCAAAAGTTGTGTGTGAATGGTGTGCCCTCCTCACAGAAAATCTATGAACTAATTCGAGCCAAACATACACAGAGACCCTAGATGGCCTTTATTTGGAAGCAATATATGCCCCCCTAAATGTTCATTCATTGATTGACTTAGTTTCCATAATCGACTACCCACCAAAGATAACTTACATTTTTTAGAGATTGAACAAACATGTGCCTTGTGTAATGTTGCACCAAAAACTATTGATCACTTGTTCTTCTAGTGTTTTTTCACTAGTGGAATCTGGCATCAGAGCATGGTTAGGATTGACCCGTACAATGTCTTCATTACATAGTTAAATTAAATGGATCCGAAAAGACTATAGTGGAGCAAGAATATAAAGCAAAGCTGCTAGAATTGGCCTCCTATGTACTATATACCTGATTTGGAAGACCAAAAATCTCATTCAACTTGATTCTGCTTCTGTTAGTAGCCTCGATGTAGTCATCAGAATACCGATAGTGGTATATAGAATTTTATATCGATCATATCCTATGGATCTCATTACCTTTTGACACTCCAAATGTATGAGGTGATATTGTTGGCTCGTGCTTATAGTCTATTCGGGGATATTTTGGTTTTATTTGTAGTGCTTTTGGTCTTACCGAGGCCTTGTGATTTTAGCCATCTCTTGGGTAAAGTGGGACGACTAGAACTTTTTGTGGGCAAGACCTTATATGGTTGTAATGGGGACAAGGATGTAGATGTCTTAGATTCTTGGGTGGATTGGGGGCATGCCCAATGACTCTTGAGCATATATGCTATCTTTGTCTCATAGCCTATTTTATGGTGACATGAGATATGTTCTACTTAAGGCACTGAGGCTCCAGCCTCCTTTTAGGTAGAGGCTGTTGCATAGTAGGGGGTGCTAAATTGCATGTTATCTCTCTACTACACTTGAGCTCTTGATGTCACTTAGCTCCCAGCCTCCTGTTGGGTGTCTTAGGACATATGTTGTACATGGTACCTACTATTCGAAGAAGAGCTGGCACATTTGATGACAATTCTTAGCCTATGCTCCTCGACTTCCTTTGGTTGTATTAGGGCAATGGTGTTGACCTCCGGATTTTTTTCTTTATTTAAACATGATTAAATGAATTATGAGGTGTTGATAGATTTATTTTTGGAGTTTAAATTGTTATGTCCATGTTAGTAGGATTTAATTCATTAGATTGTTAAATTAAAAGTGATAAGAATGCATGAGGGCAATTTTGGCATAACACTTAAGCATTTAAGATCATAAAGCATGAAAGGAAGGGTAAAGTGGACTTTTAGCATTCATTAAGGTTAAAATGGGAAGAGAAAAAATGTTGTCTTGCTTTGGAGAGGAAGAAATCGTGAATTGAAGGGAAAGAAGGGAGAATTACGAAAATAAAGAAGAGAGGAAGAGAGGTTTCAGTTCTTTGAGAGAAAAGAGGGAAGTTTTAGTTAGGGTTTTATCATTCTTAGCTTTAAAAGGGAATTTGAAGTTGTTCAAGAAGAGAAAAAGAAAGAGGAAGAGTTAAGGTAAAAGCATTTTTGATCTTTTGGATTTTTGGAAGGGTTTTAGTTCATGAAGCTTAGGAAATGCATGGGTTTTAGTATTCTTGAATCAATTTTATTGAATGTACTTTATGGGTTTTCAATTTGCAACCTTATTGAATTAGGATTTTTGTCTATGTAAAGGGAATCAAGAAAGGCAAGAGGAGTAAGATGAGAGGCATCTTTGAGCAAGTATTAAGCAAGGAAGTCAAGACATGTTACATTTTTTATATCTGAGTTAATAAACCATTAATGTTTCTTTCAATAAATGGAATTAAATGATTTCCAACTACCTTATAAATGTGCATTTATTGTTCTTTAAATGCTTTGAGAATGTGTTATGTGTTTTGTATATGAATTTTGTGGATGAATTATAAACTGATATGGAAAAGATTTTTTAAAAGACTTTATGTTTATGAAATCAAGTTTTAGAAAAGTGCCATTTTAGGCAACATGTTTGCAAGTTATGAAATGCATGATTACGTGGGTTTGGCTTAGGTCCATCCTGTATATCAAATGCACTTTGACTATAGGCTTCTTCCACCTGTTGGCTAGTGGCATGGAGCTCCTTCACAGACTCTCCTAAGTTCACAACTGCGCAAAATTATTATATAAGATTACGATAGTATGCTCTGTTCACGGCTACATAAGACCATTTTATAGAAATGTGTTAGTACGTTCTATTTATGGACCTACCCAAACTATTATGATATGTTTATTTGATTTCATGTGTCAACAAGTTTGATAAATGCATGATTTATGTTGCTTATGAATTGTTTGATAAATGAAAATTTGGAAAATACGTCCTTTATGATTCAATGTGAATTTTTTTCAATGGAAATGAATATTTCAATGGTTTTTGCTTGTTACTGATTAAAAAAATTGTTACCCATGAGCTTTAAACTCACCCCCTCCTGTTGCCCCCCATCTTTAGGTGATGAGCAAGAGATAAAGTGATCGAGCATAAAGGCATTTCTCAGAGTTCTGCTTATTTTGTATTTTAAGCTAGTTTTTGTAAAACAAGACTTTAGTTGCATTTTGAGAAATTCTACTTTATATAAACTATGTATTTTTGGATTATGATGTAATATGGCTTGACATGTCCATTAAAGCTTTGTAAAACTCTCATCTTTTGGTACTAATGAAATATGATTGTGTTTTGCTCATAACTCTCAAAGTTTGTATATTGCATTTTCAAGCTTTCATAGGGGTAAAATGTGTGTTCTGATTTCTGGGAAAAACTGTATAAATCTAGACTGAATTAGACAAAGTGGTCTTCTTGGAAGTTGTATATTATCTTTCTAGCTTTCCATTGATATAAAGTATGAAATTTTTGGATAATGGAGTTGAGAGATATGATCATTATAAGTTAGTAATGTTGCATTAGGTGTACATACGAGACAGCTATATTAAATTGAAAAATTGACCCCTTTTAAGGGCAAAAACTTTTTTTAGGGTTCATGAAAATTGTAGGTCTAGAAGTCTTCTTCGAAACGGTTTAACAATGACCTTAATCCGACATCTCTAGTGAAAGTTATGTCTATTTTTCCAAAATTGGTCTGGTAGAAAAAAAATGAAGAGTCACGATTGTTACTACAAAAATTTCGATAGTCATGATAGTGACCTGTAGGGTTTTCTTAAACCTAAACATGTTCGACTCTTTTGGCCATAACTTTGTCATCTGACTTTCAAATGACCTGATTTTTGTGGAAATAGATTCCTTACACATTCCTTTATCTCTCCATAAAAATTAGTAGCTTTTGGTATTGATTTGATAAAGATTGATGGAAAGAAAGTGAGGGTATTGGTTGGAAGAGCATGAATGGGCTATGAACATACTTTGGCTTTTTAATCATATCTTGATCTATACAACTTCGAATGAGATGGTTCTTATTTCAAAATAAACTAAGGACATGGAGCTACAATTGTCCTGAAGAAGTCAATTTGAAATTTTGCTGACTGACTGTTGTGGGCTCCCTTTGTGGGATGCGTGTTTAGATGTCACTTAGGACGTCAGGCACATGTCTCGCGAGGGCAGGGTGCCCAACAAATGGGGTTGTAATCTTTCTTTTATTGGCTATCCTAGGGAATGTGTTGTATGTAGGTTGATATTTTAAGTTTTCTTTTCTATAGCTTTTATCTATGGTTGCATTGGGGAACTTGGTAATTTGTGGAATAGAGGTCATAGCCTTCATTTGAGTGTATTGGGGTAATGAGGGATATCGTTCTGATTTTTTGCTAGCTGTTCATTCCTTTTACGCTTAGCCTCTATTTGGTTGTTGGGGAAATGAGGTTTTTTTTAATGTATGCTCCTTTATAGTAGCTATATTGGGAATCTGATGTGCTCATGTCCTCCTTTGACTTCATACCACTTCAGATTCACTTGTCTTGTGGGATATGCTACCTGTGGTAGTTGTTACATCGAAGGGGTACTAAGGGATCTCCTTTGCTTCTACTGACTGTATTAGGGCTACGATGTATCTGTAGGATGGGTGCTTTGTTGCAAGTTTTGGACTGACTTGTTTTGCTATGGTCATGCGTGGAACTATAGCTAACCTCTATTGGTTGTATTAGAGCATTGGGTACTTTGCTGTAGGTTTTTGGACTACATGTTTATAAATGGATGTATTGGGGTCTTGGTGCGTTGGATGTAAGTTGTTTGTGTGTCATGTCTAATTGGGGTACTGGGTGCATTTGAAGTAGGATTTCAGATAACATGTGTTGGGCCCCGATTCGCATTAAGCATGTTTAAATTATTTTGAGGTTTAATGTGATATTTTTTTATTTGGTTGGAATAAATTGAGGATTTTATTGGGTAGGTTTTGAATATTAAATGAAGGGATTTAGTGAAATTCGATTTGTTAAGAAATTATTATTTGGTGATGCATTGTTAGTATTAAAAGAATTATATGACTTGAGGGTCTTATGAAGAGGGTCTTAT
>JANIHY010000002.1:36474212-36486489 GCA_027479065.1 Erythroxylum brevipes
TCTGTCTGAGGATGAAATGTTGTACTGAAGTTCAACTTAGTACCTATAGCAGACTGCAAACTCCTCCAAAACCTCAACGTAAATCTGGGATCCCTGTCTGATACTATAGACATTGGAACCATGTGCAATCTCACCACCTCATTTGTGTATCTCCGGGCTAACTGATCAAGTGAGTTATTCTCTCTCACTGGGAAGAAGTGGGTTGACTTAGTCAACCGATCCACTATAACCCATATAGCATCATGCTGCCTCGGAGTCTTAGGAAAACCTATGATGAAGTCCATAGAAATTCATTCCCATTTCCACTCCAGAATGTACAACGAATGGAGCTTTCCTATCGTAGCTTGGTGCTTAGCCTTAACTTGTTGGCATGTCATACATCTGGATATATACTCCGCCACTTGCTTTTCCATCCCGTACCCGCAGAAATGTTGCTTCAGTGTATTATACATCTTGGTAGTACCAGGATGCATAACATAGGCAGCCATATAAGCTTCCTCAAAAATCTCCTTTCTCAAATCATCCATATTAGGAACACACAACCTCTATCTCAACGACAATGTCTCATCCCTCAATTCAAACTCAGAATCTAGATTCACCTTCACTTTCTCTATAAGCTTCACCATATTGGGGTCTTTGCCTTGGACTTTTCTGATTCTGTCATGTAGAATCGGTCTCAAATTCAATGTAGTAATGAAGGTCCTATCCTGCCCTAGATTTATCTCCACATTTAGAGCTCTCAAGTGAATTAAATTGGGTAAGATAACTGAATCGAAGCTGCACTGATATTAGACTTCCTGCTCAAAGCATCTACCACCACATTAGCTATCCTCAGGTGGTACTCAATAGTGCAATCATAGTATTTCAGTAGCTCAATCCATCTTTTTTGTCTCAAATTCAACTCCCTTTGACTCAGTAGATATCTCAAACTCTTATGATTTATGTATATCTGGAAAGTCTCTCCATATAAATAATGTCTCCAAATCTTTAAAGGAAAGACAACAGCAGCTAGCTTTAAATCATGTACTGGATAATTAATCTCGTGAGACCTTAATTGTCTCGATGCATAGGAGATCACCTGTCATGCTACATCAATACACATCCCAATCCTTGATATGACACATCATTATATATCACATAACCTCCAATCCCTGATGGAATAGTCAATACCGGTGCAGTAGTCAACCGATATTTCAACTCCTCAAAGCTCTTCTGACACTCCTCACTCTATCTAAACACTACATTCTTCCTCAAAAATTTAGTCAAAGGGCTGAGATTAGAGAAAACTCCTCGACAAACCTTTGGTAATACCCAGCCAATCCTAAGAAGCTTCGGATCTTTGACACATTTCTCGAAACTACCTAATTCATCACTGCCTCTATATTCTTTGGATCTACATGTATGCCATCTCCAGTCACTATATGTCCCAAAAATACAACCTAATCCAACCAAAATTCACACTTACTGAATTTGGCATATAATTGCTTATCTCTCATGATCTGTAAAATAACTCTCAGATGCTCAGCATGCTCCTTTCTGCTCTTCGAATACAGCAAGATATCATCAATGAACACAATCACAAATTGATCCAGGTAGGGCTGAAGCACCTTATTCATCAAGGCCATAAAAGTTGTTGGGATATTAGTCAACCCAAAAGGGATCACTAAAAACTCAAAGTGCCCATATCTACTCCTTAATGCACTCTTAGGTACATCATCCTCTGCTATCTTTAACTAGTAATACCCTGATCTCAGATCCAGCTTAGTAAATACTTGATCTCCCTGCTATTGATCAAGTAAATCATTAATTCTAGGCAATGGATACTTGTTCTTCATTGTCACCCGATTCAGTTGCCTATAATCGATGCACAACCTCAAGTTCCCATCCTTGTTCTTCAAAAATAGCACTGGAGCTCCCCAAAGTGAAACAATGGGTCTAATAAAAGTCTTTTCCAACAACTCCTGAAGCTGAGCCTTCAACTCATTCAGTTCCACAGGTACTATCCTATATGGAGGAATAGATATAGGAGCAGCATCTAGAACTAGATCAATCGTGAACTCCATCTCCCGATCTGGTGGTAAACCAGGTAGCTCATCGGGAAGCACATCTAGGAATTCCCTTACCACGAGAATGTCCTGTACACTCTACTCAGCTCTAGTATCAATGATGTGAGCCAGGTAAGCCTCACATCCTCCTTGCATCAACTTTAGTGCACTCATGAAGGATATCATCCTAGCTGGCACTGCTTGACTAATTCCTTTGAATATTGCCCTCAGCTGACCAGGAGATTCTAGTACTACGTCCTTAATATAGCAGTTAATGATAGCCCTATAAGTAGTGAGCCAATCTATGCCTAGAATAACATCTATCTCTCCTAATTGTAGTATAATCAGGTCTGCCTTTAACTCTGCCTGGTCAATCCTAATAACACACCCCTTGTAGACCTCTCCTATGACAGTAGTACTACCTAAAGATGTACTCACCTTTAGCCTATACAGTAGCAACTCCTTAACACAATGCAATCTACATGCTAAATGCGGTGCGATAAAGGAGAGTGTGGATCCTAGATCTAGCAATGCAAATGCCTCAAAATCATAAATGAGAAGCACACCTGCCACTACATCTGGTGAGTCCTGAGCCTCCTGCCTGGTCATAGCATAAACCCTGGCTTGGGATTGCGGTCGGTTGTTCCGCCCCTCAATCCTCATAGAAGAACTCCCAGCTCTCCCTCTACCTCTATCTCGACCTCTCTGTCCAGATCCACTACCTTTACTTTGCTGGACTGTAGTATTCCTCCCAAATTGCCCACTAATAGTAGACTGAGCTCCCAAAATAATAAGGCAATCTCTCATCTAGTGGTCTATAGAGCCGCATTTGGGGCAAGCTCTAGTCAGTCTCTAACACTCACCACTATGCCTCCTCTCACAGTGCTCATATACTAAAAACTGACTCTGTATTGTACCCCTTCTACTGCTAGTCTGTGAAAATCTACCCCTTTGCCCATATCTTACCATTCGATGATCTGAATGCTCTGTTCTTATGCTTACTAAAGCCCCTTCCAGAACTACCCTAACTCTCATTAGGCCTCTTCCCTTTGGACTCTTGCCCAGTCTCAGTTTGTCTCAATCTCAATAGTTGCTCAATTCTAATCGAAGCAGCTCTCAACTCAGTGAAAGTGCCTAAGTTTGAAAGGCCAACCTTGTCCTGATCTCTATATTGAATCCATTCTCAAACCTCCTACTCTTTTCTTCTTTTGTAGGGATCAGAGCAGTAACATAACCCATCAACTCATTAAACCGGATCTCATATTCAGCCACTGACATCTTACCCTACTTCAATTCTAAGAACTCCTGCATCTTCATGTCCAAATAGATCTTGGGCAAGTAATTATCTCTGAAGACCCTCATTAAGTCTTCCCACTTTAATTGGCAAGGTTTGGTGGTACTTCCTGGGACAATCTTCCACCACTGGTAAGCTGGGCGCTGTAATAAAGACACTGCATAATCAAACCTCTCATCAGGCTCGCAGTCCATCTGATCAAATATCCCTTCTGTCCTCTCTAACCATCCCTCGGTCTCAGTAGGGTTTGTGATGTCATAGAAGTCCACAACTCCCTACTTCCGCAACCTATCATACCTTATCTCCCTTCTCTCGGGAACTCTAGGAGGCATCTCCTCAGATCGAGGTACCGAAGACTCTCTGCTGGATCCTACCGATCTTTGGTCAGCTGGTTGATCAATCTGATCACCTAGAGCGGATGACCTATAATAGACAATAACTTTAATAATTATCCGCATGTATCATGATATTTCATGTTTAACATTCTATATGTCCCAAAAGATGTCAAACCATGCTCTGATACCACCTAAATATAGCCCCCTTTTACTGCAGGGTACACATCGGGACATCCGAAAGTCATTCCGATAAATAACCTACGATAAGGGCGAGCTACTTTCAATCACTACGTTCACTTAACATGGCATCATATTAATATTCACTTATAAAGCATTAATAGAAAAACCACAATATTTTAAAACCAACTTTTTCCTCGTTTCATTTCATAAAACCCGAATGTCTACACTGTGTTTTTCAACATTTTCTACATGTACATCATCAAAACCTAATACAAGTACTACATGAAAGAGAAAAATATACGCAATCTAACTAATCTGTCCAAACATCCCAACTGATCGACCTTTGAGCCATGACTTCTCTTGTCAATCACAATCTACATGACCGGTAGAGCCTCTCAGTAGCTAGAAACGTCTCTCAGTCTTGAAAAGACAATATTGCAATTTTTGTTAGTTTTGCGAACTCAATGTGGTAACTATCATTGATGGTTCACTCAATTCATCTAACACATCATTTCACATAACATATAATCACATACTGCACTTTAAATAACTATCACATTTTCACTTAAGCATAGGCAAATTTGGCATTTCATTCCAATAAACATACTTAACAATATGCATATGACATGCTCATGAGACACTTTCCAATTATTACGCTGTTGTGATCGAGTGCCTGAACTGTCCCATATCCATTTTGGATATCAAGCTCATTGATAACTGTCCCTTATCCACTTGGGGGATACATGACTCATTTTACATAGTGAGCCTTAGGCTCTTAATCACTTTTGAGCTCAAGGCTCATTTTTATTTGTTGAGCTTTAAGCTCTGATCGGTGGCTACTCTAGTCGCAACTGCCATTATCTGATTATGCATTCATGTATGGAATGCATGTACCACAATCACTCACATTATAAAGCACTTAGGTCTTAACATTTACATTCAAGTAGCACTTCAATATCTCAATCCACATTCACATTCATCGGCTCTTTTTTCCGGAATCCACAATTAAACACATTTAATTATCAGTCAAAACAAAAATTAAGCAAACAAGAAAATAAGTGAGACTATCTAGGTTACTCACAAGTTGCTCCTGAAGTTAATACTTGGAAGATCTGGCAACGTCTAGAGGTTGACGTTCCAATTGCTCCTCTATAACAAATAATATACACAATTTCACAATTTGTACAATCATAAGTATTTAATAATGCACATGTATGAAATGAATTATGTACAATGCACGTTCATTGTAATCCCAAGTATCAATCCTTCAATTTCATCACACATTCAATCTCATATCAAATCTTCTCTAGGTATAATTTATACTTAGATTTATGCCTCACTAAAACCATTAAAAACACAATTTATTTCTCATAGAATCACTTTAGATTTTTCCAAGACACCTCTTTCCGATCTACTGTTCACGGTCAATCAAAAGGTGAAAATAAGGTAATTTGGACAAACTCTCTTATAGAAAAGTGTTCTCCTATGTCTTATGCTTCTATTGACATCAAAATCACTCAATTTGGTTTAGTAATTTGGAATATATTCCTCAAACATGTCGGGCTGTTCACATTTAAAAACAGTGTACTATACTCAACTTCCATCTAGAAATTCAACATCTTAGAGACTGAATCATAATTTGACTTCTTGAGACAATTTGTAGTTCTATATCTCTAGGTTACTCCAAATCAAACTCGTCTCATTTGGAATCCTATAGATCCATATATAATCAAAATACTAAGGGGTGTTCAGTAAAACAACACCAATTCATACCATTCCAACAGATTCTCTCACTTTCTTTCAGTAAATGTTTTCCAATTCAATTCATAATGCTACAAATATTTATAGAGAGGTATAAAAATTTGTAAGGAATCTATTGGTTCAAGAATCAAGTCATTTGGATGTCTAGAGAAGAAGTTATGGTCAAAAGAAGCAAGACTGTTCAGTAAAAGGGAAAATCTCAAATGCACGATCGTGCTTAAGCACGAGGGTGCAAATTCACTATAACCCAAAGTCACTGTCGTGCTTTTGCATGATGGTACTTTTTGCCTAAGATCTCAAAGCACGACGATGCTTTTCCACTTAACTCAAAAGTCACCGTCGTGCATATGCACGATGGTGCAATTCTACTTCTTCTTCTCCACCAACATCTCAACTTTAAAACTCCATGACTTTTGATCTATAACTCTAAAATTTACAAACTTTATATCAATGGAAAGCTAAGAGAAAGATCTACAACTTTCATGAAAACAATTTTGACAAAATTTGCCTAGATCAATAAAAAAAATTCATGAAAATTCACAACAAAAATTTAACTCTCTCCTACTATTCATTCCCAGAATTTTCAAACTTCCAATTTTCAAAAACTAACATTTCAAATTTTTATTTCCAGTTTTTCTAATCCATTTCATTAAACTCATTTACCATAAATTCATACCACTCCAAAATATACAAGTTTAATCAAAAACCATCAAAAGCCAAAAATTCAAATTCATCCTATTCATACTCTGTTACTTTTCTACATTTTCAACTTTCATTCTCAATCACTATTCTTCCTCTCAACTTCCATTTAAACACTCATTCCCATCTCAAACCATCATTTTATAATCGGTCTTCAACTCAAAAACCATTTTCCTGATCATCTCTAAAGTTTTCATCTACTCACGTATACACATACATTTATATATACATGCAAAGTGAAGAAATAAAGCATATCACCTTTTCATAAATAATCTTCTACACTAATCCTATACACCTTTTTATTGCTCTTAATAAATCCAAAATCATTTTTTATCACCTAATCACTAACAATCCATCAAATACTAAATAACACTATATCCACAATTTTCATCTCATTAACACAGTGTTAATGAATATAAATATACGTAAATGCCATGATCATGCACTGACAATAAATTCATCAACTTTATTTCAAAAATCCACAACTCTAACAAATTTATTCACTACTTGCTTGTTGAAGACTCCAAAAACTTCAACTATCTTCAAGCCCTAACTCCATACAAAATTACGTAAACCACGTGAACACTAGCCAACCTCTGATTTTTCTTAGGGAAGAAGAAACCACTTGTAAGGTAGGGTTGGTTTAGGAAAAAGAAAAAGTAAAGAAATCCCTCCGAAAAATTCTTCCTTGACTAATCCCTTTAGTCTCATATTTACAATCTAACTATCTCCGATCATCATAAATTCCTATTCTCTTTTTTCTTTTTTCCATAAATTTCCATAATTCCCTATAATTTTCAAAAATAAATCCTAAAATCACCTAAATTTAAAAATATTACAATTTTACTAACCTGTAAAATTTCCAATGTAAAAACATTCATAATTCTCCAAAATACACAAATAAATCCAATTATACCCGGAATTATTCATGAATGCATGTACAATTATTTTCATGAGTAGAAAAATTTACTATTCATGTGTATATGTATGGCATATTATGTATGAGCATGAAAATGCGTTTCTAAGCCTCTCCTAAATCACTCACATTTACCATTTTAACCTTCCCACAAATTCTAACACCCCAACTCCTCTGGTGCCCAAATCCAACATCGTGGGTGATATTCGAGTCCGTGCCCCACGAGGATTGCATGCTAAAGCACTCAGTTATTAAGAAATCAGTATAATTTTTTTTTAAAATACAAACATCCACATTTTTTTCTTTTTCTAACAGAAGTCCATAATTCAAACCAGGCCAACATAAATATTTTCAATCAACACAATACAATCATCGAAATTTCAATAGTCATTCGGGCCCTTTCACAAATACAAAACATTTTAGTCACTTCGGAATACAAATTTATACAAAAAGTTGCGAAATATACAATTCAATACCAAATGGAGAAATACAATGCAGACGCGAACTGATCTCAACCTCTATCCTTCACTTGAATATTGTAGGGATACTCCCGTTTGCCTAATGGGGTATTCTTTTGAGTCCTGAAAAATATTTACAAATTTTGGGTGAGTTTTAAGGACTGAATGAGTGACCATCGTCAATGGCTTACCCAGTCACCTAACATATAATTCATATCATTAGACATTTCACACTTCATATTCAATACAATTTGATCACTCGTATTATGCATATGTAGTGCACATAAGACCCAATTTTTATTTGTTACTTTGTTATGACCGAGTGCCTAAACTGTCCCATATAGGTCTCATTGATAATTGTCCCTTATCCGCTTGGGGGATACAGAGCTCATTAAACATTGAGCTTGAGGCTCTGATTCACTTTTGAGCTCGAAACTCGTTTTCACTCGTTGAGCTTTAAGCTCTAATCGATGGCCACTTTGGTCACAACAGTCATTATATTTCATGCATTCATGAAATGAAATGCATCAATCACATATGATTACTTATTCACTTTCACATATCATCGGACCTTAGTCCGGTATTCAACATTTATGTTGAGAAACACTTTGCGATTATGCATTCATGTCATAAGCATTTAGTTCATCACGTTCACATACAGTTAACACTTCAATATTACATTCAAGCATCAAAAACCTCGGACCTTCATTGTTCGGAATCACACAATCAATTCACATCTCATTCATAATCACTCAACTCATAATATAAACGAAACAAACAATAAGATAAGACCATCTAGGCTTACTCACAGTACGCTCTAAAATAGCATTTGTTTTCAAATTCTAGATACGCCTACATGCGAACGTTTATCCTTATTTCCTTACTTATAAGCTTGCTCAAAAAGCCTCTTCTCTTATTCCTCTTGCCTCTTTTGATCCCTTTATATAATAACAAAAATACCACTCAATAGGATTTTCAGTTGAAAATTCCTCAAAGGACAATCATTAAAATTAGTTCTAGAATACCTAAACTGAAGCCTTTTCTAAACTCTATGAACTAAAATCCTTCCAAAAATACAAAAGATTTAAAATGATCTTACCATCATTCTTCACCAAATGAAGGTATCTTTAGCTCAAAGGGAAGTTCTTCTCTTCCTCGTCCTTTTATCTTTCTTGAACAACTCCAAAATCTCTTTTGCAGACTAAAAAAAAATAAACCCTAGCTTGTTTTCTCTTCTTTCTCTCATTCTCTTCTTCTCTTCATATTTATCTCTCTTCTTCATGACACTCTCTCTTTTTCTCTTCAATTTTCGTTCTTCTTTCTTCTTAAAAAGCAAGACAACACTTGTTCTCCCAATTATGCCTTTAATGATTGAGAAATGTCATATTTGCTCTTCCAATTATGTCTTATGTCTTTTATACTTAAGTGTTTTGTCAAAAGCACTCTTGGATATTCTGACATATCTCTTTCTTCTATAAAAGTGTTCTCCCTTGTCTTAAGTTTCCAATGACACCAAAATCAATCCATTTGGTTTAGAAATCTGAAAGTATTGCCCTAAACATTTTTGGACTGTTCTTAAACTGAATCAGTACACTATACCCAACTTTCATTCAGAAATAGAAAATCCTAAAGACTGAAATAGATTTCAACTTCCTCATACCATTTGTAGCTCCATGTCTCTATTTTATCTTGAAACCAAAATCATCTTATTCGGAGCTCTACCGATCCATAAATCATCAAAACACTAAAGTATGTTCAGTAAAATATCCAATTCACACTCTTCCAATTGATACCCTTACTTTGATTCAATTCATCTTTTTCAAATCAATACCAAAATCTATAACCTTTCATGGAGACATAAAAATAAAAGTGTTAGGAATCTAAGGGTTCAAAAATCACTTCATTTGGAGGTCAGATAACAAAATTATGGCCAAAAGAATCAATCAAGGTTTGGTCCTCAATCATATTGAACTTGTCTCTGGACAAATGGCATAACTTTCACTAGAGATGTTGGATTAAGATTATCTTGGGATGGTTTCAAAGATGACTTTGAGATATAAACCTTTGAAGAAGACCTTGAGGTCAGATTTTATCATCTGAAGGGTCAAAATAGGCAAGAAAGTAGGTACAAACGAAACCGAATGAAAAAGCAGACGAAAGGAAAAAGACAAATGAATGGGGAAAATTGCTATAACTTTCCCTACAGATATTAGATTTGGGTTTTCCTTAGATGGTTTGAAATAGGACTTCAAAAAATGCAACTTCCATGAAGACCTTAAAGATTGATTCTATCTTTTGAAGGGTAAAAAATGGAGCAGAAGATAGGTACATACGAAATCAAATGAAAAAGTAGACGAATGGAAAAAGATAGAGGAATGGGGAAAATTACTATAACTATCCCTAAAGATATTGGATTTGGGTTTTTCTTAGATGGTTAGAAAGAGGACTTCAAGGAATACAATTCTATGAAGACCTCAAAGATTGATTCTATCTTCTGAAGTGTCAAAAATGCAGTAAAAGATAGGTACAGACAAAATCAAATGAAAAAACAAACGAATGGAAAAAGACAGATGAATGGGGAAAATTACTATAACTTTACCTACAAATATCATATTAGGGTTTTTTTTAGATGGTTCAAAATAGTACTTCAAGATCTATAACTTTGATGAAGACCTTGAAGACAGATTCTATCTTCTAGGGGTCAAAAATGGACCAGAAAATAGGCTAGACGAAAAAGTAGAAGAAATAAAACATAGAAGAAGCAAAATAGCAGAAGAAGAAAAACATAAAAGAAGCAAAACATAGAAGAAGCAAAACGTAGAAGATATGACATCATCACATACCATGTGACATCATCACAGACCATACAAATTTACAGAAGATATGACATCATCACAGACCATATGATGTCATCACAGACCATACAAATTTACAAAAGATATGACATCATCACAGACCATATGACGTCATCACAAACCATACAAATTTACAGACGATACAACTTCACTCTTGAACATCTTCCCTTATGAGGACCATAACTTTCAACTCAGATGTCCAAAATTTTTATACTATATACCGTTGGAAAGATGAAAGAAAGATGTACAACTTTCTAGAGACATATTTGCCTAAACAGCCTAGATTAATCCAAATTTTTTCTCGAATACCAAATATGAATTTTTTACATTCATCCAATGTACTGCACCCAGTTCTCAACTTCATGAAAATTTTTGAGATTCTTAAAGATAGAATTTAAATTGATGTCTTCATAAGAAATGTAGCCATATGTATCTAGTTTAACCCAAATTAAGAATCATCTCATTTGATAACTAGAGAAAAAAGTTGTGGCTAAAAGACTGAAAATACTCAGTGAATATTTTCCAGATCAACTATCAATTTTGTTTCCAAATCTTTGCTTATCACTACTCACACCAAGATCACTCTTTCCACTCCCTCAACCTTTCATTTTCAATAAAATCACATTTAAAATCAATTATACCAGGAAGTTGACAATGAATGCATGTGTTGTTCGGCCTCGATTCGCATTAAGCATTTTTTTATTTATTTTGAGGATTAGTTTGCTAATTTCCTTTTAATTAGAATAATTTGGGAGTTTTAGTACTTAGTTAATAGAAATTAAATTGGAGGTATTTAGTTAAAATTGGAGTTTTAATAAATTGTTAGAATTTAAAAGAATAAGAGAGGCATAAGGGCAATTTAGGAAGTTCACTTAGGTTTGTAAGAGTTAAAGGCTAATGAGGAGGGGCATTTGAGTCTTTTAGTATTCATTAATTGAAGAAAGGAAGAAATAAATGATGAGTAGTCGTATGGAGAAGGGGAACTTACGAAATTTGCAAGGAAAATAAGAGAGTTAATGAAATGACGTAGTTTTGAGGCTTAGGTTATTAGTTAAGAAAACATTTCCCTTAGTCATTTAAGAAGGGAACTTACGAAACTCTCAAAGGAGAAAGCAAAGAGGAGGTTTCGGCCATGAGATAAGGAGAAGAAGAAGAAGAAGAAGAAGAAGAAGAAGAAGAAGAAGAAGAAAAGAAGTGAGAGCTTGGTTTATTTTGCTTTAGTAAAGGGAATTAGAGTGATCTTTGGGAAGGAAGAAGGTGGAGGAAAGTTAAATCCTCTGTTGGAAGCAAGAAGAGAATTTCGTGGGTTTCATATAGGTAAGGAAAATTTTGAAAATTTTGAAGTTTCTTGATGGGTTTTGGGTTTAAATAGCTTAGTTACGGTATGGGTAAGGTTAGGTAGTTGTTAATTCATGTTTTCCCATTCCTTAAAAAGTTAAATTTTGCTATCTTTTATGCTTATGGGATAATCATGTTAAATGAAGGTGAAGTGAGGCTAGTAGAGGAAGAAGCAAGGTCATTTGATCAATCCTAAAGCTAAAGGAATTAAGGTGGGTGATTACTTAATAATTGAGTTGTAGGCTAAATAAAAGTTTTATAATAAAGTTAATTATGCTTTCCAATGATTTAAGAATTTTAAATGAATTACCCTTTGTGGTGATTATAATTTGTATAAAGTATCTTTTATATGTAAGTTTATGTTGAAAGTGTTTGTTAAATGATTTGTTAAGTGAA
>JANIHY010000002.1:36541949-36565082 GCA_027479065.1 Erythroxylum brevipes
CTCATATATGATTCAATGTGAATTGTGTGTATATGCATGAGTTGGGTGGACCATCGATGATGGTTTCTCACTGAGTTTGCAAACACACCCAACATTGCAATTATTTTTTAGGAATCGAAGAGTACTCCGTTAGACAAACGGGAGTATGATTACCGCTAGCGGGTCAGAGTTGTAAAAGGCCCCAATTGATTACTGCTGTATTATAAATTGATTATTGCATTAGTCTTTTGACTGAAAATGTTTTCGTATCGCGGGCCTAAATAGTTTACTGATTTACGCGCACTCAATCATTTTCAAAAAGAAAAATGTTTTACTAAGTTTTGAACTGTTTCTCCTGCTCTAGCATACCACCCTCGTGAGATACGGACTCGGATATCACTATCGATATCGGGTTCGTATCTTATGGGAGTGGGATGCTACATAGTTCTTTCAATATTTGTATATGAAATAAAGGAAAAGGAAAGGAAAAAATAGTATTTAAATAAATTTATCTAGGAAGGATTTCATTTTTTTCAAAGTAATCCATATTAGTTTTTTCTTCTAAAGTCATATAGAATGGGTGATTTAAGTATGATGCAAATGAGGGAGACGTTACTTTGAAGGATCACTCCTTATGGTTATAATGAATTGTTTACCACTAATTTCTATGAGTGAATCCTTGTAATTCCTTATGTGTCATCTGATTTGTGTATGAAAGCTTGAATATAGGTTGTGAAACAAAATTTTTATATTCATTATAACTGATGATACTCAGTTTTGAGTGAATGTTGAGTTTTACACTTGACACTCCATTGAGTGTTTTTCATGCTTCTTTAACTTTAGTGGCATTTGTACTACACCATCCAAATACCTCTCACCTTAACCTTTACCTATATTACAACCTTCAAAATTTCTTTGATTCATGATTATGCATGTGAATCTTAGTGGTGGAGAATTGAAATGTTATGCCAAGTTGTGGAATGTCTTGATCATGAATTGTATTTGAGTATACCCATTAATTTATATTGTTTAAGCACATTTTATCAAAGTCTACCCCTATATTGCTCAGTTTTTGAAAGAAATGTTATTGATTGATCATGAGTAAAAGCATTTTAATGTTAAATTATTATTATGGATTTAGAAGTTATTCCTCTTTCCCATGACTATCTATTCTTAGAAAATATGGAAAAAGGGGGAGTGTTTTGGTTTATGATTATGATTTGATATTTTACTTGAGGACGGTCAAAATCTAAGTGTGGGGAAACTTGATGAATGCTTAATTGATTATATAGTTACTCCCTAATACTTATTAATTAATGTTATGAAGTGTTTAGGTTACTCATTTTTTTCATATTTGGTTCTAGGTACAAGTTGGAAGCATAAAAACTAAAATGAGCTAAAAGCACATCATTGGAGCCATCTTCTTAATGTTCAAATGTATTTGCCTTTATGGAATAAGAAGGAGATGAATTAGGTGAAGATGGGACAAGAAAATGAAAGAAATAAAGTTGTTGCAACTTATATGGTCGTGCATGAGACTGTGTAACTCATTGGAAGCATATAGGAGCGTAAAAATGCAGTTTTAGCACAACTTACAACCTACATAGTTGTGTAAATACATACATAACTGTGTAAGTGAGATACGTGACCATATATCAGGCCTTGTATCTCACCTAGGCCATATATATTCATGAATTAGGAAATTTTTTTTATATACAGTTCATTACATAATCGTTTATCCAATTGTGTATCCTACAGAACCCTAATTTTTGCTGCAAATAGGCATTCAAGGTCAAAGAAGGTATGAATAATTTTAGTAGCATAAAAGTGGGCAAAATAACCTTTTTGAGATCCAAGGAGAGTTAGCCTTCTTCCTTCTAGTTCTAAGGAAAAATTTAGGCCAAAGATCACATTTGAGCATCCTTTCATCTTGTATTGTTGATTCTCTCTCTAGAAATTATTTATGTTATTCTTTGCTCATTGCATTTGGGTATTAATGTAAGAATGATTTAAACTCTTTCAATATATCATTTGTGTATGTCATTGTAGAATCTAGAATACAATGTGTAATAATTGTATTTTTAATTCATTTGTGGTAAACTAATGTTGTTGAATCATTAAGGATAACATAACATAGGTTAAATGATCCAAGCTTGTGTGATTATTTCCTAGATTAATATGTTTTCTAGGTTATTTGATAGCTAGGTTTAATTAAAGAGCATATTTTTATTAAACAAAACCTAAGGAAAAATTGAGGTTAATAGAGCTTCTTGTTTACTTAGGATTGATAGTTTCTAAGAAAGGTATAAGAACAATAAGATGATTAAGTATGCTTATTTGTGTGTAGGTTGAGATTGAACTGAAAACCATATTCCATCTCATTCATCAATCTTATCATTTTCTCACTGTGTGATTCAAATTGCTTTTAATAGTTTAAATTTACTTTATTTAGTTTATGATTCCAACAAAAGCCATCCATATCCTAAACACTAATTCATTTCATTATAAAAGCTACAAATACAATCCCGGGGAATACGATCCCTACTCACCACTATTATAAACTTTGGTGTACATAGTTAGGTTTTATTTTCTAGTGTGTTTGACACGCATTAATAAACCATGGAGTTATATTCAAATTCCATCACATATATATTGCATTGAGACTCTATAATCTTTGTTTTATAGAAGAAAAATGTTCTCCTATGTCATGTAAATACAGCTTCTATAAAAACAATAATGAGTTATCTAGATACTTTTAGCTTGATGTCAAGTCTCTCAATTAATAGATCCAAGAATAACCTCTGTATTTCCTCTAATACTCAATCTTTAGCCATCATTATTTCCTCCATTATTAATCTATTATAATTTTGTTAATACTCCAAAACATTTTAGCTCACACGCTCCCTCTTTTCAAGATTGATAATCTTGCCTCCTCCTAGTCTAATTTCTAAACTAGGTAGAACATATTCACTAGACTCATTAATGGGACCGCTTTGTTCTCAAATTGATCTTAAATTTAGGTTTTTATTCTCTTTAGACATAAAAGAATAGTTTATATTTCAAGGGAAGTAGCAACATATTCATGTGCTAACCTTGAATACCATTAAATTAACTAGACAAACTATTTAAGTTTATGGTATTCGATCACTTTTGAGCTCTTCCGTTACCAAAATTTGGTGTGCATAGTAAATCCTCTCCTAGGGCCTTGACTTTTGTTTTGTAGTTTCTTAAGCTATAGAGTTGTATCAGATTCCTATTTTGGATATTGTTTGTTAATGCTTGTGTTGATGCATTGCACTTAAAAGCTAGTGATAGCACCAGGACTTGTTCCTTATTGTTACTTCTTGTTGACTGTGGAATAATGATTCCTTCATTTTCTTATAAAGATAGTAATGTTATATTGCACTTAAGAGCTAGTGACAGTAGGGGGACTTGCTCCTTGTTTTTACTTTTTATCGATCATGGAATAATGATTCCTTCATTTTCTTACAAAAATAGTAATATAAAAATGAATAGAGTTCGGGTTAGAGTAAAAGGCAAATTTGACTATTCAAGTCTCATTAAATGAGTAAGGATCATTTCTAAGTTTCAACACAAAGATTATGAACATAACATATTTGTTACTTGTAATTTAAATTATAATCAATTGTTTTAGAAAATTTTCATGATAATTAGGAATTTAATATGGAGTTTTCCATTAGTTAAATTCTATAATTTCTTCATCATTCATTTTTTTAATTGCATATATTTTATTGATTTGATCTATTCACTCTTTAGACAACTATATAATTCTCTTTTTCTTTTATGGTGAATGCATAATGCATACAATGATACAGTACATGGAGAGAATCAATTTCTAACAGGGCAATAAGGTATATTCCTTTTGTTTTTTGAAGTAAGCAATAAGGTATATTCATGTATTTCTCTTGGTTTGTGCATAATGACCTCATGAGATACATACAATTAAGCAACCAGGAAAAGTTTTAGGCCTAATAATAAAATCCTACGATGGGCCTAAAATAGGATCTTTTCAATCTAATCTATGTAGACTTGGCAAATAGGTTTGGATGACCTTTCTGGGCTCATTAGGACCCTGGCTTGGACCTCGTTGAAGGAAGGTCCGGCCATCCTTAAATTTACGGAGAAGGGATGCACTAAAGCAAAAGACTGCGTTCGGCTTTAACCTTACCTTGTTAGTTACTGTGATCGCAGATGAATTGACGATTTTAATTTCCCTATTACGTTCTTGGTATGAATCAAGTCTGTGCACAGAAGTTACTTTCTTTTCAAATCTCAGAGCCTTCAATTTTGTGTCGGACATAAGAGAATGGAAGATTTTGGACAACTAAGCTGCAGTTTTGGGGAAGAAGCCGAGCAAGAAGGACATAAGAGTGATGTATTCTCACAGCTTAAAACCTACTGTTTGGAGCTTCTGCAACTTCTCCAAAACCCTAAAAATCACTCTCCTGCTATCCCTCTGCTCCTTCAATTCCTTCGCGGCTCTTCCTCTGATGCTTTGCAACCCTTTTTTGAGTACGTCGATTCATCTGGTTTTTTTTTTTTTTTCAATTCCCTTTGTCCATATTATTGAGCAGGTTCCTGGGTTCTGAGCTACTAAACCAATATTTCTTTAGAAGGAATTTTATTATAAATTGAGAAAAGGAGCAAAAACTTTTTTCAATTGGTAAATTGGGTAGTTTGATATCTGAAGTATGTTAAACAAATATAGTAACTTCCATGTAATTTCGTCTCATTGTAACATTCTGTGTTGTCTGGTTCTAACCGATGTTTTCCTGCTGAATTTATTGGTTATTTTTTTAATCCTTTTGCTTGCTTGCTTCAGCTACACCTTGTTTCCGTTGCTGCTTATTTTAGATGCAGCCACTGACTGCAGATCACAAAAGAAGGTTAATCCTGAGAAGAAGGATGCCAGAGATACCGCTCCCAAAGTGACTCAAAAAGTGAGCGACCAAGTGGCAGAAGGAACCCTTCAGTGTTTGGAAGAGCTCTTAATGAAGTGTCACTTGATTTCTACTAATCAGGTGCTCTGTTTATTTTATATCCTCTGTTTCTTTATTGCAGCCATCTATTTGTATCCTTTGAATGAAACTGTAATTAGATTATGTATCTTGAATGTAAGCTTCAATAGTATATATGTATATGTGCAAGTTTTTGTGTGTGTGTACGTTTGAGCTCCGCAAAAAATGTAGAACTGCAAGGAATACATGCACCTGCCTTGACTGTGATAAATATTTGCAAGTGTTTCATGAAGACTTTTTATGAAAACAAAATAACAATATTGATTCTAAAAAATAACACATTTTCCACTTTGTTTTGATGTACAGATACTTTGCAACTTTTTGCATCTGTATGAAATTTTTAACTACCTATGCCTGTACCTGTAAGCTGAACGTCTTTTAACCTAAAAAATAATGATGTATTCAGATGGCTGTCCTGATAAAAAAGCTGACTTACGCGGCATTACTTTCTCCATCTGAGGCTTCAGAAGAGTTTCGTGGAGGGGTCATCAAGTGTTTTAGGGCTTTGCTTATGAGTATACTTCCATGCTCTAGAGATGCATGTTCATGCAGACAAGTTGTTGGTTTACCTGCTCTCCTAGGAAAGAATGATACACAGTTATTGCAATTCAAGGCTTCAAAGTATGACTCTTTACGAGAAGAATGTTTACTTGCATTTTTCCAGTCAGAAATGGCTTCAGCTACTGTTGGACATTGGCTGTCACTTCTTCTAAAGGTACATTATGATATACCTTCTCATTCTGCCCTTTGGATCCATATGATGGGTTTATTATGCATCCTCCATTCTGTATTGTGATCCCATCCTATCTTCTCCTCTCCTTACCCCTTGGTTGAAAAAGAAAATAATAATATATGGACAATAATAGATTTTCCACAAAGGCTGCAGATATGGAGGCTGCACGAGGACATCACGGCAATGCAAAAATTCGTGCTGATGCCTTTGTGACCCTGCGTCTACTTGTCGCTAAGGTAATCATATGCAACGTATCCTAGAAGTTATGTTTAAAGTTATTGATTTCATGATGTTTATTTGTTTGATGTAAATTCTCTTAAAAACTTGCTTTCTATGGTGGTGAGTAGCCCATTATGTAACCTGTTGATTAATATTTGAATTGCATTAAAACTGAAGAAACTCAATTAGGGTCTGTATTGACCATGTTTGGATCTTGAATTATATCCTAGTACAGAAATTGGAGCATGCAGTATTCACGCAGAAAATTTAATTATTAAATCCTTTTAAAACACATATGAGTTGTTTGGGGTTGTAAGTCTTTGCATCTAGCCTAAGAATAGAAATTTTGAAGGAAAAAAAAAGGATAGTAGCAATAAATTCCTTGGAACTTTATTTAAATTTAGGTTTCAATTTTGTATGACGGGTAGCAAGAAGCTTATTACCAATTGTGACTGTCCCAAGCACAACGTTGTTATTTTGTACAATAGTTATATATAATGGTTATGCATGATATCCTCTTGAATAGACTTTAACGCTTACAGAATTTTTGGAGCTAATTGACGCCCTAATTAACAAAATGCAATTCTTGGCTCCTTCGAATTTGATCCTACCTAAGTTCTTGGTTGAAAATGTTTCAATTAAATTTATTGATTTCTTGATGAAGGAGATGTGAATTTATCCCTTAATAGGAATAATTACGTGCATTGAATCTGTTTAACATTCCTACTTTCAATTTTTTTTCTAGCAATTAGATTATTCTAAAGAACTTGGATAATAGTCTCACTGGAGTTTTCTCTTTTCTGAAGGTCGGTACTGCAGATGCATTGGCATTCTTTTTACCTGGTGTTGTTAGTCAATTTGCTAAAGTCTTGTATGTTTCAAAACAAATGATAACTGGAGCAGCTGGAAGTGTTGAGGCTCTTGACCAAGCAATCAGGGGCTTAGCTGAGTACCTTATGATAGTCCTGGAAGATGATGCTAATCTTTCTAGTCTTGATAAGTCCAAAATGGTCAGATCTGACTTCAACTTGAGTAACAATGAATCTGGAAATTCATTTCTCAATGAATTGCGCCGATTACCCACTAGCACTCAAGGTCAAAGAACTGAAGAGTCAAATGGTGAATCACATAGCTTGGCTCTCATGGAAGCCGGGATGAAATTGAGTTCCAACACTGAATTTTTCGATAAACGTAAATCCTTGCATGTGGATCGTACTAAAGATTGGATTCAGAAAACCTCGATGCATGTGGATAAATTGTTGACAGCAACATTTCCACATGTATGTTTTTAATTTCACTTGGTGTTTCACTTTTGGTTGTTATCAACAGTATTGCACACTCACGGAAGTTAATTTTACATATATCCAAGTGACATTAGCAATAAATTTTCATGTGTCTGACAGATTTGTGTCAATCCATCAGAAAAGGTTAGACGTGGACTTATGGCTGCCATAAGAGGACTGTTATCAAAGTGCAATTACACTTTAAAGGATAGCAGGTTGATGCTTCTGGTAAGCTCCAAGTTGCATAAAATAGCAGTGAATTCTTCCATGCAATTAATCTGTCAATAGTTAACATTTGTAGACTACTTTTTGGTTCACTCTACTACTAATCAATGTGAGGGCATGTGGAATTTTAGAAGCATTTGGTGTGGGACAACATTGATAATTGGTCAAGTCTAATTGTGTCTTTAAAACTGTTATTCTGCCAGTGACATATCTTGAATAGCCTAAACTTAGTATGACTGGAGATTTGAAGCCCAACTTAGGAGGTGAGGCAAAGAATTGACCTGTAACTTTTTAGAATGGAAATTTTCTTTACGGTTTAACTAGGTTCAATGGAGTAAAATCAAGATTTTCTTTCTTTTTTTAATGTTTTCCTTTGTTTGGAAACATTTTTTTTCTATTTGGTCTTTAAACTTGGTTAGCTTGTTTTGTTCATCCAGGATCCTGTTCATATCTTTTTTTTATTCGAATTAGTTATTCATACATTGTTAAAACTAGCATTCATAATGCACGGAATGGAGGTTATGGCAAGATTCAAACCTTGCAGAAATTCATGTTTGTTTTTCCTCTATTGTCAATTTATTGCAACATTGAATGGATTAAGGCTTTTAGCTACTGATTGAATTCTTGTAGGCTCATAATTTATACAGATTCTGAGAGTCCTAAATCCTGCTTTTACCAAGAACTTTTCATCCCTTAGCTTAAAACTTCAGATCGTATGGCATTTCCACTACACAAGAAAAAAGGATCTAAGAAAAAGATATGCAGTCATTATCATTTTGCGAGAAGTGATTCCAGAGGTCCTTATTATGATTGTGTTAGGTGATCTCTATTCGAATGTAGTTTGGCTTCTCTTTCAGTATGGTTACCTTCAATCTCATTTCAAATTCTTTCTCTTCTTAATTTTCTCTTCTTTTTTTTCTTACTCTTTCATATATTTGTCCCACAAGTTATAAGCTTGAATTTTGATGCATACTTGCGTTTGATTAATCTCTTTCAAAATCTTCTACAAAATAGGTTAATACAAATATTTCTATAAGTAGAGTACACCAAATATTTCAATTGTATTAGGGATGTTTCTGTATAGGTTATATAATATTCCTATACAATAATAATATTAACTATTAAATCTATATGATCTTCAACAATGTCCATAAATGTTAAACTAGTTAGAGAACTGCATTAACACCCTGTAATGGCTATTTTACTCATGAGAAAGGCATATATGTTTATTTCTTACACTTCTTCTTTAGCTCTTTGTTTATTTCATATTAGTGTCTGCATGGCTAATTGATGTTCTACAAAGTAGGAGCGGATCTTTTCACTTGCTTGGTATGAGAAACTTTGAATGTTTTTGTTAAGTGAAAAATCAGGTGTAATAGGTTAACCACAAGAAAGTAAATTACATACATATCTATACAAAAATAACAATGTAATAACTCCATAACAATAATACTGTTAACACACCCTTTCAAGCTGACCATCCATATATTATTCATGTATATACATGTGAACATACAAGACAATAATTACATAAATATCCCTGTAATAACTCTCTAACAATAATATTGTTAGCACTCCCCCACAAGCTAGACCATAGATATTGTCAATTCCCAGCTTAGTGCACAATATGAAATTCTTGGTCCCTGCAACCACTCAGTTAAAAGATCTGTTGGGTGATTTATAGAAGCTATAAACTCCATGAGCATGTTACCTGATGAAATGGCAGTTTCATCTCTAAATGTTTTGTCCTCTGATGATAGACTAGATTAGCAGATATATGTAGTGTTGCTTGATTGGTACATACCAATCTTATAATCCTTAGTGGAGCAGGTCTAGGAGAATGAATCCCAATCCCCTCTAATAGTTGACACAGCTATAATGGCTCACAAGTTTGACTTTGTATAGCTCTATACTCAACTTTTGCGCCAGAGCGAGCTACCATGTTCTGCATCTTACCTTCCCGTGGATTTAAGTTTCTTCCACAAAATAACCTAAAGAATTCCTATCAAACTGTGAGCCTGCATATATACATCTGCATATCCCAAAATGTCAATCTGTTGGAAGTCCTTGTCTACGAGCCCTTTAATATATCATAACTTGTGAAGTGGTGCCTCCTGATACTCAACAAATGGTGAGGACATAATTGACTCACCATACTAACTGGGAAGGCAGGTCCACTGACAATGAGAGACATCAACTTTCCAACTAACCTGTGGCAGCTAGCTGGATCAGAATATGGCTCCCCTGATTGGGTACATTGGGATCTATAGGAGTATCCATAGGCTTAGACCCTAGCAATTCAGGCTCTTGTAGCATATCTAAACCGTATATCTGAGAGCGGTAAATTTGCTTCTTGGATCGTGCTACCTCAATGTCCAAAAGTTACTGGTTGATTACAAGGTTTAGAGTTTCTACAAATAAGTTAGCAGATCTTTTTACTAAGTTATTGTGGTGACTATGACCTTCATATCCTTCTTTAAAGTCAGGTAATGGCAATATCTATGCTCTAACTTGACATGGAGTATTGACAGTGTATTTATAGAGTTATTGTACAGAAATTTATGCAACTTTTTTTTGTATATTTACATGTGTGTATATATATATATATGAATATTTTATTGGTAATTAGAATTAAAGTTATTGCTCTGGTATCATGTTGAGGGAACAGTTAACCATAATCACATACACAAAAATAATTACGTAATAATCCTACAATAACTCATATAATAAATGTACTGTCAGCATTTTTAAATGTTTAACATTTCAGGATCCGGGGCTTGTATGGAGCCAAAAATGCTTCATTTTAATCTTTCAGAATTAAGCAGAATAGATTTCTTAAACATTGAATACAAAGTGTTCACATGCTTGGCTAATGCTGAAAATCTAACCCATTTAGAGCTACTTGGATTTTCATATTAAGAGGAAATACTCTTCTTTTCGTCAAATAACATTATACAGCTTCTTATTGAGTTGAATAAATTTTCAATTGTAATTATGAAGGAATGCATATGCGTCCTGGTTGTTGATGACTCCGAAGAGGTTTCCACACCTGCTCAGGAATTTCTTGAATGGTTATTGTCAAGCGCCAGCAGGGACATGCATTCTGTTGTTGCTGAGATATTTAACAGGTACAGTGGATTGTTCCATTTCCTGACACGCATGCTCCTTCTGTGTTTTCTTTTATGTTATGACACACTTTCCCCTTTTGTATTTTAAGGCTAATTGAGAAGCTTCCAAAAGTGATGCTTGGAAATGAGGAAGCATTGGCTTTATCACATGCCCATAAATTACTTGTAATAACCTATTATATGGGTCCAAAGTTATTGCTGGATCATCTCCGTTCTCCGGTATGTGTGTGCATTTGTCTTAAACTTCTGCATATTGTCTTTCTAATTTCTGGATTTTTCAATATTGCCTGAACTTCCAATTAGACAGTTTACAATGTTTCACTTTTCCAACAGAAATATTGTCCACTAACCTATCTTAACAGATATATTTTGTCTATATCACAAACTGCTTTCTTTGGCTCTGGATGCACTTATATGCTGATTTTTTCTTCGCTCTGTGTCTCTCTCTTAAACTTTTCTGTTGCCTTCCTCTTTTAATTACTTTGCACTTTCAGACCCTGAGAAAATTTGAGTGTTTTACTCCCCACTTCAAAACCTTAAGAACAGATGGTCAAATAACCTTCTTGGTTTCATTGCCTTGATAAGGCTGCATTCTGATGCTTCAGCTTATACCTTTTATTAGGATTTATGATTGCAATTATTTTTGTTTAAATTCTTGTTCTACTGAAATTAGTTCTTTGCAAAACCATGTTTATCAGTAAAGCATCTGAAAACAGGTGAATGATTAGGGTTCGAGTTCACTCCAAAAAAATGTTTTTGGCTATTATTTGCATTATCAGGAACTTTCTTTCCTGTAAACATAATATTTGTATAAGGTATGATTGCTGTAGTTTGAATTTTATGGAATTATTTAATGTTGATTTATTGACAATTTCAAAGAGTTTGAATAGGTAGTTTCACTTCCTCATATGCCAAGTTATTGTTTGCTGGTGGAGTCTGGACTTGTGCTTTGTGTCATATGTTATGATCTTTCACTGACATCATAATAGCCTAAACATAGAGAGTTTTGGAGCTGGATGGTGGCATTAATGTGAGTGGCAAATTTTCTGTCATGTTGGTTTAGTCCTGATTGTTTCTATTTGTTATGCACTGACGCATGTATCTGGATTAGAAAAGGTACTTGTAGTATTCAAAAAGAATTAATTGTCAACGTAAGACAAGCAAGTCTGTCAGCAATGTGGGACAAGTTCCCATGTCAGGTTGTTATGAATCCATATAGAATCAGGTTATTGAGATCATTGTCAGTGCCGAATCAGAAGTACTGGGTTTTTAAACTGCAGACCTTGGTCTGGACTATTGGCTGCATTTTGCCACTGTTATGCCCCCACCTAAGGCAATTGCCACAATAGCCCACACTATTGAGAATTGTGGATTATGTGATTAACTTGATTAAGTGGGTATTTAAGAAATCCCATAGACGTTAACTTTTAGGTACCTAACCCTTATGATTTCTAAACTAAATTATTTTACAACTCCTTTGCTTTGCATTATCTGCTGACATTCTTGCAAAACTTTTCCATTTAATTGAGAAAATCTTTTAATTCTTGAGAAGAAGTAATTTCAGGGTGGTTGTAAAACATTTTAGAATTGGTGCCCCGTTAGTGTGATATTTTACATAGCAGGTAAAAGATTGGAAAAAGCTGTTTGAACGTGATTCCAAGATCTTTTACCTCATGAATTCTTTAAGTGCATCATCACTCCATCTATGTACTGACGCTGCGGAAGTTTTGATGTTCAGTATAACTTGATCTTTTAAATTTATTAATTAATATAAGGTGCTTGGTCCATACCCTTATTAGTGACTTCTTAGCACTATTTGTGGTCTTCTGTAAAATCCATGAACATACCTTCGTTTTGGTCATTTGCATAAGAAATTGTTATGATTGATGTTAGGCTTCCTTGTAGTTTCATATTTTTTGAACCAGTCTTTCCCCCGTATTAGAGATCTAAAACTGTTAATTGAACTATTTAGAGAAGTATAAATATTGTTTTGAAAATCACAGTCACCATTGTTCTCCTGATAATGTTAAGTCACAGAAATGGCTGGTTGATAATGTTTTGGACCACAGGAACTCACATTAAATTGAAACCATTGGAGGCACCTTTAAAATAGCCTTCAGTACACGGGTACTTGTTGAATTTGTTGCTTTCTAAGATCTTTCTTGGTAAGGTCACCTGTAAATTTCTGAAAAAATGATGAATAAGGTTTGTGAAGATACAAATGAAGTTATTCATCTCCAGCATTGCTTCAACAAATAAACTTAACGCTCTTATACTTGAAATAGGAAATATTTAGCTCAGAACTCTGCCTTTTAACCTGGACAGGTAACAGCTGCACAATTCTTGGATGTTTTTGCTATCTGTTTGAGTCAGCATTCTGTGTACACTGGTGCTCTTGACAAGTTTATTTTGGCAAGGCCTTCATCAGTGGGATATCTTCAGTCTATTGCCGATTTAAAAGCTGGTCCTCAGCACGTGGCAGAATTTCACACGGTTGAGGATGCTGTTCCTTCTCATATGTCGAAGCTCAGAGATATTAGTAGACATGCACCGAAGTACTTGTTGGAGAACATGCATTACAATTACGAGCTTCCTCACATACCTCCCTGGTTTGGCTATGTTGGTTGTCCAAAACTATATGAGGCTCTTGCAGGAATTCTTAGACTGGCTGGTTTGTCTTTAACAACAGGTCATCTAAACCCCTGGAAATTCAATTTTTGTCAGCTAACTTTTTCATTTCTTCTCTTTGCTTATACCATGTTATCTTCTCTTGCTTGATACTAGACTTTGAAGATGAAGGGCTTCTATCTGTTGTAGTTGACATCCCGCTTGGTTACCTGAGAAAATTGATTTCTGAGGTTCGTACAAAAGAGTGTAATAATGAGAGCTGCCTGTCTTGGTATAATAGAATAGGATCAGGACAATTACTGCGACAGGCCAGTGTTGCAGCATGCATTCTTAATGAGATGATATTTGGTCTATCTGATAAAGCTCTTGATAAGCTAAGAAGAAAATTAGAAAAGTCTAGGTCAGAACAGGAAGTTATTCAAGCACATGATACAAGTTCTGGTTGCCATTCGGCAATTGAATGCCCTAAGCGTTCTGTTTGGAAGTTATCACTAGAAAGGGCTTCTCGAATTCATTTAATTGATTGTGTTGGGCGAATCTTAAATGAGTATCTGTCGTCTGAAATTTGGGATCTTCCAGAAGATCCCAAGTCTTCTTTGGAGCAACTTGACTATGACGAGATTACTTTGCATTTCTTCCAGGATACCGCTATACTACACCAGGTGCTGAGTGTTTCTTTAAGTGCTAGAGATCTTATCTTCATGACTCATTCATGAGTTCTGGTATTTATGTTTTGGTAATAACAGTGTAAAGTGCATGTTCCATCTTTTCTTTCTTCAAACAGGTTATTGTGGAAGGAGTAGGCATTTTTGCTATCTGCCTTGGAAATGAATTTGCTTCTAGTGGCTTTCTTCACTCATCTTTATATCTGTTACTTGAGAGTCTCATATGTTCAAGCTCTGATGTTAAAATCGCCTCTGATGCTGTCTTACGTGTCATTTCTACTGCATCCGGCTGTGCATCGGTGAGCTCATTAGGCAAAATTTAGTTTTGGTACTGAACGCTTTGATCCACTATAACCACTATATCAACATGTTTGCAGGTAGCACAACTAGTCTTTTCAAATGCCGATTACATTATTGATTCCATTTGTCGACAATTACGTCATTTGGATCTTAACCCACATGTCCCAGATGTGCTTGCTTCTATGCTTTCATATGTTGGAGTTGCTGACAAGATACTTCCCCTTTTGGAGGATCCGGTATGTCTATTTATATTGTTATCCTTTGGAACTTTACAATTCTCTTGACTCTTTGATAGGCTGTTGATTTTTTACATTTTTTAAAACTTTTACCTCCTCGGAACATCCTCGTTGCTTTGAGGATAAATTTTTTTAATTAAAGCATGGGAATTCATACTTTGGAATAGCCTCTCTGCTTTGAGGATAAAATTTTTTAATTAAAGCATGGGTATTTATTCTCCATCCTGTGTATCCCTTGTATATGACTTTTTTCGACACCATATTTAGGGTGCAGTGTTTGTGTTTTTAACCCAACCAACTAGGTGTCAAATTAAATGGAGAATTAGATTTCAGCTAAACTAAATGTTAAATGAGTGTTTAATTCAAAGTGTTTTATTAGGTGCTCATGTATCTTGTAAATTGTTCAGCTGAGATCTGCTTCACAGGAGCTTGAAATTCTTGGCCGGCACCAGCACCCAGAGTTAACTGGTCCTTTTATGAAGGTAATAGTTTATATTTCTAGTTTAATCATTTTTTCATTGTTGTTACCTACATTTTGTGTTCTAGTTTCTAATTTTAATAGTTGATTTATTCTTCTCTAATGTCTGTTATGGTCCCTAGCTTTATGATTGTACTGTTTACCAATTTATAGATGAATTTGTAACTTTTAAATGTTGGTACTGTGCTTGAAGTGTCTGTCTAGGTAGTATAATAGATAAAAAATACAAATTCTTAAATTAGATATAGAATTTGTTCATTAGAAGTAGGAGAAAATTAATATTATCTAATCTTTTACCTAGGTCCATTTATTATTAGGGACAAACTGATCCATGACAAACTGGTATTCTGTAGCATTTGCAATGGAAGTTTCGTTTCTTTGTTGTGTAAGGTATTGTGCATTTTCTTTTTGAAATGTACAGTCACCTACATAATTTCTTTTGGTTAACCATACTTTGTGGACCACAAGGAGCTTTGAAGTTATGCAAGTTATGTATAGTATTGATAACTTCTAAAGTGTTTACCAAATCCAAAGAGAATTTTTGATGTGAAATTTACTTTTCTTTGTGAAAATCTTACTATAGTATTTGCTATATTTCTTTTTTCTAGTGTTGGTGACCGAATGTTTTTGTTTCTCTCAAGTTTCATGAAGTTTTGCATTCGTAAGCTGTGCTTTATGGCCGTCCAAAGTGTTGCTGAAAACATGATTAAAGTCGTAGCTCAATTGAAAAAGCTAGGGATGCATTATAGAGTTCTATTCTTATGGTATGACGTTTTATTATGTGAAGTTTGATTCTTATAGTTAAAAGGTAAAAAGCAAGAGATGAGGGAAAGATGGGAAGGATATATGACTAGATTTACTTTTTCCTTTCTAGTGTTGTTTCAAGATGTTTATTCCCTGAAAGTTACAAGGACTTTTGTTGATCCTCTTCTTCTCTCTGTTTCCTACTACCAAGCATAAAGGTATTGTTGGTGGGGTGCAATTATCGAGAAATACTTCTCTTTATAAATCATCATATTTTGATCTGCTTAATATTTGAAATGGGGCCAAACCCTGGTAAAGTCTCAAGTTCTTAGCTTTACCTATACTTTTGGTCTCTGCCATACTTCCTTGTATCTATTACATTTTTTCTCGTAGATCCCTTATATGATTTTCAATAATTTTCTTTTTCAAGGCTGTAGCAGAAGTTACGAAGGCTTTGAAATGTGAGGCTTCTTCATTGCCAGATGATGCAAAATCTTATCTTGCACAAATCAAGGGTAAAATATCTGACATGAAAAAGGACACAAGACAGGCTGAGATTCAAGGATCAATACCACGTAATGACTATGACATGCATCCCTTGCAATCAGGTGGTGGTATCATTTGCATTTCGTCTTGTTTCCTTGTTATGTTATGTTTTTTGGTTTTAGTATTGTCACATCTTTTATGAATTGTTATCTCCTTCATAATTGGACTTTTTTTTTTTACTTCGGAAATTAGGTTTAGCTTTAGTTTGGCCGAGCATTACATGAGCACTTCTCTTGATAAGTTCACTTTTATGTGCATTTCTTTTTGAGTGTTATGCCTTCTTTCTTGGTTCTCCTTTTCCCAATATAAGGTATTGAAGATGGCTCACTATATGATAGAACGAAAACCCCAACTTTATGCTTTTTGCATCAAAAGTTGCTTCCTTTCTATTTTAGAAGGTACTTCTTTGGTGGAATTTATAAGCCTTAAGTTAGAATTTGAGGCTTCTTTGTTCTCAAAGCTCGTCTTTTTCCTTATGCTTTCTCTATTACTTCTTATAAGGCACCTAGTCTTGTTGATTCAAAAGTTCATTTCTGTATTGCAAATTATTCAAACATCATAAAACTAAATTTCAATCAAAGCAATTTTTCTTGTTGAGAATCAATTACAATTACAACCAATGAGCTGCATGTAGATAAGCATTGAAAGGATATTAACTATTAAATTGATATGTGTTTTTGTGTAGGATCTAGTTACGGGATGACTCACAAGGAAATCCTCTTTTCCCTTACTAGAGTTCTTCCCCTTTCTAGGGCCTATGGTTTCTGTCTAGAAAACTTGTCCTTGCAAGCTTTTTGTCAACTATTTTTACGAAAAATTCTGACTGCTTTCTTATTTATTGCAATGCCCTTTAAATAAGCTCAGGAAATAAAGTTTTTAGAAAGTAAAATAGAATAGGAATTGCTGACTTATTCTTCTGCTATGTGAGAATAATAAACTTTCTAAATGAGATGACAACTGCCTAAGTAAGATAACCATTGCAATTACTTCCTAATCAAGTTGATCTTCTTGTATATGTTTTTCCGTTAGACTGCGTCTTGCATATCATAAATTTGATCCTTTCTGGTGGACTTATGATGAGTTATAGGTTTCACTGGACAAGTTTTGTTCTTTAAGCTGGTAATTTAGCTCATCTAATGCCATTATGTGATGTAGTAAAATATAGAAAACTTCTATGGAATTATATGGCTTGTGATGCTGCTAAGTTTGACTTTGTGTAGACAGAGTTAATGAAAGTACACGAGGGGAAACACATACTTCCCTTTCTTTATATTATTTCATTCAACTTCCTTTCCTCTAACGGAGCATAGAACTTATCAAACAGGCAATGCCCATGTCTAAATGAGTTCAATACACTAGTATTATTAAATGCCATTTTTGGCCTTTCAATTTTTTAGTCTTACACCTGAGAAAATATCTTTGTTTTGGTGGGGACACATAAGTAATGTAAAAGAATGATTAGATTATTGGACACGTAAGTAATGTAAAATAATGATGAGATTATTTCTCCAAATAGTTTACTGATCTACATTTAGTGATTTTTCTTAGGATTGGGGTGTTAATTCCCGTGTTTTCTGTTGATATGTTGGTTCATGATGGGTGATTCCAACTTCTCCTAAATTATTTTTCTTTCTAATGTGCTTTCATGGTTTCTCTAAAGCTGTGCAGTGCACAGACACGATTAAGCATATACAGAGTGAACCCTTTTTGAGTGATTATGTGATATGAGTGTATGTTCTATCTACCCTCATTTTTACTATTTGCTTTTGATTTTTTGTTGCCTATTAGTATCAAATCAATTTATGTAATGAACTTCAAAAAATTCTATTTAGATGGTTTAACAAAATTGATATTTTCACCTTTCCATGGAATAGACAATAGAAGCACTATTTCAATTATGTTATTGTTCATGTAGATCTGTGGGAGAGTATTGTGCTCAAGTTGAATGATTCCAAGAGATATAGACGAACTATTGGATCTATTGCTAGTTCATGCTTAACAGCTGCAACCCCTCTGCTAGCCTCAATAAAACAATCAGCATGCTTGGTGGCTCTGGATATAATTGAGGTACATTTGACCATTGACAGATTATTTTAGTCCCTTTTTCTTGTAGTGATACGTGACAATAATATGTTGAATAATTGATGTCCAGCATGTTTACATTTTCTATTCACCTGTTATATTCTCTTTGCTTCTTACTTTTATTTTCCACAGATAAAAATTCACTTGATTTATCTTCACATTGCCTGCTAGTTGTTTCGGTTATTTGAATTGCCGATGTCCATGTTTAGAAATCATGTCAACACCTTGATCTTCACTGACAAAATCATTTCAGTTGTCTTCTGTGGTATGTTGCTGCTGTGACTTAATGAGTTGATGGTCGTTAAGATTGAGTGATAAGTAATGGCAGTAATGTGATTCTTTATCTCTGTATAGCCTAATTTGCTAGTTAAAACCCAAAGAAGCTTTTCAGTTAGTCAGAATGTGTAGTTGAGTTCTTCTTTTCTTGTAGTAATACATAGGGTTGAAGCATATATCTTTGCTGCATTTTCTTAACCGTTTTAACTTTTTTAGAATGGGATTGCAACACTAGCCAAAGTGGAGGAGGCCTGTACTTATGACAAGGAAACTAAAGAGATTATTGGAGAAATTCTTCACTTGAATTCACTACATGAGGCTCAGGATACTTTGGATGCTTGCGATGAAGGGACTGATGGAAACAGACTACTTCCAGCAATGAATAACATATGGCCCTTCTTGGTTGTGTGTGTTCAAAACAGAGACCCAGTGGTGTGTTTCTCTTTTCCCCTCGTGCTTACCATTCATGTTCCATTAGTACTTTGGCTTGAAATATTTTCTGCACTTAGCTGAAGATTGATCTATTTCTTGGTGTTCATTTTCCATTCTAATTGGCCTGCAGAAAAGGTTTCCAGTGATAAAAGAAGCCTTATGATTGTAAAGCACATGCACATAAATGTTCCATATTTGTTTTGCATGTTCTTGCTGACATCAAGACATTACAATTTCGCTTCTTTGGCAGGTTGTTAGAAGATGTTTGAGCGTGGTAGGCAATGTAGTATACATCTGCGGAGGAGATTTCTTTTCACGCCGCTTCCATGTTGATGGGCAACACTTTTGGAAACTGCTATCCTCGTCTGCATTTCATACAAGGCCAATCTCTGCAAAGGAAAGACCATTACAGCTTCCTTACAGAAGCAACTCTACTTTGTCAGAGGAGTGTGTGGCTGAAGTTTCAAATCTAAAGGTGCAGGTCGCTGTGTTGAATATGATTGCTACTTTGTGCAGAAGCAGGAGTGCTTCAGCATTGGAAAGTGTTCTCAAGAAGGTCAGTGGACTCGCTACCGGGGTAGCTTGTAGCAGTGTTACAGCACTTCATGAGGCATCTGTTAATGCATTACATGCTCTTGCGACCATCGATCCTGATCTTATTTGGCTTTTATTGGCTGATGTATATTTCTCTATGAAGAAGAAACACCTACCTTCTCCACCCTCCTCAGATTTCTCGGATATCTCCCAGATTGTACCCCCTCCCCTGTCTCCTAAAGACTACCTTTATGTACAATACGGTGGACAAAGCTATGGCTTTGATATCAACCTGTCTGCTGTTGAGAATGTGTTCAAGAAACTGCATTGTCAGGTTTTTACTTACCAAATGTATGTGTGATATACCTCTAAATATTTTCTTTATATTTCTGCGATGCATGAAGTTTTACGGGAAAGTTGCGGGGAAATCCAGTTCTGTTCTACCGAATACTGCACTGTCCAAAAGCAGCACGGTGCTAGGCATTGATGATCAATCCAGAAAATTGGAAGCTCAAAAACAGAAGTTGGCCATAGTATCAGCAAGAATGTTACACTGCCTGTACACGTTGTCTAATTGTAAAAGCCATCCATCACACCTGGACAATGACGTGCACTGCAAAATGATCAGGTGGGTGAAGGGATGGCCTGACTCTGGCCTCAAAGTAAGTAGGGCCTGGAATTTTTTGTCCCGAGTCCGACGGAGTTTTGGGTGGTCCGTACAGCTCAAAGATCGATTGGCAACATGGGCGTTCAAACTTAAGCGGAGAAGAGAACTTAAACAAAATTGATTGATTAAGCCAACTGATCAATCTGATTTCTTCTCCGGTTTCTTTAATGCATACTCCAGAACAGGGGAATCAAAATGAACAACTCAAATATCATAATTAAACAATAAATTATAGGAAAAAGTATTCATATCTATGAAATTGTGGAAAAGCTAATCGGGGAGGAGCACTTCTTTGAGAGGAGGACTTCTGGTTCCTTTTAGATGGTTTACATATATCTTCTTTTAATGGTAGGAAGAGGTAAGTCGAAGAAGTCAGGGTGAGAGAGGAAAATAAACATGGGCTTGTTCACATAGAATAACATGTTAATAAGGTTGGATGAGGAAGAATGGTCGGCAAAAGATGAAGAAACAGCGGAGGCAGAGATGGCGTATAGAGTTTTATGTTTTCCAACTTTTTAAGATTTTTTAAAATTATTTCCCAACTTTTAAAATTTTTTAATCGAATGATCAATTTTCTAAAACTTTAATAGTTAAGTAAATATGCTGATGTGATTAACGCAAGCCTAGTTGTTCAACTATCCGCTTGGAAAAAAAAGTAGCCAACTAAGCAAAATGCCTAGCTACTCAACCCAATTGCCCATAACCCAAACCTATTATCAAATACCAATTACCCAAATTAACTTTACTTAAATTCACTTTACCAAACACGAAAAACCCTAATTACATTATCTCCACGTCCTCCTCTCTCATTTTCTTTATTGTTAACTTTTTTGTTATTCGATTAATTTTTCCAACTTTTTAATCTTGGCATTGTTGTTAACTTTATATTATTCGATTAATTTTAGCATCAAAGTTGCCGAATTTTTTAGTTAGCTGATCCTCCAATATGTTAAAGAGCTTCGACTATTATACCTTAACTATTGAAAAAGATAAATAAGCCAGAAGAAGAAAAAAAACGTGTTAAAGATGAAAATTAAAATTTTAAGTATTGTATTATTAATGATTACAATTAAAAATTGCTATGAATGAATATAAAATATTGAGTATTGTATTATTAGTTTTGTATAAACCAAGCTGAAGATTGTAGTTAATATTATTCGATATATCTTAGCGATTTGAATATGCTTATGAACATGATATTCAATAGTCCTTTATTATTCTATATTCACTTACTAATTGAGTGTCGAATCATAATTTCCTTACTTTTAAGCCATTTTGTATGTAGTCAAAAAGGACTCCAACAAATAAGTCTCAAATTGATAGCTTTAGTATGTATAGATAGCATCAGATTCCTGAATCAATCTCAGTATTATTGACCTATTTCCTTCGTTGGCTTATGAAAACTTTCCCATGATCACAGGCATCAAATCCCTAAATCAATAACACTCAACTGACTTAGTGAAAGGAAATGAGATATAGACCAAAACACTTACACATAACAAACCAAAACACCCATGTGCATTCATATAAGAATTTCGTTTTACAAAGTATTTCTTTGTTCTATTCTTCAGTTTCCAAAACATCCACGTACATTCATATAAGCATTTCAGTGTTCCCATCTAGTAGGACAAGGCATACATGCATTATATAATCCAAAATTATTTCTTTTTACAAAACCATAACTTTGTACAGATCTTATAGGATAAGGCACATTGGTAAAAATGTATCTCTATATAGAACTTCCTCAAGCTTTTGATCTTGTCCTCCTCATCATCACATTTATTTCATCCTTAAAAACATTGACAACACAAAACTAAAGGATAACCCAATTGTTAAAATTAATTTAAGATATAAAACTCAATACCTGTAACATTTGACGACTTATATCTTATGTTGTTATTGTTGATTGAGGTTCTTCACCCTATAGTCTGCCATATCCATAGATTCGTCTCTTTCTTTTATTTGACTTTGAAATAGTTTGTTGACTTAAAGGATTGATATTAGTTTTCTTGAACATCACTTGTAGACTTCATCAAGAAAATTGAAAAAAAAAATAATGTTTAAGGATGACAATATGAATGTAAAAGAATAATAAATAATGTATTAACTTATATGTGTATTTGTTGAAATTTATTGCAAAACATTTTTTATAGGAAACATTTTTTATTGTGTCTTTACTAGAGATACCATTGATAGGTCATTTGCATGCCTCTCCTTGACATCTTGTTACCCTTAGTAGTATATTTGCACTCCTTCCTTTTCCTATTCGTCTTTGGCCTACCTAGAATTTTTTGAAATGTAAATGGTAATGGTAGTTCACAATTAGTTCTAAGCCAGGATTTATGTTGGACCCCGTCTCCGAGGCCCAACATTCGGACCCATATAAGTACGGAAGACCCATAACCGAACACAACTGACCACAAATAGAGGAACTTTTAATAGAAAATTTGGAATTTGATTTTTAAGAAAAATTGTTCCTCGTGATCTCACGATTCTAACGCCACTGAAATCGCTCAATTCGGATTAGAAATGAAAAGGTTATGGAAAAAATACTATCTTAAAGAAAACAGTGAAAACAGTCCCTTTACCGACTTCATGTCAAAATTTGAAAAACTTTAGAGGCTAAATTACTGATCGACTCCTTCATAAAATTTTTAGAGTTATGTCTCTAGTTTCATTTAAAACAAGAATTGCCTCGATCCAAGCCCTATAGCTCCAGATATTTAAAAATTAGTGGAGTATATTTAGACTTAATCAGCTGACCTCCACACTTTGTTTCAAACCAACTTTTTAAATTTAAAAGAAATACTGGTAAATTAGGTGTAGAAAGATAGAAAATTTTCTTAGGAATCCATCGCTTCAAAAATGGGGTCAATCGGAGGTCTGTGCAAAAAGTTATGGCCAAAAGAAGGGAGAGGGGTCGGTCGGCCAAAACCGAC
>JANIHY010000002.1:36604210-36624032 GCA_027479065.1 Erythroxylum brevipes
GGGAGGAGGTTTGTAAGCCCAAGACTCATGGGGGATTGGGCATCCGGAGGATTCGGGAGATGAACGACGCCTTCCTGGCAAAACTCGGCTAGACCTTGATAGCCAATCCTCATACCTTATGGGTTCAGGTACTCTCTGGTAACTATGATTTTGATGCTCACTACATTCCATCCTCCCCGAGGAATTATGGTATGGCGTAATATTACGGTGACATGGCATCTCGTTACTCAAGGTCAGCAATGGCGAATCGACAATGGCAAGTCGACACGTTTCTGGCTCTACCCTTGGGTCATGGGAGTTGGCCCTCTCCTTTCCCATTCTACTCATGTAGCATCCCATCCCCAATGGGAAGGGTAAATTGGTCAATTGGGTCAGGCTAGTAGTTAAATTGCATGATTTGATATGAGCATACATTGGGCCTCTAATTTTATAGGAATTAGACATTTTTGCACATGCAGATATAAGTACATGCATTCATGACATTCTCCTGGCATTTACGTGTGAACCTGATTTGTTTGTGAATTCTGAGATAATTGTGTTTGAAAATGGGAATTGGAATTTAGGAGTGATTTGCAGTTGGTAGTGACCCTTAGAAATTTTTCTGGACATTTTGAGAGTAAATGTCCAGACCGGAAATTTTTCGAGTGATGGACTGATTGACTGTATAGTATTGGAATAGCTGTCTAGTGGTAATGGGAATATTTGACTTATGATTTTAGGAATTTTGATATGTCGAACCATTAGAATCTAAGGACAATTTGACTAGAAATGAAATTGAAAACTGAATTATGTTACGGAATTGACAAGTGACTAGTACATCGGTTTGATTGTTTGAGTAACCCTAAATGCCCTAGATTTTCGACGTTTTCCTTTGGCAAACACGGAAATCACTTTGACTGGAAATTTCTCCTCTATCTTAGGGCATATCTTCTCTTCCTCCTTTGTTGATTTTCGACTCTCCCTATCCAATCCTCTTGCTTGATCCTTGGCTTGTTGCTTGCTTCTTCTTCCTTGTGTAAGACCAAGCTTAAAAATTTAGAGATGATAATGTTTTGTGTGGCTTTGGGAGAGAACCGTAAGTGTTAAGGCTTGGAGAAGATTTTCGGGAGTTGGAGATTTAAAGCTTGATTTGGTAAGTAAATTGGTTATGTGTTGTTTATTAGTGAGTTTGATGCATTTATTGTGTTTAATATGAAATATTGGGGTAGCTGAGAGTGGGTTATGGCTGTTTTAGTGAGAGAAATGAGAGAAATTTCGTCGGAGAAGATGGCTGGAAGCCCGCACGTCGCGGCGTGCGCGAAGGCCTCGTTGCGGCGAGCTTTTATTTACTCGTTGCGGCTAGCTTATTGAAGTACGCCGCGGCGAGCCTCCAAACGCTCCACTCCACGGCAAACTACCTTTGACGCCGCGGCGAGCGTCCATACGTCGCTGCGAGACTGGTTTTTCTGAACTGATATAGTTTAGTTTTTGAGTCATAACTAATGATGTAGACCTCCAATTGAAGTGATGTTTGATTCGTTATGATCTAGAGAAAGAGGGCTACAATTGATGTAAAGAAAGAAAGTTTGAATTCAGGTTTTTAAGATATCAATTTGTGAATGAAAGTTGGGTTTAGATTGCTATTAAAACCTAAGAGTTGTTTCATGATTTTTGGAGCATCGTTTTGAAACTACTGACTTATATTCAACACTTTTGAAGTCTATAATGGGTGAATTTGATCGAATGAATAGTAATTTTAGCTTTGAGGTTTTCTTTGAAAATATGGGTATTGTCTAAATGTTATAGTGTATATAGAATGAAAAATCGATTTTGAGACAAAAGAAAGTGAAATTTGGGATTTAGCGCCGGGAAGGTCATGAATATGCATCGTACATCTTTTATTTAAGACATGTGCATCATTGAATTATTCTGATTTTGCATTTAGTAATGGGTAATTTTTGACTGTTATAGAGACACCTTTGGAACGACATTCCACAGACATTGCTGGGACTTCCAGGCAGTAGCTCGGAAGTTACAGGTAAGTAACCTAGTTGGTTCCTCAATCTTTGACTGTTAAATGTTCTGTACTCGAAATTCTATGTTGAATAATGATGCATATATGTGAATGATTATGTTTGAAATCTTGGACCAAAGGTCCGAGGGATGGAGTGATTTGACATTGAAGCAAAACTATTTGTGAATATGAAAATTGTTTATGACTGAAATATCGGACCGAAGGTCCGAGAGAATGGGAATTTGACATTGAAGTGTTAATTGCCTGAGATGGAGAAACTTTTATGTTTCCAATGTGATAGACTGTGACTGTGAATTATTGTGAATAATTGAGAATGAATTGTCTGCTTCGATAAATTTGGATCTGATTGCATAGTTATAAGTGAATTTACATGAACGATTGATTAATAATGGTTGTGACTGGAGCTGCCACAGAGAGCTACAAGCTCGACTACTGGAAAAGGGAATAGTGCATACCCAGAGGGCTCTCCTATTCCTAAGACGCATGGAAAGTAGAGCATACCCAGAGGGCTCTCCTACCCCCTAAGACGCGATTACTGTTTAATGAGCTCGAAAAGGACGGTTCAGAGCTATATGCTCAACGCTTAATGAGCCCGAAAGGGATAGTTCAGAGCTATATGCTCAACGCTTAATGAACCCGAAAGGTACAGTTCAAAGCTATATGCTCAACGATTAATGTGCCCGAAAAGGGATAGTTCAGAGCCACCGGCTCACTGATCAATGTGCCCAGATTGGGACAGTACAGGCGCTCAGTCACAACAAGGAAATAAAATGGGAAAATGTTATGTATGCATCTTATTGTACTGTGATTTGGGAAAAGGTTTAAATGATTATGTTTCTGTGAAACTGTTTGGTGAAATTCTGATTCCTGCTATTGTATGGAAATCTGTGAATTGTCTGAGAAATTCATGTATGCATTTAATTGAACTTTGGATTGTGAAAAAGGCAAAATGCCTCGCATCTATGTGATTTTTCTGAATATGCTATTATGAAATGATCTGTAAATTGCTATGCGATATTCTGAATGTGTTATTGTGATAATCTGTATGCTATTCGTGTAATGCATAAATTGGGTGAACCATCAATGATGGTTTCTCATTGAGTTCACAAACTCACCCAAAATTGCAACTATTTTTCAGGAATTGAAAAGTACCCCGTTAGACAAACGAGAGTATGCCTACTGCATGTAAGTCAGAGTTCGAGGTCGGGATCAGTTCACGTCTGCATTAGTGTTATTCTGTTTTTGTGTAAATTTGTATTTCTGAAATTTCTGCAAAATAGCGCTTTGTATTTCAGTGGGTCCTAATTAGCTAATGCCGTATTTGTAATGTGATTACTGAAAGTGTTCAGGAACAGCATTGGACCCAATTTGGTTTTGGATTTTCGTACATGTAATAGTTAAATACTATGGAGTGTCTTTGATGACTGAAATTGTTTTATGATCGAAAATGTTTTCGTATTAAAGCGGTCACAAATCGTTTACTCAATTCCGCGCATACGATTGTTTTCAAAAATAAAAATGTCTTACTGAGTTTTTGAACTATTTTGACTACTCTAGCATACCACCCTCGTGAGGCACGAGCTCGGATATCACCCTCGATGTTGAGTTTGAGTCTTGCAGGAGTGGGATGCTACATGCATTCCATACATGAATGCATGATCAGTTAATGACGATTGTGACCGGAGCAGCCACCAAGAGCTATAAGCTCAATGTTTATATTTGGGCCTCGAGCCCCACAGTGTTTCAAAGCCTCAGGCTCAACGATTAATGCGCCCATGTTGGGACAGTTCAGAGCTTCAAGCTCAACGATTAATGTGCCCATATTGGGACAATTCAGAGCTTCAAGCTCAACGATTAATGAGCCCATCTTGGGACAGTTCAGACGCTCGGTCATAACACCGAAATAAATTAGAAAAGTGTCATATGCGCATGTCATATGCATCTGATTTTAATCTCTTTGATTGAGTGAAAGGCTAACTGCCTTATGCTTCTGCGATACCAATCATGTGGTACTTCTGTATGTGAGTTATGAAACAACTGTATTATGTTTGAGTGTCTCGTGAATTCAATTTGTTATGGATGTCTAATCGAATGAAATGTATCTAATTGTCTATGCTCAAGTGATCAAATATGAAATGTGATCAAATTATGAAATGTGATCAAATATGCCACAATGTGAATATATGTTATGTGAATTGATGTGTTGCATGAATTGAGTGAACCATCGATGATGGTTACCTCACTGAGTTCGCAAAACTCACCCAAAATTTGCAATTATTTTTCAGGACCCAGAAGAATACCCCGTTAGGCAATAGGTGTATATCAATCGCGTGCGAGTGAGAAAAGAGGTTGGGATCAGTTCGCGTCTGCATTAGTGTCTGATAGAAATGTATTTTCTGAATTTTTGTATTAATCATGATTAGGTCATGTTGTAAAGACAACAAACTGAATGAAATTGTATTTATAAAAAGAGCCCCTGTGGTCATTGAAATTACCGATGATTGTTTATATAAATTGTTTTACGCATAATATATACTGTATGTGTATGTTTCAAAAAATAATTATACTGAGTTTTGACTGAGTGATGTAGCAAGCCACCCTCGCGGGACACGGACTCAGATATCACCATCGATATTAGGTTCGGGTCATGCGGGAGTGGGATGTTACATAAAAAGTAAGTGACCAAAAACATGTGACTATAATTGAATTCATAAGTTTCATAACAATTTGAGCAAAACACTTATATGTATATATACATATCAGAATGCTATACTAACAAGGACTTATTTTTAAGTCCCATCTGTTCAACATGTCCAATAAATGTTTTGGGCGGTAAGCCTTTAATTAACAGATTCTCTATCATGAGATCGGTACCAATATGCTCAATTGACACTTTATATTTTTCCACTTCTTCTTTCACAGACAAATATTTCAAATCCATGTGTTTCTCACCCTTTGAATATTTGTCATTCTTTGAGAAGAAAACGACTGTGAAATTATCATAATAAATTCTTAACGGTCCGATAATACTATCGACAAGACCAAGACCTAAGATAAAGTTTCAAAACCACAATCTATGAACCATGGCCTCAAAGTACGCCACAAATTTAGCCCACGTAGTGGAAATAGCAATGACAGACTGCTTTCTATTTTTTTATGAAACTGCTCCTCCAGTTAGTAGGAACATATAACCGAATGTAAATTTCTGTGAGTCTACACAATCGGCATAGTTTGAATCCGAGTAACCTATCACTTAAAGATGAGTTTATTTTCTATATGTGAGCATATAGTCCTTGATGCCTTGTATCTAAGGACTTTCTTTGCAGCTTTCTAGTGGTCCATTCTAGGATTACTTTGATATCGACCTAGCATTCCAATAGCAAAATAGCAAAACTAATATATGGCCTAGTGCATGTTTAAGCATACATTAACATCTACTGACATATAAGGAATAAACTTTATGTCCTTACATTTCAAATCGTTTCGTGGACATTGCATTAAAGTAAATTTGTCCCCTTTCTAAATTGAAACTATCCCTGCAGAGTATTTTTTCATTTGAAATATTTCTAATACTTTCTTGATATAATCTTTTTGAGACAATCCTAACAATGCTTTTGATCTATCGTGGAATATTTCTATACCTATCACATAGGATGCCTTACCCATATCTTTCATTTCGAAATTATTAGAAAGAAAATTCTTTACATCATGTAACAAAACCATATTATTAGTAGCAAGAACGATATCATCAACATATAGGACTAATATAATGAACTTGCTCCTACTAACCTTCATATAGATACACCGATCAACAGTGTTCTCTACAAAACTGTAAGACATAATGATATTATTAAAATTAAGATACCATTGTTGGGAAGTTTGTTTCAGTCCATATATTGACTTCTTTAGTTTACACATTAACTTGTCCTTTCCTGCGGTTTTAAAACCTTTTGGTTGATCCATATACACTTCTTCTTCCTAGTTACCATTTAGAAAGGCAGTTTTTACGTCCATTTGGTGAAGCTCTAAATTATAATGAGCCACCAGGGCCATAACAATTCTTAAAGAGTCCTTTGAAATTGGAGAGAAGGTCTCTTTATAGTCAATACAATTATTTTGAGTGTAATATTTGCTAACAAGTCTGGCTTTATACCTTTCAATATTGCCTTGTGAGTCATGTTGGTCTTAAAGACCTATTTACAACCCATTGCTTTGCATCTTCTGAAAACTTAACTAATTCCCAGACATTGTTGTCATCTATTGATTTCAACTCTTCTTTCATAGCATTGAACCATTTTTTAGAATTGCTACATTCCAAGACTTATTTGAACGAGCGTGGATCTTTATCAATACTCAAGTCACATTCATGTTTAAGTGAGTAAATTTCATAGTCACTTGAAATAACTGGTCTTTTTTTCCTTACAGACCTTCGTAATGTTGTATCTTGTGACATTACTTGATCATTTGTAACTTGATCATCATTAGCTGGTTCATCATTAATATGTTCAACTTGTGGAATTGGAACATTAATTTGTTGTTTCGGTAAGTTGCGTATCCGTGATGCAACAATAGGAATAACAACCGGTGAGATCATGTCTGATGTGGTTGTGTCTACTCGACTTGGAGTAGTTTCTACTTGATTATTGTGAATATCCACTTTTCGTGATTCTTAACTCCCAGTAATTTGATCATTTTCAATGAACTAAATGTTACCAAACTCAACTATTCTCATACTATGGTTAGGACAATAAAATCTATACCCCTTTGATTTTTTAGGATAGTCAATGAAAAATCCACTAATAGTTCTTGCATCAAGTTTCCTTTCATTTGGATTGTACAGCCTTACTTATGTCGGACAACCCGAAATGTGAAGATAGGTGTCAAATCTAGGTTTCATTCATGTCCACAGTTCATAAGGTATCTTAAGAACTGCTTTACTAGGAATCCTATTAAGCAGATACGCAGTGGCCTTTAATGCGTGCATCCACAATGATAATGATATAGAACTATAACTTAACATACTCCTAACCATATCTATAAGAGTACGATTTTACCTTTCGGTTATACTATTTTGTTGTGGTGTAACAAGCATTATGTAATTGCGCACACATGCCTCGACTTGTATAAAACTTTGCAAATAGATCTGGACATTGTCCACTTTCATTAAATTTTTCATAATATTTACCACCTCTATTAGACCTCACTATCTTTACTTTTCTATCTAACTGCCTTACTATCTCATTAATAAACACCTCTAGGATGTCCACAGACTGAGACTTCTCATGCAGCAAATAAATATAGCTATATCCTGAGAAGTCATCAATAAAGGTACTGAAATATTTTTCGCCACCCCAAGAAGGAACGTCGAAAGGACTACAGATGTCAATATGTGTTAATTCCAATAATGCACTACTTCTTGTGGCTGGATGCTTTGATATGTATTTGGTTTGCTTACCTTTAATGCAATCCACACTTATATCCTAGTCAATAAAATCCAATGAAGGTAAGATGTCATTTTTAACTAACCTTTGCACCATTTCCTTAGTTACATGACCTAATTTTCTATGCCACAAAAATGCATAACAATTATGTTATGCACTACATTTACTTCCTATAATATGGTCAACATAAAACAAAGATGCAGCAAAATTAATATAAACAATCAATTAAAGTACTAGAACTATAATAGTATTTATGTTTATACAATGAAAAAACACTGTTTTCGATTTTAAATTGAAATCCTACATCATCCAATTTTGCAGCAGAAACTAAATTCCTAGCACATTTAGAAACATAAAGACACTTTTCTTGATCTAAGTAACACCCATTGTCCAAGATCAATCTGTACATTCCAATGCCCTCTATCCGTGCCTTTATTTTGTTCCCCACATATAAGAACTTTTTGGTTCTGTTTATAGTTTTGATTGAAAGAAATCCTTGTTTAACATGTGATACATGAGTAGTTACACCAGAATCTAACTACCAGGTATTCTTAGGCACTTCAATAAGATTTGATTCAAAACATACTGAGACATAGTATATATCTTTCTTTTCAAACCAAACCTTTCTTTTAGGACAACGTTTCTAGAAGTGACCAGGCTTCTTACAGAAGTGGCACCTCTTATCTTTATTAATTCGACCCTCATTAACTTTGCTGAGAGCTTTGTCCTTATCTTTGCCCTTCTTTCCTGGTTTATTCTTGCTACTACTAGCTTCTAGATGAAATGTAAGATGAACGAAGTGTTCTTTTATTTTCTTTAATCTCCCTTCCTCCTAAACTAGCATGACCTTAATCTCTTAAAGGTTCCATTTTTCTTTAATAGTGTTATAATTCACTTGGAATTGACCAAACTCTAGAGGCATTGAGTTGATAATAAATTGTACTAGAAAAGACTCACTCACATCCATTCCCATAGATTTCAACTTTATAACTAGGTTTGACATATAAGTTACGTGATCATGAATAGGCTGCGACCAGTTAAACTTCTTGATCATTAGCTCACTCATTAAATTCCCTACTGTGGATTTGTCGGCTATATCAGATTGGGAATATTCCTTAAGCTTTAACATGAACTCCTTTCCATTATCCGTCTTAAGAATTGATGGTTTCACATTTTTTGCGACTGTCATTCGCATCAAATTCAAGCTTAGCATATTAGACCATTCCCAAGCTTCAGAATAAGACTTGTCAGCTTTAGAACTAGTCTCAATTATGGCCGCGGGCCTTACGTCTGAAACTATGGCCAAGTCCAATTCCACTACACCCAGTTGGAACTAGATTTGTTCAAACCAATCACTATAGTTCAAACCATTGAATTGATCAAGCCATTTCCTAAGGTGAACAAATTATTAGATGCTACAGATACAAGATATATCCCACGCATTAATGCTTTGAGTAAACCTAAATGGATTCATACTACCAATAAACTTTGATTATGCATTTAAGTTCTACTTTAGGTGAAATTTAAATACATAGTTGTAACCTATTGTGATGAATATATATAGGTCACTATAACGAATAATCAATCATATTCTAGATAACATGCATGTTATCTTTGGATACACAATCATATTAACTAAATATGTTGATAAAGTCCCTTTAATGTCATTAATTATAACCAATGGTCTACCTTTGGATGGCCTCCTAGCGTTATAATTAATTATCTCAATTGTTCAGTTCAACCTTTATGTCATTTTAGCATCATATCATATTGAATAATTGAAACAATCATAATTAAATTATTAATATTTTTCAATATAGGCCACTTTGGTGACTAACAAACTTTCCATGCAATAAACATTTAATTGGATAACTATCATAAATAACAAAATTTAATTTAGTTAGTTTGGTCAGTTTGGTGACTAATAAAATGTTCTAAATTTTCATTATGTCATGTAGCACATGTATCATATAATAGGTAAATTTAAGTCCAAACATTGCATAATATAAATGGTCAAAGTATCAATTAAAGCTTAATATGATACAAAATTATATTATGCATAGCAAACGTACGCATATAAACTTAAATCAATTAATTGATTACTTCATTAATTAATTTGTATTATTAATTAATTAATTAATTATGAGTTATGAACCAAATAAAAATACGTTAAGTAGGATCAATATTCAAACCCATAAAAATTTATCATTTTTAATTAAAAATAAAGATAAAAAATGGCTCGGTGGGCTCGTGCTCTTGCCACTACCCAGTTTTCCATGTGAGACGCGTGCGCGTGTGCCTTATCTTCTTCAGCCGACGCTTGTTGGTTACATTTCTAGGTTTTTTTAACATCCTTAAATCTTCTTTCTCTTCATACCGTTTCTCTTCATACCATAATCACGAAGGATGGTTTCTCTTCAAAACGAAAACTATCCCAAGCCTTACCAAGTGCATTCATAGAGGATCGATGTTATAGTTTTTGTATTTTGGATTCTCTCTACTGTATATTATTCTTAATCTAAACTAAAACAGAAATATTCTTAATCTAAACCATAAAATCGAATAACATATTATCCTTTCATTTTCTTTTCTTGTAGAGCAAATAAAGAACCCATACTCATTACATATTAACACCAAAAGTTTGTCCCATTTTGATGTTATATCAACACCAAAAGTTTGTTTCATTTTACGTGTTCTCTTATGCATTGTTATATCAACACCAAAAGTTAGTCAACACATACATATCAACATTGAAAGTACATATTAATTTCTGGAACTTTTAAACAATCCATCCATAACCATTCATCTATATGTTGTTTAATATGTTGATAAAGCATTGCGCATGAAGTTCATTTAATATCCGAGAAATATCAACAAGACATCGATGTCTGTGTTCTATTTCTGTATTCCTTTCATGGCAGTGCATCCTTTAATAGCTGTGCAATGAAGAAAGTAATGCCATAAAAAATACAAAATCATGCAACACTCTTTCCATATAAAACAAACAGAAACAAAATCGTATCAAAATAATACACAGTAGAAAACAAATCATACAATACCTTGTCTTTGATACTAATTATTAGATAATTATTGGATCGAATGATTTTGGTGTACTTGTATCCATGATCGTTTTTGTAAGATTTTGATATTCTTGATTCAAGTTTATTTCCTTTCTTCTTCTTTATCTCTTTTCAGATTTCTCTAATGGTTAAGATAACCTTTCGTAAGTTTTTAAAACTTATTTATACTTTAGCCAATTATTATGTTGGTTTATATTGAAAGAGTGAGGGAAAAGGTCTTTGACCCATTTGAGATCCCTTTATTTAATACTCAATAACCATCATCTTGGGTACTTTTCATGGGACTCAAACTATAAATCACATGGATCATTATATATTCTAACAAAGAAAATTGAACTTATGAAAATATGAATTATTCATTTGTAATTGGTTCAAATAAAAGAATTGGATAACCTAGCTAAACACATCTTCTTCTAGGAGGGTCGCAATAAAAGGGCCTTTAAACACGGCTTTCCTCTCTCATTGATAAAACACAAACATTAAAAAATAACAGCAAGAAGCCCTGAAGGTTCCTAAGTAATTAGATTTGGGTATTTTATCTAAATAGGTTTAGGCAAAACGATGTTTCGAGAAGAGTCCGGATTCTCTGTTCAATTTTATAATGTCTTATTTTGATCCATAAATTTCAGTCATTCATTTATGTGGGCTCTACGTGATCTCACATAAATAAACGCGAGATCCGCATTAATAAATGACTGAAATTTATAAGACAGAATAGGATACCATAAAATCAGAATGAGAATGATTTCACTTATGAGAGGAGATAGACAGACAGACAGACCGTAACTGTAACGACGCTAAATGGAAAGTGCTACAAGTCTATTTTGTCTGTAAGCCTCTTCTTGAGAGAGAGAAAAACGTTGCATGATTCGAGCACAACCTCCTTCTTAAATAAGGCAACGTTCAACACGTCAAGTTTGCTAATCCAGTGAATCGCTATTTTCTCCACTGACAGTGCATCTGAAACACCATTTCACTGAGCTTGCAAAACACTTCGGTTGCTAACCGCTTAGTTAAGATCCTGAGGCTTGTTCTAACATCCAAAGAAAAGGATCCACCTTTAACTTTTGATTCAGTACCATAAAACAGTAGAAAGAGACGCACAAAGTAGATAAAGAAAATGTAACGACATCAACCATCACTTAGAAGTTACAAGTACAACTACCAACGTATCATCGCAAACATCTAGATTTGTATTCCCAGCAGATCACTCTTTAAACTTTTCTCTGCATACACTTTTTCCATCTTTCTGCACCTTCTCTTGCTTGCAAAGTTTAACAATCTAATTTCTCCTTTCTCAAGTTTTCTGATATTCTCTATACCCTCTTCTCATCTTTCCGTCTCTCTATGGTCCAAGGAAGCTTTGATTCTTCAAGATTTATTTACATTAACATATGCGGGATCGTATTTAAACTCTTCTTCCAAAAACACCATTGCTGCTTCTCGTAGCTTCTCCATTATTGTTTCTCACTGTCAAGATAATTGAAGCTCACATTATAGATAGAAGCTGCTTATGAGACATGGGTTTTGCAGCTTATCAGTATCTCTTCATTTGCCACTTTTTTCTTTTAGTTAGTTCAGGTGATTAGCATTGTGACTGAGCTCCTTCTGCATATTTCTGCTGATCTGCTCATGGCAATACTGAGCCTCTTTCTCTCTCATTTATTATGAGTCTCTCGTTGAGAGACTCGATACTAGTTGAAATATAGGAAAAACATAAGAATGCCATCAAACTAAAGCTTGATTCTTGTGAAGTTTTCTTGTCTGCAACAGCACAATATCAAAACGGCGCTTACCTTCATTTCATTAAAATGAATCATTTTTTGGTTGTAACAATGAAAAAGAGGCAGACTGTGGAAGTTTGATTCTGATGTGCGTCAAGAGAGCTAAATAAAACGCGCTCAGTATGCTGATTAGAAATTCAAAGGCTGTATTTCTAGTTTTTGTTCTGCTGTGTTACTATTGAGTTGTTTTTTCTTTTCTTTGTCTTTACAGAAACTGTTACATTTTATCAGGTTGTTGAAAATATGGAACTTTCTCTAAATTATCTCCAAAGCACGAAATGATTTTGAATATGTTAAGTGGGTTTACATAGTACACTAATGTAAGCAGAAACCTATGCAATCCAGGCACTGGAGATCATAGAGTTCAGTCAGCCACTCGTGTTCTTCTCTTGTTCACATCCATAACTTGCTCTAATATTCGATTTTCTGTTTATATCACCTGGTAGCTATTACCGAAACGGTCTAGGTTCTAGCTAGATTCTTGCTTGTTAACTTGGAATGAAACGAGCAAATAACTTATCTTGCTATTGGTGTCCTCAGGCACAGGTCTTTCACAGATACCTCCGTTAGAAACATATCGGAAAACAGAATTTGCAGGTGACCAAGAAAACAAGACACTCTTCTCGACTCCATATTATGACACCCAACACGACACAACTCCAGGAACAGTTCCAGTCATCAATCCAACAACTCCTATCTCGACACCCTCTGTACCAGAATCCCCATCGCCACCGATTGGAATGACAACACCAACAAATCCCCCAGCCACAACAACCCCGACCACATCAGGAGGATCTTGGTGCATTGCAAGTCCAACTGCTTCAGATACAGCCTTACAAGTTGCTCTTGACTATGCTTGCGGCTATGGGGGAGCAGATTGTTCATCCATTCAACCAGCTGCAAGTTGTTATGACCCAAATACTGTCCGTGACCATGCCTCTTATGCCTTCAATGACTACTACCGGAAGAATCCAGTTCCAACTAGCTGTGTGTTTGGGGGAACAGCACAACTTAGCAGCACTGACCCTAGTAAGAAATACTATTGACGAAAATCATAGTCCTGTTAACACTTTACAAGTGTTCTTCCAATTTATGACCTGTTTTCTAAACCAAAGTAGAATTTCTAAGAAGTTATTTCTTTAATGAGATCATTCTCAACTAGTCATTTTCCAAGAAAGCAATTTCTAAGGGATTTTCGGCCTCATATCCCCAGATGTTTTTAGTTAGTTACGCACATTCCCAAATATTAGCTCAAAAGCTGTCGCATACTTGAAAGCTTTTTTCTTTCCCCTTCGTACGAAATTTTCTGATTTCTCGATGCACTGTTCCAGGTAAGGGAAACTGTCACTTTGCCTCAGCCAGGACAACACCCAGGTACGGTTTTCAAACTAATCGTTTCATATATCATGTTTCTTACAATAAGATGATGGCCATGGAGAACTCATTTCGCAATTCACCAATGCAGCTTAAGTCTACCAGCCAACCCAACGACCATCACAACATCCCCACCACCTCCAAGTACGATGAATCCAACTATAACCACTCCGACTCTGTCTTCGCCTTATGGACCAACAGTCTATGGCGTAGCAGGACCAACAGGCCAGCCCAGCTCAGCCACCTCTGTCTTATGCAACTTACTTACCCTGTTTTCTGCTGCTGGCATACTGGGGTCACTTTTTGCTGAAAATCTTGTCTAATCCGCAGCGCATTGAATCTTATACTCTCCCCAGTGAAATGGCCGTCACTCCGATTGTGCCAGAGTTCATGAACTTATGAGCAGTGGGCAAAGAGTTGACAACCACTATGAAGATCTTGGCCAAACATAAACAAGTATTTGCTTTTCTTCTTCTATGGGAGCATATTAGTTAATCAAGGAACTTAGGATAAAATGAAGAGGGGCATAGAATATTGCAGATTTCTTGTATTCATAGCCATGTTAAGAATTAGAAGAACTAAAGTATTAGATAAACTAGCTTAGGACCGCTATTTTCATGAACACAGTTTACTTGTTATTAGCTAGTGAATGAATTAAATTATAAACGAGGAGCTACACGACCTTTGAAGTAATATTCCTTAATGCTTGATGGATTTAAACTTCCAAATGAAGATACAGAAAATAGAACAACCGCAGTAATAAACGAATCAAGAGCAAATGCCAGAAATATTATCGTTGACTAAAGAGGAAATCTCATTCACAAGTAATACAGCTCTTTTGCCAAGTTACTGCCAAGTCAGGGAAGACTCTGAATGTAGTAAAATTTCATCTCAATTCTCAATAGTTTACTGACCACGTCTATACAATATTTTCCCTGACCGAGCAAGAATCAACTTATTATTGGAGACACATTTAGGTGACAAAACCTTGTTTCTTCTTGGAACACCGAATGAGTACAACAAATAACTTTAGAACAACTGCAGAAGCTTTCCCCAAGTTTTGTCGAGAAAGAAATGCCATCTCTATTGATTACGAAACTTCGCTAGAAGAAACAAGATGCAGCAGCGGCCTACCAGCTAGAACCACTAAATGGCAAAGCCAAAAAGCTCCAAAAACAAGCTCAAATGAGGCAAACTATACCTCTTATTTGAACTTATTAATATAATTAGTACTAAACTACTCGTACTGCAATAGTCGAGCACCTGTTAATCCAACCAAAATAGGATCTACATGTGCAATCCTTACCAAAAATCTTATTAACAGATTGACCACACCAATTTTAATATACAGAGAATGAATATCAACAATGGAGTTGCAGAGAACTGTTTAATATAACAGGGTAAAGTCTAGTTTACAGTGACACCATTATTTCAAATCTTTTATCCTAAAAACCATAAAATCGAAGACCATAGGTTAGGTACAGATATTTCACCAGGGAGAATGCTATTTAATAATTACAGTCATCGAAGAAAAACTACGCTTGAAGATCCCCCATGAGATCTTTGAACGGTCGTACCTTCAGAATATGGTGAATTCAAACATTTTATTCCTAGTCTCAGAATTTCACATCTCTTCCCTTATATTCAAATAGTTTTCAGGATTGTAAGAATGTTTAAAAGCAGAATAGGCTAGTATGCTTTGATCACTTCCATTTTCATGCTGGTGATTGTGTCTAGAATCACAAACAAACAAACGAAATTCACCTGTTATTTTCTATTTAACATCTTTTCCAACGTTCTTTCTTTTCTTTCTTTTGGTGGGACTTTGGCATTGAAGAAGAAAGTTGATACCAGATAGTATTTTTCTGAAATTAAGATACAGATGCAGGATTATCCACTAGTGGAATGAAAACCATGTCACACCTTTAAATTACAAGAAACCGTTCCATTTCATAGTGGAATAACTGAGCTTCTAAAATACAATAGAAAGTAATACATACGGAACTCTGACGATATGATACAGCTCATATGTAACAGAAGAACAAAAGACCATCCTCTTTGGTATCTCATTTATTCTGTCTGGCTGTCACCCTTCAAACGAGTTCAATATTTACATATGACTGACAAGAAAATGGTCGACAATTTAAGTTTATAGTATCAATTCAGATTAATAGCAGGAATGTGTTGACAGTAGCTGCAATGATTGCAAGCGTGGCAACAACTGAACCTTGCTCAAAAGCTTTCCGCAAGTTGTTTGCCCTTGAAAAATGCTGGAAACCCAAATAGGACGCAATCAGCATAGCAATTACTTCACCTTCTTGTCTTCCTCTGTCAGCACAAGAAATGCATAAATATAAAAAAAATTTAAAAGAAAATGATAACAAGCTAATAACTCCTATGTGGATAGAATAATTATGAAAATTTGCAAATCCAGAATGAAGAAAAGAAATCAACACTTACCTTAGACTCATAACTTGATAAGGAGCCACATTGACAAAAAGTACGGCCATAAATGGCAACTCTAGTTCACCTAGTACAAAGGAATCCCAATATCCATAATGTCATACTCCTTCCAATATTGATGTCAATAAAGCAACATGTCAGTAACAGATCCTACTGCAAGCACATGAAACAGAACCTACCAGGAATAAAGAAAAAGAGGCGGACTAGGAGAGCCAAGAAAACCGTCCAAATTCCATAATCACCCCTGCAAACACCAAGCTTGCACAAGTTTAGTAATTCCCAAACCATAAAGTAAGAATCTTAATCTCTATAAGAAAAGGAAAGGAAATAGAAATGGATACTTGATCCAAGATATCAAATCGGGGGGTGCTTGTAGAGCGAATAACGGAATAAGAAACGACTTATGAATTGCAGTGCCCCTTGTCAACATCAACACCCTAAATCAAGCAAAAAGAAATGAACACCAATGTGGATGTTGCTTCATCAGGAAAATATAAACAAGAAAGAAGTCCAAATAAAACATGCATGGTATGGGATCATACGCAGAAGAGACGGCGGTGATCCACTGGAGAGTTTGAGGACTGAGAGGCGAAGCATAACATACCGCAGAGAATCCTCTCCCTTTCTTATTTATTTTCTTCTTCTCGTTCTTCTTCACCACCATTACACCAAAATCATTGCTCTTTATCCAAAGTCTTCCATTTCACACAAAAATTATTTTCAATTCAGAGGGATTCCGTTTTAAATTAATTAAGAATAAAAAGAGAATAGAATCTGATATAATTCTTCTACTTCGCTAAAACGAACCGAAGAGGATTGAAGCCGAGAGAGCTCGACACAACAGGCAGAAAAGAGACATGATGCTGGGAACAAAACCGTGGATTCTGCAGAGGAAGAAATTGGGTCTTATGGCGATGGGTGTACAGATTGAAAGGCTTCGCCGTCGATGACACCATGTTATTCTCCCAAGTGAGTCACTATCTCTGACTGAGAGAAGAAGTGAAGCCCTCGTCTCGTCGGTGCTCCGTAAAAAATTTTATAAGGTTGCGTTTGGAGTGTGGCCTCGGGAAGTGAGCAATCCAATTATGGAAAGTAGATATTTCGGAGGCACGTGAAGGCTGGAGGGTAAGTCACGTGAACGGTTAGCGATCCAATTCCGGATCTAAAAGACGAAGGCCTTTTCTTTTTTTTTCTAATTTTAAATACAGGATGTTTTTTTGGTATTAATTCTATAAACATGACAAACTACTTTTATATGTTAACAAATTGTTTTTATAATATTTAAATAATATTCTATTCTATCTAATAATTATTGAAATTCGACTCATTTAACCTAAAAGTAAAAAGTCTCATGTAATAGAAGTTTTAAAGTTAATTAGATTACTCGGAGAATTCTTAAACATAGAAATTAGAAAGCAAAAGTTGAGACATTATGAACATGTACAAGACGATTAGCTAAGACACGACTCAAAGTTAGAAGATAGTTGGAAGTTGAGCACTTATAAGAAAACTATTTGAGGTAGTTGAAGTAGAGAGAGACATATAAGCATACCAAGAGGACAAAATGAAAAAAGGCAACAACTAAAAAATTAAACGATTAGACTACTCTAATAGAAATACCTTGTTATTATTTCAGGTTCTTTTCTTTTTGCTTTATGTACTTGTCCCTTGCTTAAATAAAATTATTCTTCTAGCTCAAATCTAAAATCTCATTACTCTTTAGTATTTTTGATAACTTAGAATTCTATTGTCTAAATTTCCCAAAACTCACTTCTATCTTTTAATAAAAGGTAAATGCAATATTGTGATAATTCCTCCCTTATATGCTCCAATTCTAGATTAATAGTAAAAGTGACTAACGATTTGGCATGCCTAGTGGGACTATAATGCCACATACAAGGAATAAAAAAGAAATCACTATACCTCCATTATTGCAGGAAGAAGTCTCTAATGTAGTAGGGAACGAAGGCTTTATGTTCCAAATCATTAAAAACCTGAAAAAAGGCAACATCACTTTTAGTTTGTTAAGTTAAGAAGACTTCACTTCTATTAATTTTGATGACAATCAAATAATAATAATCTTAGAAGTGTGTGAACTATTTTAATGACTTTGTTAAGTGCGCAGAAAAATGTAAGTGATACAAATCGTCAACTTAAGACGATACATGGTCAAATCCAGAAGATACAGAAAGTTAACATAAGAATATACAGAAGGTCAACATAAAAAGATACAGAAAGTCAACATAAAAAAGATACAGAAGGTCGACATAAGAAGATATAGAAGGTCAACATAAGAAAATATAAACGCGACACAAGATGAAAGCGCGACACCAGAAGAAGTATAGTACCAGACTATGTAAATGAAAACTATTCTAAAACGTCAGTCAGTTAGTTAGTTGGAATTAGTTACAGGACTCAACTAATAACAATTTCTAGAAGATTCAAGAAGCAATTTTCTCAAGAAGACAGTTGAAGATTTAGGCTATAAATACTAATTATAGTCGTAAACTAAATAACGTTTTACAACGAGATACAATATAAGAGAGAAAATCTGATTATACAATACTTAGAGAAACTCTCTACTCAAGTGCAAAAAAAAAAGGAGAGAATACATCTGTAACGTGAAGCTCAAACAATATCTTTCTAAGAGAAAGAAAGGCTAGAGCCTAGAGAGGCTAAGAAAGCAGATAAAGAGTACTTTGTGAGAGAGATCTGAAGAGGCTTTACAAGTGTAGAAAAAATACTTGTAAAGTTGAAGAGTATAGTGAAATCTCATAAAAACTTTGAGGATTGGACGTAGCCTAAGGTTAAGGGTGAATTGGTATAAAATCGTGACGTCTATTCTCTAACTCTTATCTCTGTAATTTTTATTGTTAGAAGAGTAGATAATAATTTTTTCAATAGCATTACTTATCGACTTAAGTGAATTGTTTTTGCGATCTTCTGAATTTGTAAAGAAATCCAAGAAATTTCTAAAGATTAATATCTTTGAAGATTTTTTACAATTCACATATATTGATAAGGTTCACGGATGCGAATTTGCAAAGGAAATGTGAAACACATTAGCCATTGCACATGAAGGCACAAATCAGGTGAAAGAGTCCAAGATTAGTATTTTTGTTCATCAGTATGATTTGTTTAAGATGAAAGATGATGAGACTATTGATCAGATGTTTGGATGATTCCAAACAATTGTTAATGGCTTAAAGCTCTTGGGAGAATCTATGATAGTCAAGATCATGTCAGAAAGATTTTCAGGAGTCTTCCAAAAAGATAGAGACCCAAATTAACGGCAACACAAGAGGCCAAGGATTTAAGTAAGCTGAATCTAGATGAATTGCTTAGTTCACTAAAAATTCATGAAGTAAAGCTTGACGCAGAAGATAAACCTAGAAGAGAAAAATCTATCGCATTAAAGGCTAGTCAGAAAAATCAGAAGATACAAAAAAATAGAAGCAAATATGAAGTGAATCATACGTTATTACAATGCTTATTATACGAAATATAAATGCACAAGAAGGGGGGTTGAATTGTGTATTTTCCCTTTTTTTTTTTAAAAATTCAAAATCGTTTTGTCAAAAGAAAAACTTATTCTTATCACAAGAATTAATGTGAATCAAAGTTAATCGTATTCTTCGAAAACTTGTCTGAAAACTAAGTAAAAAA
>JANIHY010000002.1:36624132-36639912 GCA_027479065.1 Erythroxylum brevipes
GCTTTAAGCTCAACGCACAGGGCTTCGTGCCCAACGTATTTGAGAGCCACTGGCTCAACGTATCAGGGCATTCAGGCTCAATGTATTCAGAGCCACAGGCTCAACGCAATGTGCCCGTCACTGGGACAGATTCAGGTGCACGGTCACAACAATGTAATGAAAATGGAAGGTGTCACATGTGCATCGCATATACAAATGATTAAATGTGAATTGTTTGAAAGGCGAAATGCCTTATAAAGGTGAAATTAAATGTATTGATTTTCTGAATGCGATTGTATAAATATGATATGAATTGTATGTATATGCATGAGTTGGGTGAATCATCGATGACGGTTTCTCGCTGAGTTCGCAAACTCACCCAACATTGCATCTATTTTTTAGGACAACAGTAGTTGACTCCTAGCTCCAGTTAGCAGATATTTTGTTGCCTTGTTGAGCGCATTGGCACGAGAAGCTATGACTCACAGGTCAGTTAGCTGGGATCTTTTAGGGGTGACCTAGTTAGGAATTGTGGTAGTTCATTTTGGATTTGTACAGTTGTAATTATGACAGAATTGTGAACTCATGGTTTTTAAGGAATGAATGAGAAGTTTTTTGGTTTTAAAATTTAGTCAATTTGATATTACAGTTTTAATTGATTGATGCCATATGGAATTTAGAAATGATCCATTAGTAGTGCACCCTTAACGTGGGTTATGTATCGGAATAACCTACAGGCGTCCCGGTACGTACCCTACGGTAAGGGGGCGCTACAAAGAGAATCCTACCTATGTGTGTTTATAAGTATAAAGTGCTAAACCATGAATGGGAATTGGATATTATGAGGTTATATGAGGATAGAAAAGAGATGACAAGAAATTAAGTTATGATATATAGTAACCAAATGTTATTAAAGTGGAAGCTTATGGATAAGCTAGAATTATAAAAAAGGGTAAAGATTGAAAGGAGAATTTAGAATGATCATGTACCAATGAAGTGATAAAACTTATATGAATTATGAAATGGGAATGGTATAAAATGTATATTATAACATATACCAGGGATTGTCATTGAGCATGAATTGTACATTGTCCATTGATACATTTGTGCATAAATAAAGGTTTATATGTGTGCAATTATTGATGAGTGTTGCTAGGCCCGGGTCCCGAATCCCTAAATCCCGAGGTGGCCCTTCGGGCTACGCCCGCGATGAGCTTCCGAAAACTTCAGACCTGATCCTAACATCCATACGTAATTCGATTCACACATGCATTTACGTACGCATAATAACATACACACAATCATTCTAATTAAACACCCCATAAACCAAGGGGCTTCATGCCATTACAATCCAAAGAAATTAAACAAGCATTCTCAACCATACACAATACAAAATAAAGTTTAAATCCAAAATACATGAATATGCTCCATGATGATATGCTTGGAGGGCCAACCAAAATATTAACTTAAGACACAGCTCCTAACTATCTTGGAGTTTCCGATGCCTTGCAAGATCAATGATCATCTCGTTCTGCACCTAAGGAGTGGGAGATAATAGGGTGAGCTGCGAAGCTCAGTGGCATATACTTTGTAGCCATTGAAAACTAGCCACACATTCAAGCATATATATATATATACGAGTATAGCAAGTCAACACTTAGCCATTGATTCATATTCATATGGTCATCAAGAGAATATATCATGCAATTCCACATAGCAATTATTATGCATCATTACTAACAAATCCATCATGCAATTCACAATAAATGGCGCGAGAGTTCTGTAGAACGATCCGGATAAATCGAATTTTATATCGTAAATTATCCGAGTCCGATTTCTCAGGATCTCGTGGCCTCAAGCGGGCAGCCGGGTGAAGGCTATACGTAGACGTGCACGTGACTAACTATCCGTTACTCTCTCGCCCAAACAAAGCACATAACAATTCGTTTCATGCTCAAAGTATTTTATCAAACCTTTCATACTTTTCATTCTTTTCAATCTCACAAAATGCCATAATGCCTATCAAGGCAGTTCATAATCGTGATCACAATGCATTTGCAATATTTCTCATAATTCAACACAAGCAGTGTCACACACATGCAAGCAAGCATACACATTTTGCCCATACACACAACAACCATAAATATATTACCCACCTAATATCGCTTGAGTATCCGACTCACTGTTGTCCTTCCTCTTGCGATTGGATCAGGTCGGCTTGGTTTCCTAAAACAAACCAAGTTTCCATTCAATCAATATTCAAGAGAAGATAGTCAAAAAGCTAGGAAATTAAAAGTAATAACACTCAAAAGTCTACATTCGACTTCCATCCAAATTCCCGAACCCTTAAAGGCTAATTCTAAACTTCCCTTCTTCATGAAACTTGTAGCCCTTTATCCTTAGTTCACAACGAATCTGTAATCACCTCAATTGGACATCTATAGCAAAAGATATGCCCAAATATCAAAATTCATCATTGCTGGAAACAGAGGGGCTCGCCGCGGCGAAGGCACGCTCGCCGCAACGAAGGCCACGCTTGTCACGGCGAACAACCTGTGCTCGCCGCGACGTGTATCATTTTCTCGCACGCCGCGGCGTGCTCTTTCTCGCACGTCGCGGCGAACGTACATTCACACATCGCAAATTTGCATACCTTCCTCGCACGTAGTGATGAACTCGCACGTCGCGACGTGCGAGCCTGGAGAACGTCTCCGACCCCGACTTTCCAGCATTTTTCCAACCTCAATCCTTCCCTTTTGCAAATGTAACACACTTAAACCTTGATTCAAGTCCTATAAGGCATTTCTAACCCATTAACAACTTAAAAATCAGTCATAAACTCATCAACCTAAGAAATCTATCCATTTTTCCCCTTAAATCCTAAACTACCAATTCTCATACATTCAACCTATCTTAGAGTTTAATCCAACCATAACACAAAGGAATGAAGCTTAACTTACCAGGAATTGTCTTAAATCTGTCGAAAACTTCAAAGATCGAAAATCTCTATTTCTCTTCCCTTCTTCCTCCACCTACGGCTTCTCATTCTTCTCTTTTCCTTTCTTTCTTTCCTCTTTTAATTCTTTCTTTTACTCTTAAGGTTAAAGGGAAGACAAGACCACGATACCCCTCTTGCCAAGCCTTAACCTATCTAACTCAAGCAATCTTCTCAAAATGCCCTCATATATTTTACCCTTTCATGCTCATTTAAATCACACTAAACCCACTTAAAACCCAATTCTTAACTAACACTCCCAATTTAATCAAACTAAAGCATAAACACACAATTAACACAATTCATGCTTAATGACATAAATTAAAAAAATTTTGGGATCCAACATTATGTTCGCTTCTCTATGGTACCAGTTGTTGCTCTACTGAATTTGCTTCATTAATAGGCTCACAATTTGACTTTGATCGTTATGGACTATTATTAAGAACGAGTCCTAAACAGGTGGATATGATTTTAACAGCTGACACAGTAACCATGAAAATGGCTCCTTCTTTAGTGAGATTACATGAACAAATACCCGAACCTAAATATGGTATTGTTATGGGAGCTTGTACAATTACAAGGGAATGTTCAGTATCGATTCGTACAGTATTGTTCGGGGAGTTGTGTTGGACACCTTGCCCTAGCAAGACACATGCCCAACATCCTAAGTGACAGTTGAACTTGCATCCCTTCTTAAACAACTTCAAAATCACTCTTTAAAACTAAGAAAAATTGAAACCTAGCTTAGCTTCCTCTTCTTTTCTCTAGTTCCATAACACTCTCCCTTTTTCTCTCTTCAATTTTCATTTTCTTCTTCTTCAATTGCAAGAAAACCATTCTTCTTCCCCTTTTTACCCTTAATGAGCCCAAAAAATCCATTTTACCCTTCCTTATAAGCTTATGTTCTTTTAACCTTAAGTGATCTTCCAAAAATACCCTTGAACATTCTTATTACCTTAGCACTTTAATTCCATTAACCCATGCAATAAATCCTACTAACTTTGACATAATAATTAACTCCAAAAATTTATCTATGAAAGCCTCATAATTCATTTAAATCATGCTTAATTAAAGAAAAAATTCGGGGACTAACATTTCTCCCCCTCTTAAAAAAATTCGTCCAAAAAATTCTTACCTGAATCATCGAAGAGGTGTGGATACTTCTCCTTTATGGCTTCTAAGGGCTCCCACATGGCGTTTTCCACAGAATGGTTTTTCCATAAGACTTTGACTAGTTGAACTGTCTTGTTCCTGAGGGCCTAATCCTTAGTGTCCAAAATCTCCATTGAGATTTCCTCATAAGTCAGATCATCTCTCAACTGAACCTCAGTGGTTTTAATGATATGAGAGGGATTCGATCTATACCTACCCAAAATGGAAACATGGAAGACATCATGTATCTATGATAATTTTAGTGGCAGTGCCAAGGCTAGTGGTCCAATCCTCTCAAGAATCTTGTAAGGACCCACATATCTTGGACTCAACTTACCCTTCTTGACAAACCTCATGACTCCTTTCAAAGGAGATGTCTTAAGGAAAACTTTCTCACCCACTTTAACTCCATTTCTTTCTAGTGTGCATCAGTATAGCTTTTCATTATATCTTGTGCTGTTTTAATCCTCTACTTAACTAAGCTGACCTTATCAACTGTCATCTGAAGTAACTCTAGCCCTATTGTTTTCCTTTCTCCTTCTTCATCCCACCATATCGGAGTTCTATATTCAAAATACATTCTTTTCATGACCTATTTGAAATAAAACTCCATATGAATTATGGAAAGGAAGAAAGCTAAATATATCTTACTTCCTTCCTTTTGGTTGCAAATGCACTATATTAAATATAAACGAAAAGTCAAATAAATTTGATTCTAAGATTAATTTAGGAATTTTTCTAAGATATTTAATTACTTTTAAAGCTTATAGAGTTTATAATCTTGTTTTTAAATCTGTTGAAAAGTCTGTGCATGTAAATTTTGATGATTCTCATCTAGATATAAGAGACGATTTTGATGATGAAACTCTATCTGCTCCTTTAGTTAATAATCTAGATATGTCACCACCAGATGATCTACCTGATAAGGTAGAAGATATTTCTGAAAACTTTAGTCTAAGGAAAGACTGGAAGTATAAATCTTCTCACCCAGAAAACCTGATTATAAGAGAAACATCAAAAGGAGTGAGAACTAAGTCTAAATTTAGAAGAGAGGCAAATGTAGCTTTTGTTTCTGAATTAGAACCTAAGAAAATTGATGAAGCTCTTCAATACGAAGCTTGGATTTTAGTCATGCAAAAGGAGTTAAATCAATTTACAAGGAATAAAGTTTGGTCTCTAGTTCCTAAACATCTAATAAATCTATCATAGGAACTAGATGGGTATTCAAAAATAAACTAGACGAATCAAGAAAAGTAAACTGTAACAAAGCTAGATTAGTAGCTCAAGGCTATAATCAACAAGAAGGAATAGACTATAATGAAACATATGTTCCTATAGCTAGACTAAAAACTATTAGGATATTGCTTGCATATGTTGTTTGTCATGATATAAAACTGTTTCAAATGGATGTGAAAAGTGCTTTTTTTTAATGATTTCATAAATGAAGAAGTGTATGTGAAACAACCCCCTGGTTTTGAAGACATTGATAAACCAGACTATGTCTATAAACTTCATAAGGTTTTGTATAGATTAAAACAAGCACCTCGTACATGTTATGATCGTCTGAGTTCATTTTTGATTAAAAATGACTTTAGTAGAGGTTAAGTAGTTAAGACTTTATTTAGAAAAAATATTAAGTTGTACAAATATATGTAGATGATGTCATTTTTGGTGCAACTTCTAAGAAATTATGTTTAAGTTTTGAAAATCTTATGAAAGTGAATTTGAAATGAGTATGATGTGAATTAAAGTTCCGTCTTAATTTACAAATTAAACAAGCTGAAGAAAAGATTTTTATCCATCAACAAAAATATATCAAAGAACTTTTAGTCAAATATAAAATGGAGAATGTTAAACCAATGTCAACTCTTATACATCCTTCAATCCTCTTATCTAAGGATAAAGTCAGTAAGAAGATTGATCAAACTCTTTTCAAAGGAATTATTGTTTCTTTGCTTTACCTAACTGCAAGCAGACCCAATATACTATTTAATGTTTGCTCATGTGCAAGATTTTAAGTAGATCCTAGAGAATCTCATTATATTGTTGTCAAAAGAATATTGAGATACTTGGCAGGTTCTACTGATCTTTGCTTAATGTATGAGAAAGGTAAAGATTTCAGGTTAATTGGCTACTGTGATGCTGATTATACTGGAGATAGGATTGATAGAAAGAGTACAAGTGGATATTGTCACTTTCTTGGTCATAATCTAATTTCTTGGTTAAACAAGAGGCAAAGTTCAATTGCTCTATCTACTGTAGAAGTTGAATACATGTCAACTGTAAGCTGTTGTTTACAGACGTTATGGATTAAGTATCAGTTAGAGGATTATTCTATCTAAGAAGATCAGATTCCAATTTTCTGTGATAACACAAGTGCTATTAATCTCTCAAAAAATCCAATACGACACTAAAGGGCAAAGCATATTGAAGCTAGACATCATTTTATAAGAGACTATGTATAGAGAGGGATCATCAATCTACAATTTGTTAAGACAAATCAACAATGGGCATATATCATCACTAAACCCTTCAGTGAAGATAGATTCAAGGAAATTAAACGAAACTTGAATATGGTAATGTTAAATGACCATTCATCTGACACGTCATGACCTAGACGATTCGTACAAGAAGAAGATGAAAAGTCGTAAGTTTTCAAGTAAAAAGTAACGGTAAGTTATGAATGGTAACTTTTCAAGAGTATGTATAAGAAGGAAATCTTCTCAAGATTTTAAAATACCTTATACTCTAGAATTTTCTTTAAAAACTTTGAAACCGACTTATTTAGTGCTCTTAACAAAGACGATTCAATACTCTGTTCTAAACTTCAAGTTCTTCTCATTTCATATCCTTATCTTTAGATACTAACCTCGCTTCGTTAAGAGAAATACATTTGTGTGTTTAGTGTTTATTTGTTACAGATCAAAAATGGAGAAATCTCTTATCTATGGGAAACACATTGATTTCACTTCCTTGAAAAAAAATCAGATGGACATCGAACTAGAAATTAAAACAGCCGGCTGGAAAAATTTCTTAAACATTCGTGAGATGATCTATTTGAATGAAATATATGAGTTCTGGAAGAATGCAAAGGTGGTGCACAAAACCTTAGTATTGACTGTAGATGGGTTGTCAGTTATAGTCACACAAGATTCTATCGAGAAGGCTATTGGGTGTCCAAGTATTGGAGCAAAATTGTTTAACAATACAAAATGGATCGCTCAAGGTCATGTAGATATAGCTCACATCAATCAGCGGCTATATGAATGTAATGATCCACGAGTCAAGAAAGCTTCAACCCTCGTTCTGAAGGCTAGGGTTCTTCATTCACTGCTTATCCACTGTATTCTACGACGATCAAAGGACATAGTGACAATGAATGATGAACATTGTTTGTTTCATCTACTTACTCACCAACTCATTAATCTTCCGTTCTTGATTTTGAAGAACATGATAAAGTTAAAGGGAGATTATTATAGCTCTTTACCTTACGGTGTGTTGTTGACAAGATTATTTAGAGAATCTAAAATCCTACTTGATCGAGGTAATAGTAAAGATGATTGTGAAAAAGTGTTATTAATGCCTCTACTATTCTCAGAATGGGAATCAAGATTGAAGCTGAAGCGGATATAGGTTTTATATCAAAAGCAAAGTCTGAGGGGGAGCTTATAGTAAGACGAAGTAGGAGTGAACATGTTCCGTTTGAAAGACAAACAAAACCTCGATTGACAGGAAGAATATCAACAAAAGAAAAGGATGAATAATCGTCTGGTGTGTGAATACAAGTTAAGACGATTCTACAGAGGGAGGAAAGCAGGGTTCAACAATCAACTCATCAAGTGTCTTTAAAGAGAAAGGTTGAGACGCTCCAATCAGAAAAGCCCAAATAGTCAAGAAGTTCATCAAGATTATTTACCTTACGATAGCAAGAACAGAAGAAGCAAAAAGTTCTGATTCTTGGTGGAGATTCTGAGAAGCAAGAGCAACGATAGTAGACTACCAAATCAATTGTCTCTATCTTGTAAATTCAATCAGTAAAATCATCTGGAGAGATAGAGAAAAAAAGGAAGTTAGTATTTGAGAGGAAAAAGCCTCAACAACAACTCTCTTCCAAACTAACAGAAGAAAAAAAGAAGATGAAGCTTAGACATAAAAAGGTTTCTACATTTGATGTTCCACAAAAGGCACAGACAGTTGAACACTAGCTAGTACCTTACAATCCTTCTCAACCAATCAAGAAAAAGGATTTGAAAATGAAGGTTATAGAAGAATCAGTACCTGATCGAAACAGAAGTTCCATTATTATCAGAGAAACTTCTAAACAAACAGTCAAGGTACAAGTCGAGTCTATACCAATAAACGATCAGACAATACATCTTCTCAGTCATGAAGAACGAAGACTATACTATATTTTGCGAGATGAAAATTTAGAACCATATTTAATAAAGATTTCAAAGGATCGTTATACAATATATCTGATAACAAGCAAAACAACAATAAAGATTGTACCAGATGTACAACCAAGATGTTCAACCCCTGTAACAAACGAAGAAAAAGAGAAAAAGAAGATGTTTCCTGAAAGGCATGAAGATGATCTTATAGAAGAACAGATTCAAGTGGCTGTGAAGAACATAGACGATGCATGTAATGCAACTCAACCTGTAAGTGTCTATGTATCACATCACATATTAAGGACATCAGGGAGTCAATTTGGAGTTTCTACCAAAGATGAAACTCCAAAGATGACAAAAGGAAGGTACGGGAGTATCACAGTTGAAGGTATCAATTTCAACTTAGAAACCTTTGTGTATTTAATCATACATTTCAAATCTTTAGGTTTTATACCTTCAATCAAAAACATGTTACACCTTATTGGGCAGCTAATTTTCAAACTACCCAGACCTAATGATCTTGATCTCCCAAAAGGAAAAAAAACTTTAAAATTACCCTCAATCAAAATCATAGAGTTAGACGTTTCACCTAGAGAACCATCTGTTGTTGAACACCTTCATCCACTTAGTTGTTGAACACCTTCATCTACTTAGTGAAATACAACAAGATCCTACTGTTAATTTAGAGTTCTTGAAGCATTTCATCAATTGGATTGAAGCTAGTCACAAATAGAAGGAAGTTCAGGAAGCCTTAGTGAAAGATTTTGCAGAAATCCATACTAAAGTTGATGAACTGGGTGATTCAGTGGGTGATCTTCATGAGAAAATAACACTTCTACGTGTTTCTATTGAACAAGACCTCAAGACGATCTGCATTGATATTCAACATATGTATTCTGAAATTCTAAAGCTTCTAAGATGAGTTATCTTCTTGATTAATAACAAATAGGTGGAGAAGAGGAGAAAAGAGAAAAGTGAAAAGTGAAAAGTGAAAATATTAGAAAGCATTGTATATCTTATGCATTTCTTATGTTTTTGCTTTGATTATTATTCTTCTGAACAATATTTGTTTATTCGACTGAATATTATTTTATCTTCTAATATTATGATTATTTATTATCATAAAAAAGGGGGAGATTGTTAAGTCAAGAAGACTTTACCTCTATTATTTTGATGACAATCAAATAATAATAATCTTAGAAGTGTGTGAACTGTTTTAATAAGTTTGTTAAGTGCACAGAAAAATATATGTGACACAAATATTCAACTTAAGAAGATACATGGTCAAACCCAGAAGATACAGAAAGTCAACATAAGAAGATACAGAAGGTCAACATAAGAAGATACAGAAAGTCAACATAAGAAGATATAGAAGGTCAACATAAGAAGATATAGAAAGTTAACATAAGAAGATACAGAAGGTCAATATAAGAAGATACAGAAGGTCAATATAAGAAGATATAAGTGCGACACAAGACAAAAGCGCGACACCAGACGAAGCAACACACCAAAAGAAGTATAGTACCAGAAGATACAAATGAAAACTATTCTAGAACATCAGACAGTTAGTTAGTTGGAGTTAGTTACAGGACTCAAGAAGATTCAAGAAGCAGTTTTCTCAAAAAGACAGTTGAATATTTAGGCTATAAATGCTAGGTATAATCGTAATTTTTTGTTGTTAGAAGAGTAGATAATAATTTTTGCGATTGCATTACTCATCGACTTAAGTGAATTGTTTTTGTGATCATATGAATTTGTAAAGAAATCCAAGAAATTTCTAAAGATTAATATCTTTGAAGATTTTACACAATTCAACCCCTCTTCTTGTGTATTTTATATATTATACGTGATTTTTATGTTAATAAGTGATTTACTTCACAGTTAAGTCTCTAGTAGGCGAGGATTTAAAATCACTATAGTGTTGTTTATGCAAATGATATTGAAGAATTAAAGTCTAATTCTGACTTTATAATTGAAGCAATCAAGATGTTGACAAAGAAGATGGAAAAGATTTTCATTGCTTTGGTCCAAGTTGCTAGGAAAAATTCTCCTTTTCTAGTACTAAATATTTTTGAAAGACTCGGGAGTAGCTTACACAAAATGCAATGGAAGTTGGTGAGTGTAGTCATCCTCCAATTTCTTCCCCTATGGAAGAAACATATGCTACTTCTCATAAAAGAAAGGATATTCCTGTGACGCCTTCCCACGCTACTTCTAGAAATGATTGATAACAAATCAAATTACAACTTAGGGGATAACTTTTTGACTTTAGACCTTAATCATATACATTTTTTTGCTCCTCCATTAATGAATTTTCAAGTTGATATGAAAGTTGTTAGAAAGGTAGTGCAAGAGATATATATGTCTGGCTTAAGACATATTAGGCACCTAGAATTTCATAAGCTTTGACCAAAGCATATTGATTGCACAATTCCATATCCTTATAGTTGTAGAATTACTAAGTTTTCTTTGTTTTCTGGTGAAGATGGGCAGTTAACTTCACGTGCATTGCTAGATTCACGATTCAGTGTGGTGTATTCGCTAATTATGGAAATTTCAACAATACCAGGCTAAGGTTGTTTCCAAATTCTTTAACAAGTATGGCCTTTTCATGGTATGCTTTGCTGTTCAAAATTTTTTTCCTTTTATGAACATAAATGGAAAGATCATTTCACACTTATTTTTTTAAAACTGAACCTGAAGTCAATATAGCCAAATTATCTAAAGTGACAAAGAAAAGTGGCAAGAATGCGAACATATTTACTGCTTAGTTTAGGAGAATGAGGAGTCGAAGCCAAATTGCACTCTTGAAGATCAAAGACATGAAACTAGTTCAAAGGGGCATTGATATTGAACTTGGAAGAAGTTTAAAGGTATAGAATTTTGAGATTTATATGAATTGGCAACAAAAGTATATAAATATGAAGAAATTTATAGAGAAGAAGAATATAAGAAAAGGAGTTCAGTAGGTACTTATTTTATGGAAACAAGTTTATATGATTCAGTAGTGACTGAGGTTAATATCCCTAGAACTTGTGTTTGCCCTTCTCTAGCATGAAAATCTTGTAAAGTCAAAAGGAAAGTACAAGCACCAACCACTCAGATGCAATACATTTATGATATTTCCAAAATGGAGGAAATCTTTGATTTTTATTGTAGGAAAAGTTTATTACTTTACCACTAGAACATAGTATTACCATGAATAAAGAGATCTGAGGGAATAATTAGTATAAATACCACAATATATGGATTCACTTTATAAATTCATGCTAGGGATTCAAGAATGTAATTCAAGATTTGATCAATAAGGGAATTCTAGTGTTTGCTAAAGTTGATCAGAACATATTGATAGATGAAGATCCACTTCCACAATTGCAATTGTTAATGCTACTGAGTTTGATTTATGGCTTTTAGTGGATGTTAAGAGGAAGTTAAAGATTGTAGAAGATTGTTTGGTGTTAGCCATATTAGTATTGGTATCTTCATTCCTAACTATAGTTTGAGTGCTAATAGTAAGAACAAGAATCATAAGATTTCTATAATCAATTAAAAGTAGTGATTATAAGGATGTAATGATAAGACAAAATTTACTCAAATCTTAAAGCAAAGATATATTGCTCATGTTCTAAGCTTTCAACATGGGCAATCTTGTTTTGTAGTACCACTTATGGTGCTTTTGTCCTATCAGTGGCACCCTAAAAATCCATGGCCATTAACTAAAACTTATAACATAAGAATTCAAAGGCAAAGAGTTGTTGTCAGGTCTGAGTGAAGCAAGCCATCACCTTTTGAGAAGTTTATCCTAAAGAAGTCACCTTTTATAAAATCTATTCTTTACAAGGAAAGTACTTCAAATCCAAAGAATATGAGAATGTGTAAAGGTTACTAGAGAGGAGTAGAATGAAATAAAGGAAAGATGTAACCCCAAATTTCATAGGAAGTTACCCCCAATCGAACAATCAAGATGAAAATCCTAGTGAATTCTTTACAATATGGGAAATTCCAATTCAATTACCATGTTCCATTTCTTTTACGAAGCTTCCTACTTCTTTTAGCAAAACCCATGGGCAGAAAGCATGATCTTTTCCTAAGAAAAGAATGCAAAGTATCTTTGGTAGCTATATAGAAGGTAGTTCTAGAGAAATCGAATGATAATATGGCTCATAATGTAAGGCCTTTATACATTAAAGCCTACATTAATGATAGGTCAGCTTTTAAAGTTTTAGTTAATAATGGGTTGGCTATAAATATTATTCCAACCAAAATAATGGAAGTTTTAGAGAAGGATGATGTAGATTTGATCTTAATAGAGATGTCTATGGTCGTATTTGCAAGGGAGACTACCAAGCATAGGGAATTCTTCTTACAAATGTTATAGTAGGGGGAAGTCTTCATTAACAGCTTTCTTCATTGTGGACATATATGCAAGTTATCAAATTTTGTTAGGGAGTGATTAGATCCATTCCAATTACTATATTCCTTCATCCCTTTATTAGCTTTTGCTTTTGTTGAAAGATGATGAAGTAGAAATTGATTAGGTTGATTCTTAACATTTTTATTCTAAAATGGATGGTATAGAAAAATCTACGATGCTCAGGCAAGATTAGTTCAAATCTGAAATCTATACTGAGGAGAATGTTCAAAAAATAAGGGTGAAGAAAGCTAAGTTCATAAATAAAAATATTAATGAAGTCAACTGCGACCATGCTTACTATTATGCTGATGAAGTTTTAATTATAATGGAACATGATGAATAAACTTTCATATATAGAAATTGTGGTAGCTACAATTGTACAAGTCACTTTTGAATGCAACAAATTATGGAAAATTTTTAAGAGTTAGAAGGGAATGAGAATGTTGAGCTAGTTCTCAAGCAGGAAGAATTTTCAGTGGGAAAGGAAGATCAGTTAAAAGGTATGGAATCTACCCTTGTAAAATTTGATGACTTTGGAAACCAAAATCAAGAATTTCTAAAAGATATAAATTTAACTAGTTTGGGCGAATCTCAAAGTATGATTGTTTGGAAAAATCTTGATCTACATATGAGAGTCTAATTAGTAAACTCTTTAAGCAATCAAAAGATTGTTTTGTCTAAGACTATAGGAAAATTTTAGGATTAAATAGAAATCTAGTAGAACACAAACTTCCAATAAAGCTAGAATTTTTTTCTATTCCGTCAACCTCCTAGACAATGGTCCAAAGAAATTGAGTTAAAAATTAAAAAAGAGATTGAAAATTTATGTAAGGATAGTTTTATTAGACTAGTCAGATATAATAAGTGGCTAGCCAATGTTGTACCTATAATAAAAAATGGTAACTTAAGAGTTTGTGTTGAATTTCGGGATTTAAATACTGTCACTCCTAAACACATGTATACGATGCTGATTGTTGGTTCTTTAATTTATGTAATTACGAGATGTTCCTTATTTTCTTTTATAGATTACTTTTTTGGTTACAATTGATAGATAATTTTTTGTCTATATTTTATATACCTATATTTAATGTATTTTGTTTATAATTTAAGAGTTTTATAGTATTTTTGGTATTTAATTTGTTTCAAGTGTACTTTTAAGTGACAATTGCCTTCATAGACCAAGAGGATATGCATTTGAGTCAAATCATGGCATGGAATCGAAGAATTAGGGCAATTGAGGAGATATACAATTGTGTATAGTGATCGTGTAAGTCACTCTACACATGTGGAGTTTCAAAGATACAATTCCTGCTTATGTATTTGAGTGAAATCTTGGCATAGAATAGAAGAATTGGAGCAATTATTGAGATACATAGTCGTGTATAGTGATCGTGTAAATCACTATACACATGTGGAGTTTCAAAGATACAATTCCTGCCTTTATGGAGTTACATCATATATGTTGCCCGTGTAAGTCTTTATAACCATGTAAAGTCATAAATTATGGTGTTTTTGGAGATACACATTCGCCTACACAACCGTGTAAGTGTCCATGTGTATCCTAAAAGCCCTACTTTATTGATATATAAGGATAATATGAAGGATACATCAAGGAAGGCAAATTAAAAGTGATTGAATTCAAAAAGTCTGGAGAGCTTGTTCTAAGTTGTTTAGTAGTTATGTTTAATTAATGAGCTTGTTTTGATTAAATACGACCTAAAGGAAAGCTAAGGTTAACAGGGCTTGTTGTTAATCTATGATCAATAGTCCTAGGAGAGGTATGAAAACAACAATTTGATAAAATATGTTTAATTGTGTATAGACTGAGATAGATCTAGGAACCAGGTTCTAAATTAATTAATTACTTTTATCACTTTTTGTCTGTTTTCTTTAATTTGCTTTTTTTAGTTTAATTTTACTTTATTTTTTCATTTGAAATCGAACCTAAACCCCCCAACCTAAACACTGATTGCTTTCATTATAAAAGCTTTACATACTCTCTCTATGGGATTCCCAAACTCATCACTAACTATAGTTTTAAGTCTAGTTATTTTGTGTAGTATTACAACATGCTACCACTTTAGGATTAATTGTTAGTAAACTCAAGGTCAGCTACTAGCATACGATAGAAGTCTTCATGGTCCAATAAATCATCAACCCAATTGCATAGAAAAAAATCAATCTGTTAAGGCTTAGGGGGGTTTGAAACATAAATACTAATTACTTGATATTAGTAATCAACTTAGTGTTTAGTAATTATCTTCTTTAATCGTGTTGTTCAGTTATTTTATTTTCTTTATTTAGTTTCTTTAATTAAAAATCACAATCAATTCTTAGGCTAGATAATAGAATAATGATAATTACTAGCACTTGTTGTCCTCACAGATCGACTAACTCAAAAATTAGTCAATCATATACACATCAAAACATGTATAACATATATAAGAATCCACCTCTTAAATTTATCAAAAATGATACTTATTCACTGATTAATAGAACAATTAACAATCATTTGATGAATCAATTGTTTAAACTATTACTTACTAGTCTTTAACATTTTTCATTAGTGAAGTTGAAGTTAAAAGAACTATTTTCAAATGAATGATCAAAAAGCTCCTGCCCTAAATGTAATGAATGGGTTTTTCTTTAAAAAATCTTGGGATCAATAGTCACTTGTTAATAGTACCTGTGCTAGAGTTCTTCCCTATCACTTATTAATAGTAGCTATGCTAGAGTTCTTCCCTAGTGGAATTCTTCTCGATAAGTTTAATAAGACATTTCTATGTCTTGCTCTTAAATCCTCCAATCCATCAAATTTTGGTATTTATTCCCAATTGCCTATAGTAACT
>JANIHY010000002.1:36713961-36728903 GCA_027479065.1 Erythroxylum brevipes
ATTCCTAAAATCAAACTCTAAATATCATAATCAAATTTATCTAAGACCTAATCTTTGATCAATTATTTCGTAGGAATCTGCAAGCCTAAGGGATTTTCCAACAGAGCTTATTAGAAAGCTCCAATTAAGAGAGTTAGAAGCCAGTGTCAAGTTGATTTTGAAAGTTTACTCTTAATAGACTTCTTGGAGTAGTATCTCTTTAAGAGTTCCTGCACAAGAATGATATTATCCTTAATATTCCTATTATGAATGTAAAAAGTTTAATTATGGCTAATCAAAGTAAGTATAACTCTTTTGAGTCTATTAGCAAAGATCTTGTAGATCACGTTATAGATTAAGGTGCAATAACAAATGGATCTACATTCATGAAACGAGATTAAGGACCTTAGGAATAAGAGTCACAAAGGTCTTATTGAGTTTATTTAAAATGTAAGTGTTATTGAAGAGTTCCAAAACTAAAATTGTTATCATATATCCTATTAAATGCCATATTGATTGGAAAAATTTTGCATTGAAGTTATTCGTTCCTAATGCCTTGTCCAGGTGCAACCTAAATAAGATGTTCTTAATCTCCAATGGGTTGACTTCCTCGATTAGATAAACTTCAAATTGCGAAGGAAAAGAATGTTCTAGATAATCCTTCAGAGAATTGGTTAAGTTTCCTGTTAGTACTAAGAATGTGCTTGAAGTGCTTAAAGGTTAGTTTTTATAAACTTTCCTAATCAGTGATTTCCTTGTCCTCTTAATTCAATAAGAATACAATGTTGTTCATGTTGGTTCTTTCCTGGATGGCGTGATCAAAGAATTTAGACTTATGATCACCATCTTTTAGCCAGTTTTTTCCTGATTTCTATCTGAGTTGAGAGTAATAGGACTGAAGGGCTAATAAGTAATCATACAATGCTACTTCTTAAAGAGATCTCAATGAGGAATTAGTAGGGTCTAACACAAATTGATCCTGAGAATCCACTAAAGTATTGTAAGAGTTGGGTTTCCATATTAAGTTTGAATTCGATTGAGATTTAGATAATGAGTTCACTTCTAGTTTAATAGCCCTTAGGGTTTATTAACAACTATAGGCTTTAGAACCATAGACTGGATGGCTTGCATTGGAAAATTTAGAGTGCCTTAAGTAATGATTGTAGAATCTAAAGGATGCTTTCCTCTTTTTTTCCTAAGATCTTTACATAGGTAACTATAAGGGTATGATCCAAAGAAAGGTGGTTGAAGAATTCAGAATAGCTATGGGTTAAAGGTAGATATCCATTTTGAATTGACTAAGCAATTATCGAGTTTCTTTTAAAGGAAAAACCTCCCATATTGCTTATTATTCATAGTAAAAAACTGTCCAAAAATCGATCAGGCCCGAATTTAGGCAAAATAGCTTAAGGCCAATGAATTGAAAAAGGATTGAATTGAACTCAAACTACCTCAAATGTTTGTCTAAAGGTGTTCACGCATAAAGGTAAGCATTATTTTCGTCTCTTATATGTGAGTTATAATGACCTGATAAAAACAATATAATGACACCTACATATAAACATTAGTGTATTGACATGCTTTAATTTTATATTAATTTGAATTTTAATATTTTTAGTAAAATAAACTTTAAATTTAAACATTTTATAATGCTAAAAATAGACTAACATTCTAAAAACTTTTATTTTTAATTCTAATATATCCAAATTTTACTTTAATGTTTTTATTATTTGTTATTAAAACTCCTTTATCAACTATGCATCTTAGTTGGCAAAAGGTTTTCTCTTTGAAATCGTCAATTAGACAAATAAGGGGCCACCATCCTAGTTTGTCCGGTTCTCAAGCGAACATGGGATCTGTAGGGTAGTGGCCTTGAAAATAGGCTGTTAGTTACTAAGGAAGTTCATAAAAAATAACGAAATTTTTAATAAAATATTGACCAAACTATTAATATTAAAATCAAAAGTTATTAAAAATATTATGATTAATTTTGCTAAAAACATTGAAATTCAAATTAAACATTTTGCTTTACATGATAGAATGAATAGAAAATACAGCCAACACTTTTTATAGGATTTTTTTCTTTCCTTTTTTTTTTGGTAGCTTACGTTAGCTGAGTTAATGGCTTCCTTTAACAATATGCTGCGTCACAGCTACAAAATCACTCAAAGGGCGTATTTTCTTCAACGAATATTATAGATAACTAACTAATTAAACACAGCCACGACCAGACAAGACTCGAGACTGGTCTTCGTACAAGGAGTTGCCAAATAGAATTGCCTATCATCCACTTCTATCTCCAGTTTATTAAACCAAAAAATAAACTGGTACAAGCTAGCTCAACAGGCAAGCCATGTGATTTCTGCAATTTTTTGGCATAAAGAAAAAGCAGGAGAAGCTTATTTCACAGACATCAAGCAAAATACCCAGTTTGTTTTCTTGAGTTACACAAGTACATCAAGAAATACTGATACACTACAAGTCTCTACACCGAATTACTCCAAATGTTAAAAGAGATTAGTATAACAACCAGCTACGTATGGTTCTGCAACTATAACATAATAATCAGTTAGGGCGTGTTTAAAATATATCATATGCATGAATAATCACTTTTAGCAGTTGTACCAAACATTTAACGCCATGCTGATGGTCATCGATTTGCACTTGGAACCCTCATATTAGTCATTATTCAAGAAACAGTGAGGGTCAACAGGTAAAAGATATAACAAAGAGCATAAAGATTTGATCATGTCCAAAGAACGACTAGAAAAACATCCTCTTCTTAACATGTTTAGGAAACATAACTGAGACTATTCAAAATGATCCATGATACAGTAAGTCGTTATACCAAAAATGAAAAATTGCTGATGAATAATACTCAAAAACATACCTACACATTACCATTAGCAGATAATCTATTACGATCCTCACATGACCTGCATATAAGGTTTGCAAAATCAAAAGAGGATAGACAATAAGACATCACAGGTTACTAAAGGCAGAGATTGGTTGCTTGTATTCTTTCGCTTTCTAATGATATGTTTCCGGTTAGTTTGCAGCCAACCACTTTGGCTTTAGTGAGCTCTTGAACCAAAACCCACATCAATTATTGGAAATTCAAGCAATAAAAACAATTTATGCACATTCTATCAATCATCAAGGTAATGTTTTCGGCCATACTTACCAGATAGGAAACTATAACAAGCCAGGTACAAGTATGTGAACAAAAATAAAAGACTAGATGAGCAAAATGCTGAATTACCCTCGTTTCCTCAAGTTCTATGGATCAATTACAAATAAAAACTGTTTATGTGTGGAACTAGAAAGTTTCCACGTCACTAAACCACCATCACTAGCATTACACGAAAATAAAAATTGCATCTACTTTCTCATCAATGGAATTATAAGTTAACCTAGTAGCATCTGTATTATAAATAGCATATTATGCTCAATGAACACCAAAAGGTGCATCTCTGACGGACAAGCACAACATAAGTTGATACTGAAAATTATAAAAACTAGCTTCTGCCTAATCACTCTATCTAATTATGGGCATATTAGTCTTGAAGCAACATGACAATATGATAATGAATAAAGTTGAACATTATTGTTAACTTCTTTCCACAGTTCCTACAATATTTTATGTTGCCAGATCATTTCATTAATAAATGTGAGATGTTTCCCTATAGACTACTATGAACTGCTTCTGATTGATGTCTTAACTCCAGGGTCTTATATAAAGTTGGATATCATATACTATATCCTAAAGAAGTTACTAGAATCAAGATTCCGCCTTGTCAATTGGCCTTTACTCACTAACAGACAAATAACTTTACTACTATCACAGAAGTTGTTGTATGCAATGGGAACCGGAACCTTGTAAGATTCAACAGCAAGTAACATTTTAAATAGCCTATATGTGATTGTGATTACCAAGATGCTGAAAGAAAAAGGATAAATAAATAAAGATAGAGAACATATAAGTTGCACCAAATAGTAATTTCTTCAGTGACAAGAAATGCGAAATAGCTTCTGCATCCTTATGTTTTCACAAGACTAACACTCTATATATATACACACACACACGTTTAAAATTTTGACTTGCAACATCAACTATACAATAAAATGAAAAGGGACAGTAACTACACTACCTTCAGGAAAAATTTAGAGCAACCCGTCAAGTTGTCAGCTAGAAAGAGAAGCTATAAGGGAAAACGGAGCAAGAGCTGACTCAACAAGAGGATAAACACTAGTTTATTCTATAATTGAAACCCAGAAAGTTGAGAAGAGATAATGACCATCTACGTTAGAGACTAATTCCGTGAGAAATCAAACTTCAGAACAAGGAGCTATATTCAAACTAATAAGCAAATAGGGCTCTTAATCCCTGTTACCAAATCTCTTTGCAATGATGGGACGGACATCATCAGCATCAACCAGCATCTCCAAAAAAGGAAGTAATGCAATTAGTGCACAATCTGAAGGATCACTAAACCAACTCTTAATAGGAATACCGTTATTCACTTGCAACCTGAAAACCTGTAACCAAAGGAAAATGGCACAAGATTACCAAATTTGGCTCAGGACTTAAATTCAAAGGAATTAGAAATAAGCAAGGAGGGTAGTCCCTTTTTTTTTTGGTTCCAACAGGTCAGGTATTCAAATGCCTTTCCTAGATCTGTAATCAACTGTCTAGGCTGGTAGACAGTCTAGGTACAAATGTTTGAAGGAACTGAACTTTGCATTACTTTGAAACACAAGGCAAGAGGCCAGTCGTCTATGAAATCATCATCTCACCAAAATGAACAAGAAAATCAGGAGTTCTACTATAAAAATGTAAAACCCTCAACTATCCCTTCTCAATTCCAGATTGAAAAACTGTAACTGCAATGTTATGGATATGCAAGTAGAATGGTTCAATTTAATTTCTAATGATATAATAACTTTTTAAGTTTAAACAGATCATTAAACCAAGAAGTTATAATTCAAAATATTGCATAGCATAACAGATTATGCTGCCGTATATATACGCAGGTAAGCTAAATAAAGATGATCTATACTTGTTCCATAAAAGAAACAGCAGGAAAAAAGAATGGAGAGGAACGGGGCACCATAAAGGGTCCCAAAATGCAGACCATCAAACCAAATTGAATATCAGATACCTGCGGAGAGTTATCAATTATGGCAACTTTTGCGAGATCTACACCTAAAACTGTCAAATCTTTTGTGTAAGTTCCATCTGAGAAAATGCATGATTCACGATAAACACGCCGAGATATTAGCTTCTTCTCTGGATCCAATATGTCCAAGAGTTGTCCAGCATAGATGCTTTGACTAGCTGTAAAGATAACAACTTCAAACATGTCTGCAACTCTCTCCAAGAATGCGTGGAGGTAAGGTCTCTGCTTTACGTATACCATGTGCTCTTTCATGTTGAAAAATATAGTAAAGGTGAAGTCTGCATCATCACAGTGTTCTAACGTAGAATGTACAAGTGTTTCTGCAGAAAGCAAATACACAAATGAATACATATAAATAGAAAAGAAGCCTTAATGACCTAAATCTTTGATTTTACTGCCACCAATGTACAGTTAATACAATGACTTCTGTAGAAGATATGCCTACAAAAATATCATGAGCTAGTATAAGAAAATATTTCTCAACCACATAATAACGTAATTGTATTACAATCCTTCACATAATACATCATAGTCCATGATCCTGCAAGTTTAAGGTGGTCAGTTGATTCTCAGTACAAAAGCAACCATAATAGCTTAGATTCCTCACCATCCAGATCAAGTACCAGAGTTGTAGATTTTCTTCTGCCAGACTCATTTGGGAGCGTGATGGGCTCAAACTTTGGTACCACATCAGTCAATTCTGGTAAACTTCTTATAAACGATTGAGGATCAAAGTCCTCAGTTTGACCTGAGTTGGTATTCAGATCAGGATCCTGGTTGCAGGACCTTATTTGATGGATTGCTAGGTACAAGTTAGAACTATCAGGTTCTGTTACCACTGATTCCCATCTATCTGTATCATTTGAATCGCCCACTTTGGCAGTATCCTCAAGAAAAGGAAGTATCATGCACTCCTCAGCCATGTCAAAAAACATGTTTGGCTCCGTACATTTGTAATCATGTAAAGGATTGGTCTTGGTGATATCGTCAACAGTATTCCCATCAAATGGTAGGCCAGTAATAATCATGTCAGAGATGAAAAAATCAGATACGTTGCAAGTTTGACAATTTGATAATTTTGTGTTATCATCACCTCCGTCAGCCTTTAGCCCTGGCACATTAAGATCATTGTTGCTTCCTACAAATAATAATAAAGAATTTAGAATACTGAGTATCACAACAATTAACTTTACCTTCAATCTCCGAGAATTTTATTTCACTTCCATTTGTTTCAGGAAAATTTGGTAAGTATCTACCAAAGTAACCTGATGTAGTTCAAAATGAGAAATACTTTACAATGGCCAAGCCATGCAATAACCTAAAAAGAGGATTACAATTCATGATCCACAAAATGCCTTCTTTAATATACCCATAAACACAATCCCTAATATCGCAAGGCCAGATCTCTAACCAATCAAACATAGTAGCTATCATGTTTTGAGTAGTTAAAAATCCGAAAGCTGTAACAAAGCATCCTTTTTATGATACTGATTACCAAGCTAGCCAAACAGGGAAACAACAAACCTTCAACAGAAATGCAGTTTGCATCCAAATATACATCAATAATTAAATTATTTAAACAAAAAATGTCATTACATCAGGAAAAGATATAACATGCCCTCTCAGTAGGCCAACAGTTTTTTAGCAGTCTAAAAGACTAAATGAATCTCCATATCCAGTTTAATAATGCGCAAAGTAAACAAATATAGTCACACCTGCATCATCATCTATATTTGGTGCACTGTGGGCTTCAGTAGGCTCCAAATGAGAGAAAATTGTTTCCAAGTTTGATGTGCAATTAATAAATTCCTGCACGTTAATCAACCACCTTTTTATCAAACGTTCAATGACATGATGATCACTAAACAGAAATCAAGATACCCTAAAAAAAAAATTATGATCCCCTGTGATGATCATTCATTCCAGTAAATGTAGAAAATTAGAAAATAAAATAAAAAAATTTGGACCAACACTGATTTCCCGAGTCAATTGAAAGCATAAAGTTGGGAAGAGGCCTCATCTACTCTACATTAATTGAGTGGCCCTTCCTTGACTTATCAAGTAAACTGCAAATTTTTTTGATCTGAAGTCACAGAGACTGGGTGGAGGATGCATGGTTCCAGCAACACTTTGGATTAAGCAGTACTAAAATGATCAAGACTATCTATTATCTTAACTGTTCATAGTCTATAATCTGTTTAAATTAGTAAAATCATTTAAATGCCAATCCTACAGAGGTACCTCCTCCTTCCTTTCTATATTTGCCAACAAGTATAAAAGTTCACACAAGTACAATGACGAACCACCAACTGATGAGCGACAATATATAAAGGAATGAAATGAACAATTAAATAGGAGAGGAAACACCAAAATCTCAATCCAAAAATTTGATATTGAAGTCATAATGAATTATAATCTAGCACTATTGTGGACTAAATAGTCATTGAACAATCAAGATTACATAACATCTGATTAAGAAAATCCAGAAGTTACATAATGAAAACAAAAATGAGCCTTGAGGCACCTGCAGAAGTCCAAGTAAGCTGGAGAAGTTGCAAGTAAATTATATGCACTTAAACAACAAGGGGAAAAGACCAACTAAAATCAATATAATAAAATAAACATATAGAAAGAAATTCTTAGAGCAGAGAAGTTAAAGAATAGGCCTAAATTAAGAACATGTTTGCAAACATAAAAGTATGCAGTAACAGTTATAAATGCCAATTTGGAAATAAATTCTATGTGCATAGATCACATGTTTCAAATTTCAAAGCTAGAGATGGACCAACTAATGGAAGTTCATGGTACATACAAGTAAAGAGTATGAATGCATTGATCTTCTTATTTAAAATCAGAATTGGTACATGATATATATACACGCTTCTACATAACTAAATAAGCAAACTATCACCTATAAAATAGTAAAACAATAAAGACTAATAAAGACTGATTTCCTAATATCTACAAAATAGGAAACTAACTCCTAACTTTGAGGACTAAATATTCGACACTCCTCCTCAAGTTGGGTTGTACATGCCTAGCTTGCTACATAATCTCTCAAAGTTAGGTTCTTGAAGAGCCTTCGTTAGAATATCTGCACACTACTCCCAAGTTGGATTGTATATTACTTGTACTTCAGAATTCTCTATCTTCTCTGCAATGAAATGTCTATCAATATTCAATCGTAACATGCTTGGTTCAATCATGATGAACTGGACCCTTTGCAATTCTTATGGCCACTTGGTTATCACATTTGAGCTTCACAGTCTGTCCAAATTCTATACCCAATTCAGCCATTACTCGCCTGATCCATATCCCTCCACAAATTGTAACTGCAAGTGCTCTTAGCTCTAATTCAGCACTACTCCTAGGGACGATAGACTGTTTTTTACTTTGCCAAGTCACAAGATTCCCCCATACAAAGGAACAATAACTTGTAGTTGATCTGCTATCTATCTGACTCCCTGCCCAGTCTGCATCAGAGTACAACATTACATCTCAATAGTCAGTCTTTTTAAATAGTAACCCCTTTCTAGGAGTCCTCTTTAGTTACCTGAGAATTTGGTATACTGCCTCCATGTGTTCTTCCATCGGATTGTTCATGAACTGACTAACTGTGCTCACCACAAAACCAATGTCTGGTTGAGTATGGGAAAGATAGATGAGTTTCCCTACCATACGTTGGTATCTCCCTTTATCCACTGGGACTCCTCCACTCCCGAGCTTTTTCTTAGAGTCCATTGGAGTGCTTGCTAATCTATAGCCAAGCATACCAGTTTCCTTTAGTAAGTCTAAGATGTCATGGGCTCAACCTCCTTCTGAGCTTGCCTATGCTTTCTTGAGTAAACCTGTAGTTCCTTAGTTGCTGATTGAGGCGCAAGTTTGTTAGGACACACTGGTGAAGATGACAAATTAGGTACAGAAGAAATCGACTCACAAATTGGATTCAAGGAGGGATGTTCAAACGTAGGCTGACTTGGAAATGTAGGTTGACTTGGAATAGGTTCAGAGTTTGGTGGCTAATGACTTGGAGAAAGCGGGGAATTTTGTTCAAGCAAGGAATCCTAACTCCAGGATTGAAATTCTGCTGTGGTCTCCCCTTGAATTTCAGTCTTGGAAAATAAAAGACTGTTTTCAAAGAATGTAACATCCATGGTTTCAAACATTTTCCGAGTAGTGGGATAAAAGCATTTATACCACCTTTTTTTGTGGAGTAACCAATAAAGACACTTTGTGGATTGGGGATCAAGTTTGCTTCTATTGTGTGGATAGACATGAACAAAGGCTAAACATCCAAATAACTTTGGAGGCAGATTGGATAACAGAAACTGGGCATAAGGAAAGAGATTAATAAGGACTTGATGAAGTGTTTGAAACTGAAGAACTCCCGATAGCCGCCTATTGATGAGATATGCTGAAGTAAGGATAGCTTCCCCCTATAAGTATTTTGGTACATCAATGAAGAACATAATGGAGCAGGCTACTTCCAATGGATGTCTATTTTTCCTCTCCGCAACCCCATTTTGTTGCGGAGTATTGAGACATGAACTTGCTTGGACTATCCCTTAGATAGATATTCTCCCAGGATAGAGTAGAAATATTCCCTAGCATTATCAAACTTTAGGATTTGGATTTTGGAACCAAATTGAGTTTGACCCATGGTATTAAAAGCTTGGAATATTTTGTCAACCTCAAATTTTTCTTTCATAAGAAATACCCAAGTAAGTCTTGTATAGTCATCAACCAAAATAAAAAACCACCGTACTCCGTTAATGTTTTTAACTCGTGAAGGTCCCTAAATATCACCATGAACAAGGGAAAAAAGGTTTTGATGGTTGGTAAAAAATCCCTGGATAGACAAATCTAGTATGCTTTGCAAGTTGAAATATCTCACATTTGAAAAATTTTGAACTTTTATTGAAGAACAAGTGGGGAAACAACATTCCAAGATATAAGAAATTAGGATGTCCTAACCGATAGTGCCACATCATGATCTCACTGTCTTTATTGACACTAGATTGACTCAAAACAAAAGCAGATAGACTTGTAGCAGCTACTAGGGCCTGTCCAAATTTAGGTGGCTTAAGGAGGCATAATTCATGACACATCTCAGCATTGCCAATCTTCCTCTTCGAACCCAAATCCCGAAACACACACACATTTGGAAAGAATGTTGTTAACCAATGGTTATCACGAGTCAATTTACTGATGGAAATTAGATTACAATCAAGATTAGGAACATAAATCACAAATCTGAGAATGATTCCAGGTGATATTTGAACTGTTCCAGTCCCGGCCACTTTAGATAAAGTTTCATCAGCAATCTTCACCGTGAGATGAGGGTGACATGGTTGGTAGTCAAAGAAAAGTGTCTCATCTCCTATCATATGATCTGATGCTCCTGAGTCAATGATCCACTGTTTTGATTGTAATTTACCTGACATAGCATGTAAAGTTGTTGCAGGTTTAGCAGTAAGGTGCTTTGTTAGAGTGTTGTTCAGCAACAATTTTAGCATGTCTAATTGCTCCTTCGTGAAGGGACTGGATTCGGTTGTGCATTGCTGTTCCCCATTGACATTGGCTGAGTTTGCACGACTATCTTAGGTTGATCCTTTTAGCTTCCAATCCATCAGTTTTCCATGTAACTTCCAACATGTCTCCCTTGTATGACCTAGTTGAGAACAATGGTCACACTAAGGCCGCCCCTTTCTTGGCTGGCGATTATCTACTGGGGTTGGAGGTCGTGAACTACGAGTAGCAAACACAGACCCATTTGGGTTTGGAGGTAGCAGTTGATTGTCTAGCATTACCTTCTTCCTACTTTCTTCCTGGCAAACTTCTGAAAGCATCTCTCGAAGACTTGGAAGTGGTTTTGTTCCCATTATTCTTCCTCTAACATCATCTAAACTTTTCTTCAGACCAAGCAAAAATTTAAAAGTTCCTTTTTGCTCCACTATCTTACGATATAGTCATTGTCCTCTGGACACTTCCACTCATAAAACTCACACATATCTAATTGCTGCCAATGACGAATTAGAATATTAAAATACCGCATTACCATTAATTCTGCTTGACGAAGATCATGAAGAATCGTCTCCACAACGAAGAGTTCTAAAGTATATTCAGAACTGGAGTAAGTTTCTCTCGTTGCCTCCCATATTTCTTAAGTTGTTTCATATAGGAGAAAATTTTCACCAATATCCACGTTCATAGAGTCCCATGACATGATTAGATGATTTTCGGCCTTCCAATTCTTGTAGTTCAGATCATTTTTCTCAGGAATTGGAACTTCTCCAGTTAGGTAATCTTCATTTTCCTCTGCCCAGATGAACATTCGGACAAATTGGGACCACTAAAGATAGTTCTGTCCATTGAGTTTATGACTTGTGATTAGAAGAGATAGATTCTCAAATGTTCCAGAATTTCCAGAACTAGATTGGACCGGATTTGGGTTGGAAGGAGAAGATGTCTCAGAGATGGAACTGTTTGCTTCATTTGCCATTTCAGATTTTGTTTTTCAAAGAGAAAAGGGAGAAAATTTTGAGATTTCCGAAGGAAAAAAACTGAGAATTCCGAGATGAGAAGGAAGTCAAAATGTGAGGATGACAGCTAAGGTTTCCTAGGCTGTGATACCATGAAGATTCTAATGAATTAATCTTCTTATTTAAAATCAGAATTGGTACATGATATATATATATATATATATACACACACACACACACACACACTTCTACATAACTAAAGAAGGAAACTATTACCTATAAAATAGTAACACAATAAAGATTAATAAAGACAATAAAGACTGATTTCCCAATATATACAAAATAGGAAACTAACTCCTAACTTCAAGGACTAAATATTCGACAATAAGCAATAACATAGTAAATAACTTTGCAAAGATGCAGTTATCATATACATATATTTTAGGATTCCTAAAAGAGGTTTGCCCCAAAGAAAGGTAAAAAAGTATCAACAACATAATAGCCTTAATAGCTCACCATTCTCCGCATGGTGCAAGAATCAAACGACATCAGTGATTGGTTCTGAAACGAAAGATCTTCTCTTATTGGCATTTCCTGAAGACAAATAACTTTACCATTTTCATCATCTGGAGTTTGCAAATCCATTCTTGATGAAACTAGAAAAAAAGGAGCAGTTGTTAGATGCATACATGAGCAAAATGTAAAATAAACTAGACAACAATGACTATAGATTAAAAAAATAAAAGAAAACTTGCTTCATGCTGCAGTTATCTAGAAAAATATATTAAAATTTACAACTGCAACACATCAATTTTGTAATCTCTTATGACTAAATACCTTCAAACAAAATTTTTTACCATGAACTTTGAGATGGAAACTGCTATTCAGTATGCATGGCTAGTTATGAGTAGATAATAAAATGTTGGGTAACCTAAAGAGGCCATGATCAAAACAACAATTGATACTCTTTCAATCTACTAGCTTACCAGAAGCATCCAGACATTTTTGTATACACAATTCAGATTCCGTTGTTGGTCGAGAATAAGTAGTATGAGTGCATGACCTTTTGGCTATCACATTAGACTTTTCACACACACCAAGAAACTTTTTGTCTATCAAAGAAACCGTGCTTAATTTGGCCTTCATTTGTAATGCTGGCATTTGTTATGTTCTTGATATATGCACCACAATCTCGACTTCGAAACATCAGTGGGTAAAACCCCTAAACACCTGAAGCACCTGTCGAGACTGTTGCATAAAATAAAAAGAGAACATTAGTAAGAAGTGGAAATGGAGAAGTAACACAACAAAGAAAACTTCTATGAAGCAAAATGTATTTGCTATGGACAACTGCAGTAGACTAGTGAAAATGTGACACAGCAATAGAAGGTAGGAAGAACTTTAAATGCAAAGGTGTAATCACCTTGTGGCCATATAAGAACACAACTACGACATCAAAAAATAACCCAAATTTTCAGAATTGACACCATGTCTGACAGGGAATATATTAATGAGTATGAAATGTAATTTTAATTTGTAACCATAGATTTTTTACAGTTGTTCTAAAGTCAATATCAAGACTTCCTATGAAAATCTTAAAGGACGAGTTTAATCACCAAGCTCAATGGGAAATGGGGTGACTTAAATTCAATCTATGCAAATTTAAGAATCCAAAGCTAATCAACAAAGCAAATTACTGAGAACAGGGTATAAGTACGTTGGAGTTAAAAACATAACAAAATAGAAGTTGGTGAAACAGAATAAAAAAAGTCTTCAGTGAACAGTACTATGACTTTTCATACAAGCACAATTATTCATTCTCACATTTCATATCAGATCTAAGTTATAGTCTCACTTTTAGATTCTACTTAAGTTATCAGGTTCTCATGCCCCAACTTTCATAAAGAGAAGCTAAAAGAAAATCTCTCTCGTGTCATCAATCTTTTTCTAAACAAGTTTTGCAGAAGGAGTAGAACAATATTTCCAGACACATATAAATCTGGGCATATGGGATGACTAATGTTTCTCCTTGCAGTCAAACTGCAATTATAACCCTATAAATGTTAATTATTATGTTGTTTCCCTTAAAACAAGAAGAAAAATGTTAAAATAAACCACAGAGAGGTATAAGTAATTAAGTTGAACGAGGATCCTAATATCAGAATATTGACCAAATACATCACAAAGACAAAAAAAAAAAAAAAAAAACTAAAACAGAGATAAAGTTGCAATATACCGGGTATCAAAATTTTGACAAAATAAGCCATCCTGAACATTATGGTCAAATAAGATATGAAAAATGATTGGGGAAGGAAGGCAGGAAACACTAAATTTAGATCTCAAAACTCGAAATCCAGTTAGAAATGTCAAAACTCCTTACATAAACAAGCTCATACAAAAGTCAACCCAGTGCAAGCGTAATCGAAGCCAGCAGTAACAACCCAATATAGAATGGAAAAATGCACAAAGCGCAACGAAACATGGAAAGAAACTGTAGAAAATGAACCAGCTCAAGACAGTAGCATCAGCAAAAACCAAACCAAGTATTTGAACTTTAAAATTTTCAGACAAGGAGATCAGCAAGCAATAGCTTCTGATTGGAGTTATATTCACCAGATAAAATTAAGAAGAAATAGTTTAGTCTTAAAGGGGAACCAACCTGTGAAGCTTGTTTCTTTCTAGCTCAATCTCTCTCCGACTCGCTCTAAGGTAAGGAGTCGGTCTATTTTGTTTTACTTATCTCTCCAAAGTATTATAACAACAACACTAATATTAAAGAAGAGAACACAAAAGACTTCAGGAAGGGCTTGGAGGAATTCAACGGCAGGAGTTGAGTCCAGATTGAACCGATGAATTATAGCCACGTAAATGTTTTACCAGCTCAGCCTGACTTGTTGACACGTGCGGGTTCCAGGAAAGAGAGCTGCTTTGTGAAGGAACCCCTCCTCACTGTCCTCAGCTCCCGTACAACTGCATGTATTCCGTATGTATTACCATTCCAGTGATGTTGTAAATTTATAGATACATCTTAGGGCTAAAAGAGTCAAATGTTTTAGATTTTTTTTTTAAATTTCAAATGTTTTAGATTTTATTAATTCAGGATCAAATTCTGATTAATTAAAATAAATTCTGTTTAATGTTAAACTATTTTAGACAGAAATCATACACAAGCCGCGATATCAGTGTTTTAAAATCCAGACCGATCATTGAACACAAGGCCTTATTAGTCACCGGTTCGACCGGTGATTCAATCATCGGTCGAACCGGTGTGACGTCATAATTATGCAATAATTATATTTAA
>JANIHY010000002.1:37044005-37055283 GCA_027479065.1 Erythroxylum brevipes
CTTTTTTAGTTATCTATAGAGAATGAAATTCTCTATTAATAAAACTCTACAAATAAAGTCCATAATAGTATAGATTTGTGTAAGGAGATATATACAATATGAGATATTGTATGATGCAATATTTGCTTCTTTTATCAATATTCTCAATACTACAACTTACCGTTAGTTGTTCTAATTAAGTCAATTAGCAATATTTCATATTAGATATGAAATGGTATGACTTTAAAAGAGTCCACGTTAATGATTTTAGGATGTGATGCTTAGTTAAAGCATGTACTATCTAATAAGTTTAGAACAATTTTAGATAATAAAAGGTTATGAGAGATCTTAAAGGATAGATATAATCTTAAAGACCCTTTGAACAATTTTTTTTATTTTAATGAATACTTATAGGAGAATAGTTCTTAAGATAAGTAACAAAAATTAGATGAAATTTGAAAATTTTAAATCTCATGAGAATACATCTAATTGGAAATAGCAAATTTGTTAATACATTTGATGTATAGTTAAAACACTACAAGAAGTTGAAAGTTACACTTTAATTGTTTTCAGATGATTGTGAATTTTTCATGTCTGCAAGAAAATTAGTGTAGTTATACTCTTTAGTGGGAGTACGTAGAGATATACTGCTCATAGAGAACAACATTTTGTATTTTCAAATGTTGTAAAATATAATTGTCAAAGAACAATTCATATTTTATATGAAAATGTAGCAAATTAATTATATGAATTAGATCTACAAAGATATCTATGAAATTTGTTTACCTATTCTAAGTCCAAGTACATGGATAATGTATATTAAAGGTTTTTAGTATTTGAGATATCTAACAGAGATATTTGTTATTCTATATATGAATTGATATTTGAGTTCAAGTTATATAGATATTAACTTTAAAAGTAAATCCTAATTAAGGTATATTTTACTTAGAATATTGTCATTTTAAAATTAGAGATGTTCCAATGTAGCATTAACTGCTAATTAAGTTAAATTCATTTTTCATATAGCGGAAATGATTAATTGGATTAATAACTTCTTTAATAAACTCGGTAAATTTTATTGCATTGTTTGGAAAGTAATGTACTATAAAAGATTAAAGTCATTAGGTATGAAAAAGGAGTTAAGGTCTCATTAAAGATTCAAGTATATATTTAGGAAATTTCTTTTAATTATAATGACAATTACGATGAAAGTTATAAAAATTATTATATAAATCTCGCTATAAAGAATCTTGTAGAATTCTCTCACTATACCATTACCGTAGGGTTATACCTTATAGAAAATAAGTTAGTTATAGTTTAGTGACAAAATAATTTAAAGAAATTCTTTATCTTACACATATTTATATGCATATGCTAAAAATCATGTGATAAACATGCATTGAAAATGAAATTATGATGAAATTAAAATTACAATATTTATATTATATTTATGTATTATCCCTAAATTGTTTCTGATCATTAGTCTATTAAGACAAGATATTAATAGAGTATAAAAAACTAGTACACACTACATTTCTTCCTTATGAGGGATATAGCCAACCTTATAAACTAAATCAAGGAGATATTTAAACAAACTTATAGGTAATTGTTAAATAATAAGTTCATTAAAATGACTTTATATTATAAATCCATTTAGAACATTACTTTTTTCCATAGAAATTCTCATTGTGATGATTAGATAAGTGATCCTTCGACTTGAGATCACTAAAGTATCTCACGTAGAGATTGCTATATTTTAATACTACTTGTTAGGTTCTAGTCATTGGTAGCCCAGTCAATAGTTATTAGATATAGCATGAATTATATAGAGATAGTTAAGTGATCAATATAGGATTCATCACTCTTAAGTAATTAGGAAGAATGATTCATTATTCTTGATTAGTGTTGATTCAATAAATCTTTTACCAAGGTAGAATGACATTTTGTAAAATAGTTTTAAAATGTCATTAATTGAATCAATCACTAACGGTGGAGAACTAACATGATTAGACTTAAATATAGTAAACATTAATTTCATGTTTTATGTCTAATAATTGAAACATTATATGATAAAAACAGTGAATGATATGAAAAATGATGCATATAATATTTAGTTAAAATCACTTTGACATTCTTAAATATTTGTTACTAAATGTTAATCTTGATATATGTACGTAAATTATTTAATTAGATAACTAAAGATAAATTAAAAGAGTTTAGTTTATCTAATGATGAATATGATTTAGGGTTATACTTTAAATCTATTGACAAAATATTTGAGAACCTAATGGGTTATATACAAAGAATGGGTTAAAAAGAGAAAATGTGTTTTATTTGAGTTGGACTTGATTGTAAATTTGACAAATATTATAATTAAATATGTAATCAATATTTCTAATTGAAATTAGAATTTTATTTCAATTAAATTACTAAAATGTTTACAATTAGCACTCCTTTTCTAATTCTCTCTATAATAGTTGTAGAGCTCCCTCAACATGTTATGTGGATACCATTAAAGGGTAGAAACTTATGCAATTATAGTGGTTGAGATAAACTAATTTCAGAAATAATTCAAGGGAAATGACAAAAAAAGATTAGTTTTCACAATAATGAATAAATTAATATTCATACTTAATTATATTTTATGTATTAATCATGTAACACTTCACTCTCGCAAGACACGTACCCGACATCCTGAGTGATATTCAAGTACATACACTGCAAGGGTGGCATGCTAAAACGGTCAAACTCTCGAAAATTCATTACAAATTTTTTTTAATTTATCTTACACATATGTGAAAATCAATAATCAAATCGAGCCCGTTTTATTTCATAACTTTTTCATTTATAGCATTTCAACTATTCCACAAATTATCAAAATTTCCCTCTCTACTCAGGCCCATTGCAAAGATAAAACACTTATAAACATAATAACATTACACTTCAAAATCATTCTCATTTACAAACTTTTCCATTTTGGAAAGTTATTTCATACATAAATATTCAAATATACATTTTTCAATAATTGTGAAAGACTCTATTAGATACAAGAATAAGAAAATATAAATGTAGATGCCAACTGATTCCAACCTCTATCTCTTAATTGAATGTAGTGACTATACTCCCGTTAGCCTAACGAGGTAACTCTTCTGAGCAAGAAAAATAATTGCAAATTTTGTGTGAATTTTGGAAACTCAGTGAGTGACCATCCTCGATGGATCACTCAATCACATAACACATACAAGTCATACAAATCACATTCATTAGAACATATCTTACATTAAAAAAAAATCAGTCAAATTATTCAAATCATACACATCAAATGCATATGTGATGTTTAAGAGACTCACTTTTAATTTGTTATTGTTGTGACCGAGTGCTTAAAAATGTCCTGTATCTATTGTAGATACCGGGTTTATTAATAACTATCTCGTATATACCGGGCTTATTAATAACTATCTCGTATATACTGGGGTCATTTTACACAGTGAGCCTTTGGCTCTTATACACTTGCTGATCTTTTAGCTCTTTTTCACAATTTGAGCTTTAAGATTTTTTTGGGTGGCTACTCTAGTCATAACTACCTTTATCTTTCATACATTCATGTAATAAAATGCATCAATCACACATTTTCAGTCAATCACATGATCTCATTTACACATTCTCATATATATTCTCATCAGACCTTGGTCTGGCATTTAGAGATCACATTTAAAAGCACTTATTTCATCATATTCACATACAAGTAGCACTTCACTATCACATTTATGCATCACAAGTCTCGGACCTTTAGTGTTCAAAATTCAACAATCAAATCCCATTCATAATCATTCAATACATAATATAAACAAACAAGCAATAAAGTAAGACTATCTAGGTCTACTCACATTATGCTCCAAATTAGCATTAGCTTCCATGACCTGGAAACATTTGAATGTGAATGTTTGTTCTGCACATCAACATTATGCAATACATACATTGTGCACGCATATTAATAACTTTGCACAATTATAAGCATTTATTTGTACACAAATGTTTGTATGGACTATGTATAACAAGTGCTCAATGACAATCCCGGATATGTTATCAAACTTCATATCTTTTGCTCATTTTCATTTCATAATTCAATCACTCATCATTTCTGTTTTAGCATTATTTGCTCTTATTATCAAATTCTCATTCACTTTAACTTGATACACTTTACCCCTCTTCTTTGAATCATAACTTCAATCATGTGAATGTCTTTATTCTTAGACGAACTCATACCTTTGGTACTTTGATATCAACAATTTATTCACTAATGTTATTCCAACATTACAAGATCACACATTATCCAAACTCTAATTTCTTCTTATAAATTTATCCAAATTTCCAAACCTTTGAGTCTATTTTTCATGAACATTCTGAAAAGGAAGATGAATTAATTTGATAACGCTTTCTTCTATAAGTTTCTAATGACACCAAATCATTAAATGTTTGAAAATTATACCCCAAACATTTTCAGACTATTATTATACTAAAACAATACACTATATATAACTTCCACCTAGAAATTGAAAGTCTTAGAGACTAAATTAAAATTCAAATTCTTTAGACAATTTGTAGCCCTATGTCTCTAGTTTATCTCAAAGAAAAAACTATCTCATTTAAAAATGTATAGATCAAGATACAATCAAAATACCCAAGCATATCCAGTGAAATCATGCCAGTTATCATATTCCATTACTCCTTAACTTTTTCATCTTGACTCCAATAACCCCACCAATTTAAGTCATGGTTGTGCAACACAAACTCACGGTTGTGCACCCTAACACACTTGAGTCACGGGCATGCAACATAAACTCATGCTCGTGCACGCCAACAAAAATAAATCACAGCCGTGAGATTTCAACTAGCAGTCGTGCACACCTAATCAAACTAATCACATATTTTCACTCAAGATCTACCAAATGATTTCATATGGCCAAGTTTTTTTGTGGAAATGTAGATTAATGTGTTATGAGTCCAATGGTTTAAGTCCCATGTCATTTGGAGGTCGGGAGAGCAAGATATGGTCAAAATATTGAAGGATGTTCAATTTTCTCCCGCCATAGAAGTCATGATCATGTATGAGCACGATCATGAGTTTTCACTCGCCTATTAGAGTCGTGATTGTTCTTTAGCGTGATTGTGGTCTCCATCCAAAAGAGTAAAGTTGCAATTGTGTAAAATCACAACCACGATTTCCCTCTTCCTCTTCCAAAATCGTGATTCTTCTTCTCTTCAGATACTACGATTTTCTTCTTTTTTTTCTTTCTTTTCCTCTACTCAAACCAACATCTCTAACTTAACTCAACCCCATTTCCAACTTCCATTCAACTCAAACCATCCACATATAAATCCAAATTCCATATTAAAACATAAACACTAAAAATCGAATCACATTCACGTACATTATTAACATGTTATGCATTTATTCTTTCATTTTTCTTCATTTTCATTTTATGCATTCTCCTTGTTTTCTTCCTCTAACTTTCATTTTCAATTCTTATTTCAGCTCAACTCATTATTAAACAAATTAAAAACCATCATTAACACCAAATATCAAAAACATCTTATATTCACAAAATTTTCACTTTCCTGCGTTTCTTCATTTTCTTCACTGCTGCACTTTTTCATCTCTTTTACATTTTCCATTTTCTTCTCTAACTTCCATTCAATCCTACACTTATAAATCATGTATATTCTTTTTACTCCATTTCCATTCAACATATTCACAAAAAATTCAAGTTTATGCAAAAACATCTAAACCTACATATCATTCATACATCTTCTTCATGTTCTGCGTTTTCCATTTTTTTGCTACACTCATTTATCTCTATCAACATTTTCATTTCATCTTAACTCTACATTTATTTTCGGTTCAACTCATCTTTAAAAACACCAAAATATTCACGTATGTATATATATATATACACAGTGAAAAGAAAGCAGAGCATTATGCTTTAATCTTTGATAAATTTCTATACTCTTCTCATGCATATTTTCATTGATCCTTCTAACTCATAAATCATTTCTACACTATCTTTTAACATATTTATCCTCAAACAAAATCAACACATGTTGTATGCTTTGGTTTTCACTCACATTTCAGCATATGTACATTTTCATTTTATAACTTCAACGTAAACCTAACATGATGCATGTTTCATCTTATGCAACCATAAAGAACCGTAAAGTGCTTACTTGTCAAAGCTTTGAAATCTTTGAAATCATGTGAACCCTAACTTTCCAACAACACCCGATTATCAACAATTTGAGGTTGTAGGGTTAGGTATTTTAGTGATAGTGAAGGAGATAACAAAAGAGACAACAAGCTGAAGATGAGAGCAAGGCTTGCATTGCAAGGATCAGAAATCTCTTAAAGAAATGAAGCTTCCAGAAGATGAAGGAAAATCTCGAAGAAGATATTTTAAGACAAGAACAAATAGTAGATGGATCTTTCAAGTTTAAAAGAATGTGTGTTTAAAAATTGGACACTTGTCCATTTCTTAAGACCTTAGCTAGTTTCCTAATTAACTAGTTCTTATTAAACTGGCTCCCTAACTCTCACCCTTTCATTCTAATTATCTCCAAAGTTTTCAACGTCATCTTCTCACAAGTTTCTTCAATATCATAACACTCATTTCTATTTTCCATACATCAATTTATTTTCCAAATGGCATTTTTCCTAGTACAATAATATCCAATACTTTCAAAATTATTCCTAAAATTTACCAAAATTCAAAATTAACAGTTACGATCTCCAAATAAATTTTCAATGCAACAAGTTCACAATTCTCAATAATATCGCATCACAATTCTATTATACCTGAAATTATTAATGAATGCATGTACAATTATTTTCATATGCAAATATCCAATATTCACGTGTATATGTAAGTTATACTATGCATGAGCATGAAATGAATTTTCTAATCTCTCATTCCTATTTTCTCAATTACCGAAATCTAGAGTATGGGAACGAGATGTTACAAATCATTTTATAGAATTTAAGTAATCTTAACTTTTAAGAAACCATACATAAAGGTTTCATAATTATTTTGTTGCAAGCAGATCCTACCCTGGTTTCCTAAGAAATTTTATTTCACTGATAAATTTAATCATACGAAGAAGAAGTCCATGCAGGAAACATAACTGTTATTCAGGGGCACCGGCTCTCCTCATCAACTTTTTGCAACCTTGAGTTTCACCACATGTATATGACAAGTTTAAGTTAAGGATATGACTTCCACTTGCATAGAAGATCAAATGAAATGTGATATATAATATTTGTATTTTTAGAATGGTTTATTCTCCACTTCAATTTTTAATGTCAATAAGAAATATTCCTTTTTTAAATAAGACTAAATTAAACCAAAATTTTCTTGATAAAAATAACTCTAAATTTTAACTTTTGATTTTTTATTTAATTTATGATTCTCTTATATCATTAAATGATGTGATTCAATGATACTAATGCCCATTTCCAATTATAGAGACTTTATTTCAAAATCTCTTTTTAAAAAGGAATAGTTTGCTATCCTTAAATCCAGAAAAATATATGGAAAATATTTTTCCAAAAAACAAAAAAGGGGGTAAGGATAATTATACCAATGCTATTTGTATCGATTGAAAAATGATAACAAATTACGTTGCATCATATTAGAATTTAGTTGAAAATTTGATCGATTTGGAGTTATATGGTCTGAATTTAACTATGAACTTATTCGAATAATCTAATGCAATTTTTTTAGAATTTTTTGAAAAGTGATTTCAACCTTAAATTTAATTTTATCAAAATGTTGTTTTTTAAGGTATTTTACTATAATATTCGAGCTAGACCCAAACTCTAATCTTAATATGAAGTCCAATTTAATTTAAATTGGTAGAAATTACAATTTGCTCCCGTTGTTTGAATAAAAGTCTAAGAAGGCTCGTAACGTTGTATCTGGTATAGTTCATCCTCTAACATTAACAAAATAGAATAATTTTTCCCAAAAGGAGTCTCTCTGTCGCGTTTTGTTAGTTAGACATGATGCCTCTATTATGGTAGGAAAAACACATGGCATGCTAGATATTCTCATATACCAACCTGGCAGTTAGTATGTCATATACCATTCATATTGTTTTCTAGGAATTTATTTATTAATTATTTAAAAATAAAAAATGTTGATTTGATTTTACACCTCAAATTGCTATGACACCATCTGTAAAATTCAGTAACACTAGCCCATTAAATCGTTAAAACCTAAACACTCATCTATGTGTTACATTGCCCTCCATTTCTATGATTACTTTTCATTTGTCTCCCTCTATCTTTGATTTCTTTTTTTGCCTTATTAACCCAGATGATAACCCCCTAGATAGCTTATTACAAGAAAAATTAACAACTAATAGTGTTATGCAAGAGCTCATAAAAATAGGAATCTGGTTTGTAAGGTTATTCCAAGCAATGAAACTAATCTCAATGACCCATATTCCTGGAAAAGATCAATAGGGATTGTTCCCAAGAGAATTACATCACTTAAAAACTTATAAACTACCAAGCCTAGTGTTAGACCCTTAAGTCATGATAGCGGGATCGTGTAGACATTGGCGAGCCTTGACCAGTGTTCAACAAACAGAACAACGAAACAAGGTAAAGACTTATGAGGAGGCAAGGATGAAAAGGGGCAACGCCAAGCGTTGGCATATATTGGTGCGCATTGGCGAAAATCTTCAATTAGATGTGAGATCAAAAGAAGGCTTAAGATGGATGTTAGGTAGAAGGTTAGCTATATCACACGCATGATGGGAATATGGAAGAGTTCCAAGGTTAGTTAGCAAGTAGATCAAGTATGGTGCAAGTTTTAGGAGAGTTTGGGACCTTGCTCGAGTTGACTTTATTGCTAAGTTCTTAATAGACTAAAGACTCAGTAGGTGCTCAAGTGGACGGACCACGGCTAATAAAGTTGGCATGGGTAAACATTGGACGAACTAGTGTATTATTAACTTAGATAACTCATCATTAACGAATAAAGATGAGAATATCTTAGGTGATATGGCGAATAAGATCATAGTGGATGAACATCAGCTTTAAGAGACAAATTATGTGGAAAGATCAACTAAACAAAAAGGAGATCTTCATGGATATAGATAATCATTCCTAGATAATATAATCTTTTATATTGTTATTATGATGTTGCTCAATCCTATTAAATAGATTCCTAATTGGATAGAGATGTCCTCTATTAGTTAGTTTGATATAATCTGATAAGGATAAGATATGATAAGATTGTGATCTTAGCTAGTAGAGTTCTAGTAGGATTTTAACTTAGTCATCTAAAGGTGCCTATAAATAACTGATTTGAGTCTTGCTCTCAGAATCAAGAAGAGAGTGTTGTAAGATATAGAGATTGGGAGAGTATTCCTTTATATACATTGAGGGAAGTAATAAAGGGTATCAAAGACCAACCTTAAAGATGATCAAACCAAAGATATCATTGTTGAAACTTGGGCCTAAAGAATACACTAAATTTGAAGTCAAAAGGTTAATAATTCCTACAGATGGTGTCGTGGTTATTTATGGTGTGAAATTATAATAACATTGTTTTTTTATTTTTAAATAATTGATAATTACATTTTTAAAATTAAATTTAAGTATTATATGACATGTTAACTGTCAAGTTGGCATCTAAGTTTATTTAGGATACCTAGTGTTCCACCAAAAAGGGGCATTACATCTAATTAATGGAAACCAGGGTAACTTTCTTTAGGGAAAACTATTCTATTTTATAAATGTTAATATGACAGGGGTTTCTCAGCCTTCTCTTTAAATGTTGAGGGCAAATTATACTTTTTCCTATTTAAATTTAGCCTATTAACTTTGGATGAAATAGACTTAAATTTACCTTCTCTATTAAAAATTTTACCATTATATATTGTAATCACCGTATAGGTTGATAAAGTGATGTAGTGAGAATATAAATTAAGAAATTAAGAAAAATTTAAAAATAAAAATTCTCTCTTTCAAACCCCCTCTTACCAACTATTTTTAATCTTTCATAAACCTCAATCCTTAAATATCTTGTGCTCCTCTAGTCAGTATCAAAGTTATCAACGTCTATCTTCACCACCATAAATGATAAAATTATTATTCCTCTATCATCAAAGTTGTCACTTCTTATGAAATTAGCACTTCACACATCAATTTAATTTAGAGTTTGTTTCAATATGAAAATTCCTTAATTATGCTAAGATCTTTTTCAAAACTATTAACGACTAATCCTAAGTTGATTAATTGAAACCTATTTTAATTAAAATCCCTAAAATTGTTAATCCAATATATGAATTTTTATATTAGGTTTAACCCTAATTTGAAAGATTTATGTTGACCTATATGTAAGTTTGCTTACAACTCTTTTAACTGATGTTAGATCCATTCATACAAAGGATTTCTTAATCTTAATTGTATAAAATAAATAACAATTTAATATACCAACAATATTAATTTAAGAATAGTTAAGAACACATAATCGAATCTTCATAAATAATAAATTAATTAATTAAAATAAAAATCCCTACACGATACATTCCAAGGTTTATCTTGTCTAGGTACCATAAAGGGAAAACACAACATTAAAACTAAAGAGAAAACACAAAATCAAAGGAAACATGAATTTTAACTTTTCAAGATATTTGCTTTAGATTGATCAAATTTTACTCTAAAGGGTCTCCTTGCTTGTTCTTTATTCTTTCTATTATCTTAGGGCTTCCAATTGTGTCTCCTGAGTCTGCTTTTTGCTTTGCCTTTTATAGTTCAAAAATAAGGTTTTAGGCAATACATAAGCATGTACATGGCCATGTTGATGGTTATGACGTTGATGGTTATGTACTTCAAAAATCATGATATCCTCAAATGTAGGGCAAACACAAACTTTAAATGAGAATACAGGCAAATACAAAAGCACGTACATCTCCAACACGAGCGAGTTCATGGTTTTGTAAGTCTTTGAAACTTTAAGACAACTTGTTTTGCATGAAACATGGTCACATTAAAGTATATAGGATCTCTAGATAACGCGAAAACGAGCATATACACAACTATACAACTTTTGGAAACTATAAAAACAACTTGAATCATGTGAAACCTGACCATGTTACAATACACAGGCAAGTATGTAACATCCCGTTACTGTCATTAAGGGTATTTTGGTAATTTCGAGTCATACTGATAGGTTTCACTGCATTCATTAACTGAGCATGATACTGGCCTCTAATTATAGAGGAACAGGCTTAT
>JANIHY010000002.1:37055383-37067327 GCA_027479065.1 Erythroxylum brevipes
TCTGGTAGTGAACCTTTATCGTGGGATACGTGTCGGTGTGACCTTCGGGTTTCCCGATGTGTACCCTACGATGAGGGAGCGCTACAAAGTACATGGATGTGTTAACTCCCATTATGTTTCCTGTAGTTTCATAAAATCAAAATAGCTTTAAATTAGCCTAGACTTGTCTGAATTTGTTCAATTTGCTCCAATAAGTGAATTGATGTCTACCTAAAGTCTAGGCAATAAATTTGGTGTATTTTGTACTCATATCTTATATTCAACTGAATGAATGAGCTTATTTTGTTGAATCCACATAATTACTAACAATAATAGATACATTTTTATTTTCTAATGAAAAGAATGACTACGTTCATACTACTTATACTAAAATTTTAAAATAAAATCTAAAATAAATCTTACAATTATTTTAAATAATATCAACCTCTACCCCTTCTTTCTCTCTAATACACATCTCAAAGTCTTGCTTTATAATTTTTAATTACTCATGATGTTCATTTGTTTCATATATACCTCTAGTGGGTGTCGAATCCAACAAATATAATCCTACTCTAATCATAAATAAATTGTTTATTTCAATAAGGAGGGTCGAATAAGGGAATGGTAAACCTTATTAATTAACAAATCAAAATAAAAAAAGGGGGTTTAAAGATGGAAATTGAAATATATTAAAAGAAAAATCAGGAAAACAAATCTAGAATGCAATTTAATGAAATAAAATAACAACGAACATCTAATCTAAAATATAATTTCAGTTTTAATTATTTGAATTTATCATTGATGCAAAGATAAACTCTTCTATTTCTTAATAAACTAGTTATAGATGTTAACAAACTCTAATAACCTATCTCTTCTTACCTCTTTGTTAACTAAAACATACACTTTGATTAATTATCTTATTAATAAACAATCCTAAACAAGATCTTAGGACTTAAATGTATTGATATTGTTAAAAATTAAAGAGACCGCTAATTTTAGATAAGATATACGAACTTATTTAATTTAGACTGCATGATATATCCATATAATATGAGTGAAATATCCTATATTGAACTCTATTATTTTAGTACTAAGTATCATAACATTCAAACAATTATGCTTTAATAATTCCAATTGGTAATATATTAGCTTCTCAAAACTCCTAAATGGAGCAAAACAAAGGTAAAAATAGTTGGACCCACTAACTTTAGTAGGACATGATCCATTTAATTTAATCATGTTTATTTTTTGAAGGTATCATATCAGGGGACTGATCCTATGTCCCAAAAATGGTGTACCTACTTTGTCCCAATGCATCTCATCAATTTTTTTGTGTCGAATCCACACAAATAGATGGATGGGATGCATTGGGACAGAATAGGTACACCATTTTTGAGACAGAGGATTTGAAGGGATCATATCAACCAAGGTATGGGCAGCTTTATGCTCATATATATTTTGAAATTTCTTTTAGTAGTCACATCAATTAAGGTACAGGCACACCTTATGCTCAAACCATTTTTAGAATTTTTTCTAAGGTTTTTCGTTATTTTCAAACTTTGCCTCTTTTCTCATTTTTTGTTAAATCTCCACTTTTAAGGATCCAAATCTCGAATCTACTCCTTAAAACACATGATACATGATTATAATTCATAATTATAGGTGGTCGGGTCGGCTGTATTGGGCCCAAATCCAATCTCACAGGCCGACCGGTTCACCTCATCCCCATAGACTAATTTGGGCCTGATTCACACATCAACAGCATGTACGTAAAGAGACGTGAAGAGCTAAAACCTAGCCAAAAACCATATATAAGGTATTATTCTCCCATAATTGAGGTACGCGATCATAACCTAGTTGTTTTCTCTGATTTAATCAACCTCACCTTCACCAAAAGACTGACATGAGCGTCGGAGGGGCTCATCGGGACACAACCCCCGACCAGCCTTCCTTGTTTTGCAGGTGTATTCTCGACGTTGACATCACAGAACGTTGCCAACCGATGGATCCAAACGGCAACGCACCATTCGGCCAGAATCCGGCTGAACCAATAGGTATTTATCAATCAAAACATAGGGAATTAATATGAAATATATGTTCTTTATCCATGCTATCAACTTCTCCAACTTTCCTTTGTAAGGAAAAAAAAAAAAAACACTTCTACTTCTTTCAACCTCCTTCAACGCAGATACATTCCCTAACTTTTGAATTAAATAGACAGTCTTGAAATTTCTCAATTATCAACGAGGTATTTAATTTAATATATTCCAAAAATCTTCTGCTCAGATTATTATCACCCTATAATGTCGTTAAAGAAGCATCTAGTCCATATAAATTAGAAGAGAAGCCACACCACACCTAGGAACAAAGAAACTAAGCATCAAGGAATGACAAAAGAACAGAGAAAAACAAACCAAAAGCTTTTTATGACTGCTAGAGCAACATAGAAGAAGGGATTACGAAGAAGGCGTAAAAAAGAGGAATTAGGGATTAGGAATTTGCTAAACAGAGAACCACAAACATCCGCACACTTTGCCCGTCTTCTTTCTGACACATCTTCTTCGATGCAACTGACGACATTCGCAGAAACCTCATGTGATATCAGTGAACTGAAAGGTACAAGGCTCTTTCTCATTTAGTTGTTGCATATATGATTTTTAAAATGGAAATAAAGCGGGTTTCTGTTACTTAGCCAAAGTCAACTGCTTGTTCATGAAGTTTAGTGCCACGCTGCGATATGATTTGAGGTTTTTCGCTTGATGTTTGGAGCTTCAATTTCAAAACCGATGTCCCATTAGTTTCTTACTCGTCGGTTCCCATCATTTTCAAGGCTCAATTGTTATGGTTAAGCTTGACACTGTTATGATGTTGATTATGATGCCAGTCCTAGCCAAAACAGCTGAGGAAATGGATATCTTTGTTGATATAAACTTAGGGAGCTGGATTATTCATTAATTACGTTGATTCTACTGCTTTGTTTTTGCCTTGGTTACAAAAGATTGGATTTTCCTAAGCTTTCTAGTTGTCCTCAATTTGTTGTTAAGTTTGGTAGACATTTTTGTTCGCTTCATTGGCTAATTGTTCTGACCGAAAATGGGTGGATAAGAGATTTAATAGGCACTCCAACCTTTTTTCATCACCTTGTTTCAAGTTCAATAGCATTTTATTTGAGTTTTGACAAGGCTTTATTCATAATTCAGATTAGGATGAACAAAGTAGCTCCATTATTCGGGTTTATTCCTTCAAGATGCAGAGTTTCCATCTTTCAGGTGACTGAAAAGTTTGCTAGTCTTGTAATAAAGGCAAAGCCCAATATAATTTTTTTTTTCATATCATGGATATAAATTGATGGCTTTTTATTATGATTGTCAATGAAGAAACTTGTTCCTTTCATTTTCAGTTATCTCCCACAACTTATGTCAAGTGTTCCAGGAATCACGTTGGACAGCCAGTCCCTCAATCCACAGCTAACGAGAATAGGTGATATCTTTTGTTTCATAATTCACCAGCCATTATTCTTTGTTGATATCTTGTTTAGCTTTTCTTTCACTTCATTTTGAATTCATGCAGTTGCTTCTATGATCTGATGTTGATGTATACTCTAGATCTTGACAGAATTCATGCTATATTTCTTTGAGCACCATCAGCCATGATGATTGTTGTTTTACTTAGTATGCAATTGCTTCAGTGGTAGCATTAAATGCAGGAAGATAATAAAGAAGGAAGGAAAGAAAGAGCATCAATTGTGGAAGAAAAGAGAGTCATCAGGATCTGGGAAAAAGGCCCAAAATCTTGTTAGAATTGTAGGTTCATTAGTCTTCTTTTTTTTTTGTCACACTGAAAATAGGGAAGCCTAGTGTATAATTGAATTGGTTGAACATGATAACATCAATAAGTTCCTATATGGGAACAGTAAATAACACAAAAAAGAAAAAAATATGAACTACAATGAAGTCATGTGACTTAACTTTGTTTAAAAAGGCAGGTCTCCGAACTTCCTAACGAGAAAGAGGCTGTTTACGGGGCACTAGACAAATGGACAGCCTGGGAAGCAGAATTTCCAGTGATAGCAGCAGCTAAAGCTTTGAAAATATTGAGGAAGAAGAGACTATGGCTACGTGTAATTCAAGTATGACATTTTTGTTGTCAATATGGATTAGCTTTTAGAATTTAATGCAATATAAAGCATGATTTAATGGATATCATCTGCTTGTTACACTATCTGTTGATTAGCATTCATATGTTAACATAGTTAGATTTTTTATTTATCGAGGCCCAATCTGATGTAGGAGCTGCCTAACTAGCTCAAGTTTATTTAGGAATGATCTTGATGATTATCTCTTCTTTTAGTGAAATCTTTCAAAGGCACAAATCTTGTGGAACTTCATAGGTGACCATAATTAGAAAACTTCATATGGTATAATTCTTACCTACTGGATCATGAATATGACTTGTGTTATAAAATACAAACCCTCCTTCATTATGGATAATTATGTAATTATGACAAAAGATAAGGGTTGAGTTGGAGAAAAAAATCTAGCGATGATGTGGAAATTTATGGATAAATTTAAAAGCTTGTGGATAAGGATGAGTTAATTGATGTGTCAAAAAAGTGGCCAAATTGTATTTGAAGTCTTGTGGATAAGGATGAGTTAATTGATATGTCAAAGAAGTGGCCAAATTGTATTTGAAGTCGTTTAGCATGTCTATATATATGTGTTGTTATAATCATTTATATGTGTGAGAAAAAATAAAGAGTATTTGAAAAAAGAAGTGTTTTGAGAGCCGTAGCTCTTTGTGAAAAAAAAATATTGAAAGGAAAAGTACAGTAGCATTTAGAGAGAAATATTTGTATCTTGTATGTATCCTTTGTATTCATAAACTTTGTTATCAATACAAATACATATTTTGTGAAAGTTCTTTTATTTGGAGCCTATCAAAGCTGCCAACAAGTGGTATCAAAGCAAAGGTTCGTTTGTTCGTGAATTAGTGAAGCAATGGCCAACTTGGTCCAGCCTCAAGTTTCAAAATTAACAAAGACAAATTATGAGAATTGGAGCATCCAGATGAGAGTGATGCTTAGTTCCTATGATTTATGGGATATTGTTGATGATGGATATACTGAGCCCGTAGATGCAACTGCTAAAGCGGCCTTATTAGATGCCGAGAAAAAGACGTTGAAAGAAAACTTGTTGGAAGCTTTGATGGGCTCCAAATAAAAGAATTTTTACAAAATATGTATTTGTATCATAACAAAGTTTATGAGTATAAAGAGCACCCACAAGATACAAGTATTTCTCTCTAAATGCTACTGCACTTTTCCTCAATATTGTTCTCTCACAAAGAGCTACGACTCTCAAAATACTTCTTTTTTCAAATACTCTCTATTTTTTCTCATACATATAAATGATTACAAGAACAAATATATAGACATGCTAAATGACAATTTGACCACTTCTTTGGCACATCAATTAACTCATTCTTATTTACAAGACTTCAAATATAATTTGGCCACTTCTTTGACGCATCGGTTAACTCATCCTTATCTACAAATTTCTTCCACAAGCTTCTAAATTCATCCATAAATTTTCACATCATCACTAGATATTTTTCTCCAACTCAAGCCTTATCTTTTGCTATATAAATCGTCATTGCCCATGTTAGGAAGTAAGAGGATGCTGCTATTCTTACTCAGGGTTCTTCATATGACACTTCTGGAACTGCTTATGTAAATCTATTAATAAGATTGGAACAGAGTCTGGCAATTTGACAAAAGAGGTTGTGTTATGGTAATAATCCTGTACTGCTTCTGGTTTCTGTGTTATGGTAAAATGGACTTCCTGTTTGCATATTATTTATAGACTTTATATTATAATACTTGATCTTTAGGTTGGATGCTACAAATGAATATTATCGTCGGTAATACACAGGTGGCAAAGTGGATGTTAAGTAAAGGTCAAGGAGCAACAATGGGAACATATGACATCCTTCTGCTAGCATTTGATATAGATGACAGGGTAGATGAGGCTGCATCACTATGGAACATGATTTTACACACGCACTCACGCTCTATTTCAAAGCGCTTGTTTGCAAGGATGATCTCTTTGTACGATCATCATGACATGCAAACTGAGATAGTAGAGGTAACTACAGAATCAAGCATTCGTCCAGTTGCAACTTCTCACTAGTTTTCTGTGTCTGCTTTGCTGTTTCTGTTCTTGCCTTTTGTTTTCTATAGTTTCATGTGATTGTACTTGCATCAACTTGTTAGACATATGTATTATTGTACTGACAATTTCTAATAATGAGATCACAGGTATTTGCGGATATGGAAGAGTTGGGTGTAAAACCAGACGAAGATTCTGTCAGGAGAGTAGCACGGGCATTCAATAAATTAGGGCAAGAAGAAAAGAAGAACTTAGTTCTCAGAAAGTACCTGTCAAAGTGGAAGTATATCCACTTTAAAGGTGAAAGGATAAGAGTGAGGAGATGGATAGATCAGGATGGTGGTTGGAGGCATCAAACTGGAGCAAACTGGCATCAAAGATAATCTGACCAAATTTGTTTTTGTTAATCACTGTTTGAAGTAAAGGTCCACGACGTGCTTAACATCAAGAGTTATTGGATCTAAGGGCATTCAATCTAAAGCTTGCGAATGAGCTTGTGCACCATCACTTGTATGTAACATTTGGCCAACGGAACTTTTCTTTAAGGCCCCTGCACCAACAACGTTATGAAGGGAACTTACATGGGTGCTAAGGTGACAACTTAAAATGGGAAGTTAATGGGTGCTACGACATGGAGGTCATCAACTTTAGAGCTCTATTTTAACCATAGTACCTACTAAATTCTGATGCATCAATGAGCCTTTCTGATCCAGCAATGAAGCGACTCACAGTCTTCATTTGAAGTTTGGCCATCATCCAGTTTATTGCTTTCGAGTCTATGGTTTGGAAATGTACCGAATCAAAGTTTCAGTTGCAAGCAAAAGCTGGCATTCGATTCTCCATTGAGAAAACTATTGTGTGCAGATGTTTACTTTCAACTGATGTTTACTTTTAACTGACCAAGAGTACGTAGCAAGCGCAACATAAGAGATACACAAGCAGGATATGGAGTAAAAGAAAACAAGAGAGGACGCAATATCAACCAAGAACGCCAATATGCGAAACAAGAAAATATAAACCTAGGCCAAAGATACAACAACAGGGCTTCTTACATTATGGTAGTTATCTTTCCAACTGTACCACCCAAAGGCAAACCCATTCTTGTAGTACTTCTTTGCCCTGACAACATCTGTTGCTTTTACTGTTATAGTGAAGTCTCTCTTCTGCCCAACTCGATTAAAGAGCAAAATATTATGCGAGGACTCAACAGAGATTCCTAGTGGCGGTTTGGCGGTAAAGAAGTAGACACTATTTTTTGCCCCAACATTTGTCACAGTTCTCTTTACAGTTACACTACCACTGAGCTTAGAAATTGCAAGTGATGGATAGTTGAGAGTGTTCGTTGGCTGACGAAGTTCGGGACATCTGAAGCCTTGGATCAAGCTGGAGCCATAGTTGCAAAGATACAGGACATAGTCTTCAAACGAGGAATCGTATACCAGGCCAGGGTCTGATGCCCGAGCTGGCCGGAAATGGCCCGCCCCGTACTCGAAGGGTGTTGCAAGATTCCCGTTCTGATCAGTTATCGGGTTTCCCAAGTTGTTCCTAATCCCAGCTTCATTTGGACATGAAAAGGCATTAGAAACTAATGGATGCAAGGAAATTTATGAACAGACTCTGGTAAGGATGTTCAAATTTATATTACCTGTGGTGATGAGAGCAGATTTTATAGCAGCTGAGCTCCAGTGAGGGTGTACAGCTCTGACAAGTGCAGCTGCACCCGCAACATGAGGAGTAGCCATAGATGTTCCTGTGTCGAAGTTAAATTTAACAGATCGATGATCAAATGAATACTTCGTAGGTGATGAACCTCCACTCCACGCCGCTAATATGTATACTCCTGGAGCTGCGATGTCGGGCTGTTGAAGAATAGTCCAAGAGATTTTGTGAACTGGAAAGAGACTATGTACATATATGATTATAGGTTGAAGCGTAAAAAGTTGTTTCTTGATCTGTGAAAAGTATTATACCTTGAGGATGTTAGAATCAAGAGGACTTGGACCTCTGCCAGAGAATGCAGCGATGCAAGGTGCAGGCTTCTGATTTAACACCGTTCTAGGTTCTTCAAGAGTGACCAATGGATTCTTGGTATATTTGATGTAGTTGATGATTTTAATGGCATCTTCGGCCCCGACAGCGGTCCCAGGAAGAAAATGGGGATCGGCTATTACATGTTCACCACCGAATGCACGAGTGTTTCCTAAGATGAAACCAGCACCACCTGCTCTTTTCACTTCAAAACTTTTTCCAACTCTAATTCCAAGCCCCCTCATGCACATCACAACCTTTCCCTTCACCTTTTCAGGATCAAGGGAATCAGGCAGGCACTGGCTGCATTACAAATCCACGTATATTATTGATCATCATATACGATTTCCGTTACATGTATTTGCATCAAACACTACTTAAAATAAACGGCAGCAAATAAGAATAAGTCAGAGGTTACTGAAGCGCCTACTTGGATTCATCTTTGTGAACATGAGCCCCAACAACATCTTCAGCCAATACTACTGGAACATCTGTCAAGCGCTTGTATGGGGTAATAGTTTGTCCCTACAAGTCATAGATCCGTCTATACTTGAAAAAAACAGAGGTTACATTGACCCAATGGCTAGCAAAGTTGATGTATTTCGTACCCTTATTTCCTTGCCGTTTCCAAGTAAAACAGAACCAAAAAACTCACGATCCAAGGTGCTGGCAGCAACCGTTAAAATCCAGGGAGCATTATTTGACAAGGTAGAGGGGGCCGGACCGGTGTTGCCTGCGGCGGCAACGACAATGACATTTTTCTGCACGGCATGGAATGCACCAATTGCTATAGCATCACCCTCATAAGGGTAGGGCTTAGCCATGCCAATGGAGAGGCTCAACACATCAACTCCGTCAGCGACGGCGTCGTCGAGAGCGGCCAGCATATCCACTCCGAAGCATGTGTTGCCTACGGCTTTTTCTTGGTTTGGAGTAGCCCAGCAAGCCTTGTATATCGATACGCGGGCTAAAGGCGCTCCGCCGTAGGCTGTGCCGCTAGCAAACCCACCTAAGGCCGAAGCGCCGGGAACAACCCTGCCTGCCGCTATGGAAGAGCAGTGGCTCCCATGGCCGTCCGTGTCACGTGGCGAACGGTAGTCTTCGGTGGCATTTAGTGGACCGTACTCCTGCTCGAAAGCCTTAATGTAGTATCGAGCTCCAATAATCTTGCTGCAAAATGTTCAAACTCATTAAGTGCTATGCAAGTGCAGAAAATGATTTGATAATGAAATTTTTATTGGTGCTAATCTATGGTAGAGTAGTTGAATGATTATAATAGATCTAAAGAGATGAAGGAATTTTAAGAAAAATGCGTCGATACATGCCAATAATTGGCATGAAGTTCTGGAAAATGTATGGGCCATTCCAAGGAGAGAAACAAGAAATAAAAAGAAGCCAAAACTATTAACTGCAGGTCAGATTACTTCCTTGTTTGTTCGAAATGGACAAGCACAATGCATTTTCATCGTTTACGCAAAAGACACATAAAAACGTGTGGTGTAGCTCAGAATTTGAAGACCCATTTTCTGAGAACCAAATTTGGAAAATCCTTACGAGGGTTAGTAATTAATCAAATCCACTGGAACAGAACAAAGGTGGCTAACTACATTGTTCTTTTTTCTTTTGGTGACGCAGGAATCTCAGATAGTCATTTGCGGAGAAAAATGTTTTTGTTTTATTTTACCTGCGGGAATCAGATTAAGGAGACCCTTAATGTTTTCTATTTGACGTGCGAATGGAAACTAGGACAAATGTATCTAGTTGGCTCTGTTAATTAAGTCCAGATCTCTTGTCTAATATTACGGTGTCTTATTGTATTCAATGAATTTCAGCCGTTTATTTATATAGGTCTTGTGTAAGTTCTGCATAGATCCGTAAAATAAATAGTTGAGATTTCATAAGATAGAATAAGACAAAATAATATTAGACAAAAAATCTTGGTTCATGTTTACTTACTTCCACGAGCAAGAAAGATTTAAAAAAAAGAAGAAGTTAGTTTATGATAGACCTCCGGTGTGTCTGGCTGAGAGATATCTGCACGTTGAACTAGTTCACGTGTACACTTAAACTTTCCCAACAGACATTTTATACGGTGTCACAGTGCTCAAAAGGCAAAACAGCTATAGATAGTAATACAGATGCTCAAAACATTGTTTTGATCAACACTCACCTATTGCAATGCGACTTGTTAAAAGCCACTCCAGTTTGGCAGATTCCTTTCCATGATCTCGGAATTGGTTCCATCCCTTCGTCGCTGAAACTCGGAGACTCTGGCCACACACCTGAAATGAATAGAGAAAGAAAGAAAGACAGAAACCACTGTTAATGATCACATGCAATAACAGAGCCAGGCCCTCGTGACAAATCATCGGCAGTTTCATATACAAGAATATTGAAACGTTATCAAAATGATAAGACCAGGGACATGAACGTTATGGAGAAGACAAAAAATCATACTTTGCGGTCCGTTTGGTTTTGTTACTATATATAATATAGCATGGTATTGTTAACTAACCACTGTCCATGATTCCGATTATGATGTTCTTGCCATATCCAGCTATTGGTAGCAAGTTCCTGTGACTTCCAAAAGGATGGTTCAAGCTTTGCCCGTCTTTTAGGCCTACAAATTCCCATGACCTTGTTGTTTGTAGTGAATATGCCTCGTTTCGGAAGACCGATATCACTTCTTCCATTTCTGTAACAACAAAATTGTATACTGTTTGATAGAGAATATACTTGGTAGATGGAAGAAAATCCATGTGGTAGTTTCTGTACCAGAGAGCCTGAAGGCTTCATCTGAAGTCAGCAATGCAGCGAAGCCATTGAGAGTGTGCTTGTAGCTGTAAAGCAACGAAGCTTTGGCTTCTTCTTCAGTTTCTTTCACGGCCTGCAAATACGAGTGATGTGTTGCCTCTATCTCGTCCAGTGCTTTATCTCCTTCGTGCCCTCCAAAATACACTACATAAGCCTGTGGTTACACTAAATTAATCATATGATATTCACAAGAAAGAAGAGAAGAAAAGTACTTCGCTCTCACAGTCATTAAAAGAGAAAAAGATAAAGATGGGATTCGCTTCATTCATATAAAAAGGAGCAAGAAAAGCTGACCATTGTCTCTGCACATGACACAAAGTGAGGGAGAAGAAAAAGGAAGAAAATGAAGATACTCTCCATCATTGGAGGTAGAAGAACAGTAACACAAATCTTGTACTCGTAAAGGGGTATTTATATATTTAATCGATAGCTAATATTTGACAGTTATCACCCAGATAGAAACGTCCAACAACTTCATCGTGAGGACTTAGGTGCATATATATGACTTTAGATGCACTTATGGAATATCTGCAAATTAGAATGAAGATTTCTCTATTTTCGATTGGGGAGTGGGGATGGGTTTCCTATCCTATAGGATTTCTTAGAAAAGGAGGATTCTTACTGCTTCAATTTAAATGAGTGCCTAACTCTGTGGGCTATGTATATATAGATATATAAACCGAATTACTTTTACACAAAGAAATAGACCTAATTATTTTTAGCAATGTTGTCAAAATCGGACTAGAAGTGAAACAGGTAAGATAAGAGATTTAAGATTTAAATAGTTTAACTATTATTAGATCATCATAAAATTGATTGAAGATTAAATAAAATTAAATAATTTAAAAAATGATTGAAGAAAACTATTTTTACCAATTACAAAATTTAAAGTTTAATTAAGAAAGTAGGCTTTTAAATAAAAATTAATCATTTTATTTTAAGTTATAAAGGTTGAT
>JANIHY010000002.1:37144002-37154840 GCA_027479065.1 Erythroxylum brevipes
ATGAATTGAGGGTCAACAAGTGCATAATCACTTAAGAAATTAGGGCCAATTTATAGTATAAATTTGGCTCAATCAGTGCTGGTCGTACAGACGAAGCCATAATGGGAATAAGTTGCTGAGATAAGGGTGGAGAGTTATTTGTATCGCAAATGGAGGAGACAGATAGTCGATCTTGTGACGTATATGGAAAGTGATCATCAATGAAAACAACATGGCGGGAAGTGTATATTTTGTTGGTACTCGGGTCAAGACAGAGATACGCAAACTGATTGGAGGAGTAGCCGACAAATATACATGGGGTATATAGGGGTTGAAGTTTATGGATGGTGTAGGGACGTATCCAAGGGAAACAAAGACAACCAAAGGAGTGTAGATGTTTGTAACTGGGTGGCTGATGAAATAGTTTTTGAAGAGGAGAGTGGATATGTAGTGTTGGTGTGGGTAACCTATTGATAAGGTAAACAGTTGTTCGGACAGCATAAGACCAGTAACTGGCAGGAAGTTTGCTTTGATGGAGGAGGGCTCTAGTGGTTTCAATAATGTGACAGTGATCACGTTCAGATAACCCATTTCGTTTAGGTGTGTGGGGTGGAGTGGTAAGGTGATTTATACCATGTGTGGCCAAAAATGGTTTTAGTTTGATAAACTCCCCTCCATTATCAGAGTAGAGGGTTTTAATAGGAGTGTCAAATTGATTTTCAACATGCTTGCGAAAGTTGATAAAAGTAGAGAAAACATTAGATTTGTTCGTTAACAGGTAAACCCATGTAAATTTGGTGAAGTGATCAACGAAAACAACATAGTAGCGAAATCCATTGACAGAAACCAATGAAGCAGGGCCCCAAACATCAGAAAATATTATTTCTAAAGGCTTAGAACTTTGTATCCGAAAAGCTGAAAAAGGAAGTTTGTGACTCTTTACACACTGACAAGAGACACACACAGCTGAGGAATCCATACAAGATCCTAACTTATGGGTCGACCGAAGGAAATTAAACACCTTATTTGATGGATGACCTAATATATGATGGAGTACTGGAGGACTATGAAGATTGGTGTGGAAAACAGATGGTTTGAGGAGCAGGAGACATAGATCATAAAGATCATTGTGGTAAGAACCTGTAAGAAGCACTGTCTTGCTCGACAGATCCTTCACCTGAAAACAGTTGGGAAAAAATTCAATAGATACGTTATTGCTGGTGCACAACTGTTTAACTGAGAGGAGATTTTTGTTTATTTTGGGTACATGCAAAACATTATCAAAGACAATCGATTTTTATGTAGTGGGAAGAGAGAAACTACCCGTATGATCGATGGATACTTTATAACCATCGCCAACCTGCAGATTATCAGGACCTCTATACTGGGAGTGCATGGACAAATTTTTCAAGGCATTGGTAACATGATGAGTAGCACCCGAATCAAGAATCCACTGACCTTTAGAGGATGACCCGTCCGTGTGAATAGTGTAAGCTCCAGGACCACGATGTGGACATGGAGAGGATGATGTATGCCTGTTTTGATTTCTAATGGGCTTCCCATGCAGTAGCCAACAGGTTTTGGCTGTGTGACGAGGTTTGTCACAGTATTGACATATGATCTCGGACTAGTCAGGCATTCCAGAGGCAACGATTAAGCTGGGAGTGTGGAGTTTGATAATTGGTGGTCGACTAGAAGATCCATTGGTATTGGATCGACCATAGTGACGTTGAGAACTAGAATGTTGTTTGCTTAAGACGTGCACAGATGGGACCTAAACCGAATCTTCAAGCCGTGTTTGCCATTCTAGAAACCTCTCAAAGTCGACAAGTTTTTCATGCAAATCATTGAAACCGATTGGAGTTTCGAGAGCACGGATAGCAACATTGACATCTTTGAAATCAGTAGTCAAGCCATTCAGGGTGTGGATTACCAAATCCGTATCATCGATAGGGGAACTGACAAGGGCTATCTCATCCGCAAGGCTCTTAATTTCCTTCAGATATTCAGAAATTGTTCTGCCACCCTTCCGAATACAAATTAGTTTTTCTTTTAAGGACAATAGTCGAGAACGAGATGTACCTGCGTATGTTTTGGCAAGCAGATCCCAGGCCTCTTTGGAGGAGTGAACAGCGCTAAGGAGAGTAGTTATATTTGGTGCAACAGTGGTCATCAAGGCGTGGAGAATAAACCAATCTTGTCTGATCCATATGTCTAGTTCAGGATCTGTTGAAACTAGGCAAGGTATAGTGCTATCAACATACCCCTTCACATTGTAGCCAATGAGTAGGGCACTAACCTGGACTCTCCAGGCAGGGAAATTTTCTCCATTTAATTTGGAGTCAGATGAAAAACCTGTGGTGAACATGATTAGGTTTTGAAGAATAGAGGCTTCGGTATTGATAGCAAGCGTAGCGGTTGTAGCAGATTCAGTATCATGAGACATGGTTATGTTTGTTGAGGATAGACGAAAAGAAAATTGGTAAAGAGAAAAAAAATATTATCGTTAAGCCAGAGGCTCTGATACTATAAAGGGTATGGAATAGTTTCCAGCAGAAGTGTTGTGTGTTGCGTAATGTGTATGAAAATATATATACAGAGGATTGTTGTAATAAACTATATACTAAGTATCTACGAGGATATACACGAATGATACAGTATCAATGCAAATATACATAACAGATATATGCAAATCTAAGTCCTATTAAAGAGAATTAAAACATGCACAATACATGACTCGATTATGCATATGTAAATTTCAAACATTTTCTCATAAAATAAAAGCCATCTTTTGTACTCCAAATGCATAGTTGTTTCAAAACAATTCCATTTATCAAATACATATACATATTAGCATTTATTTGAAATTCAATTCTACTATACGTTGCCTAGGTTCAAAATTCACATATAAGTCATCATGCTTATCTTAGGATGTTCTAATCCTATTTGAGAAATATGGTCTTCCCTACTCACCTCAAAAGAAGGTATACACTCTCTTAACTTCAACAATCCTCGGTACGAGCTCCTTGATTCACAGCTCCCGAGCCCTTATACATATAAAAAAATATACGATGAGAATACTACTTCAACATAAATTTCATATGTTATACACCATCACATTAGCTTCCCTTTTTGCATTTTCTAAGGCATTTTATGCCTTTAATTCAAACTTACTCATTTCATGACATAATTAAGCACATTTTTCATCCAAGTATATTAGGCCATTATTCATCAATCTAGGCAACATTTCAAGTTTACTCTAAGTAAACATGAAAGTTTCTTTCCAATGTATACCATCAAAATCCTTAAATCTTATACCAAATTCACTTAGGCATTTTATCAAATACCTAATGTGCATGACTTTCAAGTCTCGTTTTAAATACGTTACCATAACAATTGATGCTCCTAACATGACTTATAGTAGCACTTCCCATCAATGACACATTTCACCACTCCATTCAAACCAATTCCTTTCATTTAAGCTAACATTCATCAATTACTCAACTCATCACATTCATCCACCTCTTCTCCATCATTTCGACCTACACTTAACCAACACACATTTTCTTCATTCTTTATCATCAATTCACATCATACATGCATAATTAACACCATAGAATTCATTTTGACCATCAATTTCAAAAGATATTAAAAAATTCACCAACTTTCACCTAAAGGGGGCAATTTCAGTTTTGACCTAATGAACCCTCTCAATGACATATTTCATTCATCTAAACCATGTTTCATGCACAATCAAGCATGGAGAACAACATATCTTAACACCAAACTCAAAATCCTAATGTAGAGAGAGATGGGACAAAATTTACCTAAACCTTCCTTTGGTGATATCTTCCAATCCTTTGATAATTTCTCAAATCTAATGATAGATTTGAGTTTCTTGACCCCAAATTAGCTTAGAACATCTTGATTGAGGTTGAAGAATCAAAAACTTGGTGGAAAATAGTTGATGGTAGAAAGTTGCCTCTTTCTCTCCTCTCTTTTAATTACAACAAAGTGTTTTAATGTCTAAATGAAGGGGTTGCATGGCCACACCATGTAGAAGGGTCTAGAATTTGACTCTTCTTTGACCAAGCATGATAAATTTACCATTTTGCCCTTAGGTATGTGAAATTACCATTATACCCTCTAAACTTTTCTAAATTTGCAATTAAGTCCAAAATTTAGAAATCTCCAAAAATTTTATTTTTATTTTGGTCCTTGGACTCTTGGAAATAATAATTAAGCCCCTTAACTTTATAAAATTACAAAATGGTTCTCCAAGAATTGAAAAATTACTATTAAGTCCTTTAACTTTTAACAATTTGCAAATAAGCCCTTATGTACTTCAAGTTTTCCAATTAAACTTTCTAAGTATCCAATAAGTATATAAATCATGTCTAATCACCTCTAAGACATTAGAACATATTTAACTTAGCCTCCATAGTCATATCCATCCAATGGACTCGGTTTTTCACACTTAAAAGCTTATATATCAGAAATCTCCAAGATTTCGCATACCGATAAACTCTAAGTTCATGTAAGGGCATATAACATTATATGTCACTGGCATACGTACCAAAAGGATTTAAATACATCTTTGAAATCATATACAACCATGCATATATCAATATTCAGTAGTGTCTCCAAATATAGAACAACACAAAGTGCTCAGAAAGTCCAGCATTACAAGTCCTCCCCTCCTGAAAAAAGTTTCGTCCTCAAAACTCCTATGTCAAGGACAAAAATAAATGGGGGGTACTGACATCTCATAGTATCTTCAATCTCCCATGTCCTCTCCTCAACCATCAGGCTAACCTAACCTTATGTGTAATGGTTACATCATTTTCTTCCTAATGTTCCTTTATGAAAAAGTTGTCTTTAACCTAACCTTATGTGTAATGTTTACATCCTTTTCTTCCTAATGTTCCTTTATGAAAAAGTTGTCTTCTTTTAATCATAAGTCTCTAAAAAAAATCTAACTACCATGATTCTTATGGCCGCTGAATGTAGACTCCCATTAGTCTTAATATATCCAAAAATTTACATAAACAACATCTCCCTTTAAAATATAATCTCCATCCAAATTATGACCTGTTTTCTGGTAAGAAACAGACTGGCAACCGATACTCAAACCTTAATAAATCATTATCAATATATCTTTTAACAAAACAGTTTCATAGAAGCATTAATAAGACATCAATAATCATTTTTCATGTTTTACACTTTCACTAATTTGGACTCTAAGGTCCTTAAAAATCAAGAAATAATACAAGGTTCCTGTACAAGGGTCTATCACAGGCAGTAATAGGGAAACAAGAATAACTCAAACCCTAGTCACTATTTTGTCAAGCCACTTTCACAGAGGTCAAGTAAGACCTATATCTACAACTTTCATTCTTTGAGTTTCTTCAAATTCATGCTCTAAAGATATGGAAAATAGATCGAAATAGAAAGATCAAATTGAAAATATAATTTCAACTTATCTTGATAACCTTTTTCCTTCTCCTCTCATTTTTGTTTTTTTCTCTCTCTTATAACCTTATGAAAGACCTTCACTCTTACTTCTATTGCCTTTTCATCCCTTTTCTTTAGAAAATTCAAGAAGGTCAAACTAATCCATTTGTCACCATTTCATTGGTTCATGTGTCACCATGTTATTAGTACATATGTTACTATTCTATTGGTCCATATGTTACTATTTTATTGGTCCATGTAACATCCCAGATCACCCGCTTATAGATATTGTCCGCTTTGAGCCTTGGCCCAACCAAGCCTTCACAGTTTTTCTTTTCCTGATATTTGTTTCCTATTGAGATTAGATTGATACATATGATGTTTTTATGCTTTTGTGTACTGGAACTGGGACCTGTGTTCACCGGATGAGTGAACTAATAGGCTAGACCTATATGGTTCCTAACCAGTATACATTGAGTCGCAGGCTGGGCCTATGTTTTTTCTGAGTACCGTATGTTTATTTTATACGATTATTCATATTTTCTTGGTGTGTATCGAATTCTATTTGTGATCTATATTTTTCCTACTTGCTAAGTACCTAGAGTACTCACCCGCCTCCGCTTTCCAACCATACAGGTTAATTTAGTGAGTTTTAAGCTCTGAGTGGATCGTATGGTCTTTTGGTAGTTTTAGGATATTACCGCATGTGGGTAGTTTCGGCTTTGTAATGTAGTTGAATAGTGGCTCATGAACTGTTTTATTGTTTTACTGTTTTGTTACCTTGGTCATGTTGATATGTTTTATAATTTTCTAACTTAACTTTTGACTTTTTTGGTTGTTGTAAATGATTTTATGTATGAATTTTTGATACTGTTGTTGAAATTGCATTGAGTTGAAACTACCTGGAGTTGAGATTACCTTGAGTGGAATTTAAAGTCCTGAAGTTCTGGTTTGATGTTATTATAGAAGTGTGTTTAAAAGTGTTTATAGCTTTTGAGATTTTAAAATATAGTCGTTGCGCTGTCCAAAATTTTTCAGAAAGAAAAGAAAGAAAAGATTTTTAGTTAGCCTTGTATAGTCTGATTAAGGATATCGTGAGTGTCCTTAACCCAGTTATGCGGCGGTTGTCATAGATCCGATGTGGTACCTGGTCGTGACAATTAAATTGGTATCAGGGCCTGTACCCAAACCATTGTGCCAGCTAGGTTGGACCCCAAAGAGGGCTGGGCCCTAAGGGGGGTGGAGAGTGTGAGATTTCACATCAATAGGAGAGGGGAACGAAGTACGCCTTATAAAGGTATGGATACCTCTCCCTTACAGACACGTTTTCCATGGCCTAATGGACCAGATCCCATCAGAATTCCGAGGTTAAATGTGTTTGGGTAAGAGTAGTTCTAGAATGGGTGACCTCCTCGGAAGGCCACAGGAAAAGCAAAATCGTGAGGGCTTGGCTAGGCCAAGGCCCAAAGAAGACAATATCTATAAGCGGGTGATCTAGGATGTTACACTGGGCATGTGAGGAAAAATTGTTCGAGAGGTGGAGCGGGTTCGACAAGAGGCTCTGGGTCAGTTAATGGAGAGACTGACAATGTTACTAGCATTGTCTCAATGGATGATGATTTTATTCTCCAAAAAGGGGGGCATGTGTAGCACCCCACTCCCGTAATGACCCAAGCCTAACATCAATGATAATATCCGAGTCCATACATCGTAAGGGTGGTGTGCTAACATACTCAATCAGTCAGAAATCGGTACCTTTTTTTAAATCACAAAACACAATATACGAAAAACGATACTCAAATTGGGCCCACATATATTCATAAACATTTTCACTTAACACAATTTTCAATAGACATTCGAGCCCTTTCACAATTACAAAACACTTGAATCATTTCGGAATACAAATTTATACAAAAAATTGCAGAAAAATACAATTCAATACAAAGTAAAGAAATGCAATGCAGATGCGAACTGATCCCAACCTCTATCTTTCACTTGAATATTGTAGGTATACTCCCGTTAACTTAATAGGGTATTCTTTTGAGTTCCGAAAGTTTTTTGCAAATTTTGGGTGAGTTTTGCGAACTCATTGAGTGACCATCATTGATGGTTCACTCATCACATAATACATGCAATTCACATAATTCACATCATTCACATCATTCCATTAACAATCATATTGAGTCACATACACTTGATCAATCATTTCACATATGACATTCAACACATATTACATTCAAAAATCATTCAAACCATTATAATCATTCATATCATGCATATGCAGTGCACATGAGACTCTTTCTATTTTTTATTTTGTTGTGAGCGAGTGCCTAAATTGTCCTATATCCATTGGATACCGGGCTCATTGATAACTTGTTGGATCTCATTTTCGGAACCTAACTCTTGCTCAGATCATACACATTGAACTTGTTTTAGTGAAGTTTCCTTAAACATCATCCATTTCTCTTCTGGCTCTAATACCACAAATGTTGGATCCCGCTTGAGTCTGGAATCTAATTCTTGCGAAATCGTCAAATGCGTGAACCCTCATTATCCATCATCAGTTCAACTTCATTGGCATAACATCCAAAAAATTTCCTCACAATTTGTTCAATGGCGTGCCCATACAAATTAGTCATCACAAAAATCACAATTGACATCTTCAAACATGTAGCTCTTAGTCTCTATTTTGTTTAGAAACAAAAACTACCTCATTCGGAGCTCTATAGCTCAAGATAGGCTTAAAAACTCAAAGTATGTTCGTGGCCCACACATGCACTCCCAACTGACCCCCTAATTTCAATCAGTCATATTTTTTCAATTAAACTCCAAAGGCTACGAATTTTAATGGAAAAGTAGAAAAATGTCTTAGAAATCTATCGCTTCAAGAATCACCTTAATCGGAGGTCGGACAAAGAAGTTATGGCCAAACTAATCCAACACGTTCATGACCTTCCTCGTATTGAACATGCCTTGACGCAATCTCCATAACTCTCACTATAGATGTTGGATTGACTTTTTTCTGGACGGTTAGAAAGTAGACATCTAGGGCTACAACTTTTGTGAAGACCAAAAATTGAAATTTGTCGTTAGGAAAAACACAGACCGTGTAACCAAACACAGGCAGGCTGTGTAACCTTCGGGTGAAAGTTGCTAAACAACATCACCTACTAAAACAACCATATCTCTCAACTCCGACATCCAAAAATTGCATACTTTATAGCATTGGAAAGCTATAAAGATGAACTACAGCTTTAATGAATGAAACTTTGACTAATTCTACCTAGATCAATACAGTTTTCCCTTGGAAAACAACACACACATTTCACCCTTATGCAAAACTTGGAAATTATCTCAACTTAACTTCCTCTATTACAACATCATTCAAAACAATTCAACTTCCAATTGGAATTCATTCAACACTCAACCTCAATTCATATGACTTCGTATATTCAATAACATCTTAAAATTCACCGAAAATCCTATCTTTCTGTTCTATAAGATTTCACTTATATATACAACAATAGTTCATATTCAAAGTTCATCAACTCAACTCATATCATCCATACATAATTCATTTGTCATATCCATACACAATTCCTATTTCATTAACAACATAAGAAAAATGTTTACAAACTTTAATGGCATTCCAAGCCACATTACATCATCAATCTCAAATCCAAAATACAACAAAAGATGCAAAATATCTTAATTCTCAACATATGTCTAAAGTCTTATTTACATCAATCCAACTTAAAATACAACACATGCATAATCAAACGGATTCCTTGACCTTCTTTCATCCGATCTCTTTTTCCTCACCAGGAGATGAGAATGAAAAGGAGGTGAGCTTTATGCTCCTGGGTAACAAGTTTATAATTGAAAACAAGCAAAAATCATTGAAATATTTATTTCGATTGTAAAATTTCACGTTGTAAAATCCATGTAACAAAGTTTTCCCCAAATTCATAACTTATCAAGAAATTCATAAATATCATGAGTGCTAAACCTTGAGCTTATTACCCTGTAGGGTCAAAATCAACATTTCCCCAAAGGTGGTGTGTCCACATCAGTTAAACACCAAAATCGCAACTTGCTCTAAATCAAAGTAAACATACAGCACATCATAAATGGTTCGGGTGGATCCGTAACAGAACATACTACACATTTTTTCTAAGGGTCCTGTGTAACCGTGAACAGAACGTACTATCGCAATCCCACAAAATGGTTTTGCATAGTCGTGAACTTAAGGGAGTCCGTGAAGGAGTTCCATGCTACTAGCGGGCAGATGGGAGAAACCTTTAGACAAATGCACTTGACTGACATAACATACCACCACGAATCCACATAGCATGTAATTCATGACTTGAAAATAGATTGCCCAAATGGCAACATTTCGGAAACTTGTTTTTCATGAACATGAAATTTTTCAAAAACCCTTTCATGTAGCAATTCACAATTCATCATCAAAATTTCATATAACAAAACATTTAGCAATTCGATAAACCATTCAAAAGCAACAAATGCCACAATTATAAAGCAATTGAGAAATCATTTTATCTTCTTGTTTTTTTGAAAAATATTAATAGCTCATTATTCAAATTATAAACATGAAACCCACCTTAATTCCTTTCTTAATACTTGTCCAAAGCCTCTACTCTTGCCTTTTGTTGTCTTCTTTGATTTCCTTGAACAATGACAAATTCCCAAATCAGCGGACATTTTAATTGAGAAACCCATAACACAAAATCACAAAATTGATGTTAGAAAACTTAAACGCATACATTTTTTAAGCTATATAAACCAAAATCTCTCTAAAACTCCAATAAATCAAACACACTCTTACCTTGATTCTTCACCAAAAGTACAGTTTCTTGGCTTGAATGGAAGCTCTCATCATCCTCTTCCTTTTTCCTTCTTGAATTAACTTCAAAATCCATCTTGACAATCAAGAAAAATCAAGACCTAGCCTTTTTTCTTCTTTCTTCTTTCTCTCCTCTCTTCACAGAACTCTCTCTGTAGCACCCCACTCCCGCGAGACTCGAACCTGACATCGACGGTGATATCCGAGCCCGCGACCCGCGAGGGTGGTATGCTAGAGCGGTCAATGCAAATGCACATGTAAGTGTATAATGCATGTTCATGAGATTTCCGGCCCTAAATCCAAATTTTCCCATAATAAAAATTCCATCTAAAATTAGAAAACTATAGCCACTGACAGCACCCAATTTGGACCTCAATCGGTCCAAAAATAAATAAAACAGGGATTAAAGGCTCCGTTACCCGGGGCCACGTCAATTTCCCGTCTAAAAATTTCCAATTTCTCATAAAATGAAATTCAATATGTTACAAATCCGATGCCTCAAGAATCAGGTCAATCGGACGTCGGACGGAAAAGAAATTGA
>JANIHY010000002.1:37167156-37177296 GCA_027479065.1 Erythroxylum brevipes
GTTTAATCCTCCAAATAACTCTATAAATCAACTAATCAAACCATACAAGACAAGATAAAAGTAACTTACCTGATTAATAACTCCCAAATCTTCAAGGATCAACAATCACTCCTCTCTTCCCCTCTTACGGCAACATCCATTTTCAAACCCATAATCAATTCTTCTAACACCAAGTTTACGGAAATGATCAAGGATGGAAGAAGAAACAATTTTATGGAAGGAAATCAAGCAAACTTTCAGGAAGGAATCAAAGGAAGAAATCACGAAGAAGGAGAAGATGAAGGCATCGTGGGGGAGAAATTCAAAGAGTTTGGGTTTATATATTAAAAGGATTAAGGCTTGTTTGGCTAACTTTAATGCCACAAGTCCAATCCGAACAACCCCGGTCCAATTTCAAATTCTAGTTCCTCCCGAATTCAAATGACTAAATCCCTAATTCCTCAAATCAAATTTCTAACCCGTCTATACCATAGGATAATCAATTTCGGAACCGAAAATCCAATTAATCGGTCATCTATTAATTTTCCGGTCCGAGCCTATTGCTCCGAAAATTCCAGAAAAATTTCTATAAATCCTCAAAAATAGAAAACTAATTATCATATACTCCAATTTCAGAATTCCACTTTCTAACTTTCGTTTCTAACTCAAATTCAATCATCGAGCCTATTTGACCTAATTCACACACACCAGACCTAATCATCTCCAAATTCATCTTACAATCTCCAATTTCTCATTTTCCCACAGCCCAATTAACCTAATCAATTTCCAAATCCAAGCTATCCCAATCAGATCGGAAATATGTCATACATGTATGTACGTACGAATGCCAATTTAATACAAATTCTATAATAAATGTTCATGCCAAATACGTATGCAATGAACTGTACACATCCCATCGGTGACGGGATGTTACATGAACATTAGTATAAATATGGTGTTGAAATTGATAGATTTCAAAAACAATTTGAGGATATGACAAGAATATGATCAAGCTTCAGAATATGGTGCAAATTAAGATTCATGCTTTATTATAATTTACGTGTTATACTCATGTAGATGAAGAAACACAAAACATGTAGAACCAAAAACTTGAAAGAGAATATAATTAGGAGTATTATTAAAAATAAATTCATAAGGCGATTGATTACCAATAGTTGCAGCTGGGACACAATTGATAGTTTAGACAACTAGTGAGAGTTGCTTCTCCCTAAAAAAATGGTCAGGACAAGAGGAAGTAATAAGTAAGGCTCGAATTGTGTCAAGAATATGTTTGTGTTTCCTTTCAACTCTCCAATTTTGTTAAGATTTGCTTAGAAAAGATAAATAAAGTACAATACCTTGTTGCATTAAGAGAGTAAAAGATGAGTTATCTTTATATTTTATGGCATTATTAGTTCGAAAAAATTTTTGTTTCAAAAAATTGAATTTTGATCATTTGGACAAACTAAGTATATATATCTTATAAGTTGGATTTTTTTTTAAATTAGATAGATCTAGGTATGTTGAGAAAAATAATCTACAAATATTGCAAAATATTTTGAACCTCCTATAGTAAAAGTAAGAGAAGGGCCCTAAATATTAGAAAGGATTCATTTAAAAGGAATAGATGACATATAATTGCTATTATTAAAAGTTAAAGCATGATGTTTAGATAATTGACAAGGTAAATAATCAACAAATTTTTGCTTAACTATCTTAATAACCTACTAGAAATTAAAGGATTAAAATGTTAAGGAGAAATATGAACAAGAGAGCCAAGTTCCGGATATAACAACATCACCACAACTGAACTAAATTTAAGGTGAATGAAGTCAAGTAAGCTCAAGCAATTGTCCCTCATTATGCCCTGTGCAAAGGATTTGCCCCATTCTTAAATCTTGCACATGACAACCATGACTTTAAAAATGAATATTAAGAATAAGATCATATACTTGAATTGTTGGTTTATGCCCTACAACCAATTGTTTTGGTTGTGGTTTAGTAACAAAATATTTAAAGGCATTCTTTATCTTATACATGTTTAGATGAATATGATAAAGTTCATGGGATAATTATGCATTGCAAATGAAATTATAATGAGATTATATTTATGGAATCATGTTATATATATTTATTATCCCTAAATTATTCCTAGTCCTTATTCTATTAGATTGGACATTAATAGAACAAAAAAAAAACTAGCACATGTTATGTTTTTCCTTATAAAGAAAATAGTCATTCTCATAGGCTAAAATATGGAGATACTTAAACAAATGTGTAGATGTTTGTTATAGAACAAGTTCATTGAACAAACCTGATATGAGAAATCCATTTAGAACATTACTTATATGTCTACAGAAATCTCATTGTGATGATATTATAAGTGATCCTTTGACTTGAGGTCAACAAAGTTATCACGTATAGGGATTGCTATGTTTTGATACTCCTTATTACCTATTTAATCATAGGTCAATCAATCGGTAGTCATTGGATATAACATAAACTATATAGAGGTAGCTGAGTAATTAAGATATGATTTATTACCCTAAAGTAATTAGGAAAAATGTTGTATTGCTCGTAATTAGTATTGATTCAGGAAATCTTTGGCCAAGGTAGAATGACATTTTGTAAATAATTTATAAATGTATTAATTGAATCGATAGCTAATGTTAGAGAACTAATATCATTGGGCTAAAAATAGAATAAATATTAATGTCATACTCTATGTCTAATCAGAACATTATATGGTGAAATGATTGAATTATATAGAAAAATTATGCACGGAAAGCTTAGTCAGAATCGCTTTGACATTTTTAAATATTTGGATAATCATGATGCATTGCTAGACGGAAATCTTAATATATAATTATAGAATTTTTAATTGAAGAATAAAGATAAATTAAAAGGAATTTTAATTTATGTAATTCTAATTATAAATTAGAGTTATAATTTATATCATTGCTAACATATTTGGAAACCTAATGGGTCTCACATATATAATGAGTTGAAGAGAGCAAAATTATTTTAATCAAGTTAGATTGTAAAGTTTGAAAAACTTTATGATTAAATATGAGATATTTAATAATTAAGGGTCAATATGAGATATTGTATCTTATTTGGGCATAATTGACATTTAATTGTTTGTAATGCTAATTAAATTTTAATTGAAATTAGAATTTAATTTTAATTAAATTACTAAAATATTCAAAACATATTATAAATAGGCTTAAGTTCTAATGGAGTTAATACTTCTTACTTAACCCTCTTTGTAAGAGTTATAAAATTCTCTCAACCTATTCTGTGGATACTATTAGAGGCTGGACATTTGTGTGGCTATAGTAGTTGAGATAAATCAGTTTTGGAAATGCTTCGAGGGATACGATAAGATAAAAATCAAGCTTTGGAATAAGGTACAGATTACGATTCATGCTTTATTATAATTTATGTGTTAATCATTTTATAGAATTTAATTGATCTTGGTTTTTGGGAAACTAAAATATCAAAACGTTTCGTGATTATTTCAATGCGTTTGGAACTAGATCACATCCCAGTTTCCCAATATGAATAACACATATCAAATTAAGTGACGACTTTGGAACTAAGAAGGTATTTGGTAATGTAAGTTTAGATGTAGACACAATACCAATATGGCTAACAGACATATGGAAATTATGAGCAGTGTGTATTATGTGGGCTTGTTCAACTATTTGTTTATTTTTGAATAATTAAAGTACAAAACTCATATGATTGCAATATGTAGAATCAAGATATAAAGAATTTGTACCTGGTGTGACTGATAAGGTTAAGGTTGTAGAATGATCAGATTGAGAGGAAAGAAGTACCTATTTAAGGGTATCAATATCAATTTGATCAAGAAGTGTAGCAAGGTCATAATCAAAAGGCCTAATGGAATCCTAAGTGGTTACAGTACTGAAAGAGGAAGGATTGCGTCAGTGTTGTCAAAACTTTTGTATATAATCCTTTTTCGGTGGTTTGATTGGATATTCAGATATCCAATGTTTTAATTCTTTATATAGTTGCCCTTCCATGGAGGATGAGAACTTGTTGATCTTGTGGATCCAGTAGTAGCTAAGACAATGTCAATAGAACAATGAGATTTTAGTGCAACTAACTTGGTTTCCTTAGAAATAAGTTTAGCAGCAACTATCTCCATTTTTGGAAATGTATCACGATGTAAAAGTGATCCACGTGTTAGTCAACCCTCCATATTTGACATTTGTAGCCTCCATAATTAAAAAAAAGTAGCCTCCATAATTGAGAGAAAAAAGTAATGGTTTATGTTTGAATTTAATTTGGTTTCTTCCTTCTTTTGTTGTATAAAGAGACAGGAGAGGATTGTATCGTTTGTAATGAATAAAAAACAAGAGAGTGAAGAGAGAAAATATTAGTAAGTGGGAGAGAAATTTAAACAGTCTTGATTAGGTCCTCAATCAGATGGTCGTTTGTGGTCTAATCAAGCTCGGAATTTGAAGGCTTACTCTACACTGGTATTAGTTCAACTCCAACAATCATAATCGTGATTGGAGTTCTGATTTTCTGGCAATTCATGATCAAAGTTGGGATTGACTTTTGGGATCCTTAAATTCCAACATTGAGCAGTTTTGATCAAACTCACGATTGGATGGTGAAACGTGATTCAATTGGGCTGAAACTTTGACAACTGGTAGAGGACACGTTAATCTTGATATCAAACAGTGGGTTTGCTATTTGTAGACATTTTGGGTGATCTGCTCGAGCTGTTTTAGAGAGTGTGATTCCAGGTGATTTCACAAACTCTCTTGTTGATTTCTCTTATTGTTGTTATTGATGTTGTTGCCGAGAATTGTTGTATTCTTGATGTTGTTGTTGTTGCTTTTGGAGAGAACTTATTATTGTACCCATTATTTGCTGATAGTGGAGATTTTTGTTGGACTTTAGTCTTGTATTTTTTACTCCTCATATCGAGGAGGTTTTTCATGTAAATCGTAGTGTTGATTTTATTAGGTGCTAAGTTAGATTATTTATTGCCTAATTATTTCCTAAAAGTTTACAAGAGTAGGGAGAATTAATTTATATCTGGGGTATTGTTATTATATCGACTAATTGGTGGGTCACTTCTGCTGCATCTATCGACATTTTTCCCATCACCACGTACCAATTAAAATTTAGGATGAAGAGACATTAAGAGCTTCATTACATTCAAGTGATCTTGTTGTTGTGCATATAACTCAGCATCTCTTTTGGTCATCGTGACACTTTGGATTAGAAGTAGCAAGTTGGTCCCAAATTGTGAGCAATAGTGAAAGAAAATCAGATACAGATTGTTTAGTTTCTTGTTTTAGATGATGGAATTATTTTCTGGTAACTGAAATTGATGAGCAACGTCAGAAGTAGAGTAACGTTTAGCAATCATATCCCAAATCTCTTTTGTAGTTTTAAAATGACCAAAATGTCGTTTGATTAATGGTTCACATGTGTTGCGGAACTATTTGAGAATTTAGTAATTTTTCTATTCCCTTTTTTCTAATCATTCTTTGAATTTCTTGAAATTGAACAAGCAAAAAATTGGACATTTCTTGTTTCTACATCGCATAGTTAGTTCTATCAAGTGAAACATCATTGGATATTTGTTAATATCGTGTTTATTCATAATTTTATAGAATCAAATCAAGGAAGCTAAGAGATGGGAAGTGTGCAGCAAAATATCAGATGCAGCAGAGTGATTTGGACTGCTGCAACTGTTTCTCTAACACGCATTGAGCGAGTAAGAGAAAAAAGTAAAACCAAGGTAAATGCAGCTGGAAAGCAAACTTTGGTGCAGCAGGCAATGAAATGTGGGACACTTGCTGACGACAGGCAGTAGACACAATAACCAGGACAAGGAAGCCGCTGCAAAACAAATGGCTATTAATAGATAGAAATTTCAACCGTTAAAAAATTGATGGACATGCATGTGATCATTTTAGCAAGTAGCAGAAGGCCAGTAATAATTTGACTGATGATTGTCCTTTTGTAGGGTACCTTTGTTACTGTCTCTCGCTTGGTGGACAACTGACTGTATTCAGAAACACCTAAACGATTGCCTCTAAAGGGTTCGAACGAGAATCTCAGGATATTTTTATATTTTCGTTTAATTCTCCTAGCATTTTGTTCATTGTCACCCATTTTGTGTCGGTCGAGCACGGTCTGCTAAAACTGTCAAATCTTAGAACCATTCTTTTGATGACCTTTACTTTCTTGCCATCGTATCATTATTGGCTTTTCTTTCTATTTTTCTTAAAGCAAAATTGACGCATGTCATCATGGTTCATCTTCTAATGAAAATTAAGTTTTTTTTTTTCTCATGTTATCTCATACTTATATTCAAGTCTGCTTCTATTTGTTCAAAGAGCTTCAGGTATCACGCAAACATTGACCATTCAGATAATAAGTTGATTAGATATGGACAGTTTCGCTTAATTGCCATTGAATTGTATTGCACATTGTACCATATCTTTCACTGAAAAATGACACTTCTTCTTATTACGAGAAGAATTGATTCTAAGTTGGATAGAATCAGTCAACAAAATCTTGCTACTCATTATAAAGTCGATGCAGTTTCTAAACAAATCTAACAGATGTATTAGTCATATAAAGCTCATATTCAACGTCTTGATGCTGAATTTTGACAATACGTCTCACAGGGGCACCTCAAAAGGCATACAAGGAAACTACGACACCAAATTGGCTAAACTAACCCGTTTCAACAAGACAATCAACTAACCAAAGTTGGATTGAAAGTATGTAACCTTCTGTAAGTTCCAGGTATGATGGACAAGACAACAAAGTACACATTTATAATAATTAGAATTAACTCAAAGTTTAAAACTCGATTAGAAATAGAGAACGAAGAAGAAGTGTTGAAAAATTCACTATATTTTTGTGTGTCTCTAATGTCATGTACATTTACCTATTTATACACTCTAGGTGACTCTAAGAAACAAATCAATTAAATAATACGTAACATTAATATACAAGATTTTAGGAGAAAATGAAGACTAATTATAGTGGGTAGTTGACCGGCCAAAGATTACGTTAATAAACATTAATATCCTCTCTCAAACTTAAGGTGTTAGTGAAGACGATAACTTGAGTTTGGAGAGATCTTGAAAATATCGAAGTGGATGTGAATTGGTAAAAAGACCAGCAATTTGTGTCACAAATGAGATAGAGACAAGTTGTATAGTTCTATAAAGCACAAGATGACACATAAGATGACAGTCGATCTCGATATGTTTAGTTCATTAATGAAAGACATCATTGCAAAAAAGAGAGGAATCGCTAAAGAAAGTGTGACACTAATGTCTTGAAGTAACCACCGTAACCATAAAAGTTCAGAGGTAGTGTTAGCTAAGGCTTGATATTTTAATTCAATGCTTGAGCGAGAGACAATCGTTGGTTTCTTGTTACACCAAGAAATAAAAGATGTGCCAAGAAAAACATAATAGCTAGTGGTAGATCGACGATGAGTTGAGTCTCTAGCCCAGTCAACATTAGAGTATGCACGTAAATACAACAGAGATGAATGACTGAAGTGAAGCCCATGAAATAAGGTGCCTCGAATGTATCAGAGTATACAATGAACAATAAAAAAGTGAGTTGTACGAGGTGCGAACATGAATTGACTGGCAATGTGAATTGTATGAGCAATATCTAGACAAGTGACAGTAAGATATTAGACTACTAACCAACTGTCGATAAAGATTATCATCACTCAGAGAAGCTCCATCAATGGTAGTCATATGACTATTAGAGTTGGGTGGAGTGCTAGCAATCTTAGTATCAGTAAGACCAGCACGAGAGATAAGATAAGTAGTAGCTTGAATCATCAGAACATACTTCGAGACCTAAAATAACTCAGGAGACCTAAATCTTTCATTTCAAATCCCCCGAGTGTCATCGTTGATTATTATCATGTCATTAACATATAGAAGGAGAAGAGTGCATCCTTAATCTATTTTTCAGATAAAAAAAGCATAATCATAATTGCTAGACATAAAGTCAAGATTGTTGATGGTGGAGCTGAATTTAGCAAATCATGCTCGAGGAGCTTACTTAAGGCCATACAACATTTTACAAAGATGAAAAACTTTATTAGGTGGATAAGCATACCTAGTTAAAGGTTGCATATATATACTTCTTTATGAAGATCACCATTAAGAAAGGCATTTTTGACATCCATAAAAAAAATCCTAGTGCTTGCTTGCTATTATAACAATAAGACTGCAGACTGAAGTGAGGTGAGCATCTGGAGCAAAGGTCTCCTTATAGTTAATTCTATATTCTTGAGTAAACCCCTTTTTAACCAATTGTGATTTGTTTCTTTTGACTAATCTGTTAGCTCAAGTCTTGAATTTGTAGACCCATTACAACTAATAACAAATTTATTTGAAGGTAAGTCAACTTAGTCCGAAGTGTTAGTGTCGAAGAGAGCTCGTGATTCTTTTGTTGGATCGTCTATGGCCCAAGGATTCACAATACGCAGCGGAAAGGACCATAAAACAATAAGAAGTATAACCGAAAACTATTACATGTATGAAATTACCTCTTGATGCGGATTGGTATTTGTTTCTTTTCAGAATCATAGACACTGCAATGCGCGAATGTCTTTTACCAATATCCACACGAGGATGAACGATCTGGGCAACAGTTAGTGTGTGCTAGCACGTCCAGAAACCTTTTCGAACGCTGCACAATCTTTCTCTCGGAGGTGGCTAGGGTTTTCGTCTCTCACACCTAATGAGACATAAGATTCTCTATTTATAGAGAAAACCTAATCCCATTAAAGCCCAATAAGTTTCGGCCCATATTATATCTCATATAATAAAAGCCCGATAACTTAATTCAATCTAGCCCAATAAATATATCCACATATATTTATTCAATGCCTAAATAAACCCAGATCACATCACTCTTTATGTGCAACCCTGTAGGCTCATTTGATGTTGGCAATGGGCTTGATCACACTTCAAGACTCATAAGTCATAAGTGGCCTCTAGCAAGACATTATGACTACCCAAATCAAATGAAGATTGGTAATCTGATTTAACCTGTAACCAAGGTTATAAGCTCAGTCCCTTTGTAACACGATATCAAGATTACTTACAAGGCATGGTACATGTCAACCTTTGATTAATCATAATTTTTTGATCCACAAGTTGACTGATTATAAAAAATTACGTTGATGAATCCTCATTAATTCATTTGAGCACGACTATGTATTTTTTCAGTCATACTTGTTAAGAGGTCCAAATGATATCTCTCTCACTTACGAGAGGTAGAAATTCCATCTACGTCATTCACATCCCTCTGCATGATTCATTTAATGTCCAACATAAGACTACTTGTTATTCGGTTAAGAATAACTTAGTCTAATGTCAAAATACTGAATTCCTCATGTAGGAAACCATGATGACTTCAGGCCAGAGGACTGAAGTCAAACCATACTGAGAATCACTAATGACATGAAATCATATAGTGTTCTCTCTATGGGTCGGTCCAATATATGTTCTCTAACATATATCTGTGTTTCTGTTTTGATAACTCATATCCATGATCAGAAAAAAATCATAACACATACTGGCCTTAATTTATTATTGTTCCACCAATAACGATCAACCAGAGACAGTTTAGAATAGTGTTATAATGCTTATGATTTTACTATCAAGTCACATAGTTGATGACATAAGCCTAATACTATTCATGGAACGTAAATCACATTACATAAACGATATACATGCATATATAAAAAAATACCTCATAATATATTATTAATAAGTCATAATGTTAATACAAAAGTCACATATGTCCATTGGCCTAGGGCATACTACTAACAATCTCCCACTTGCACTAGGCCCAATTGTTCAGATATCTAATACCCATAGACCTCGTATGACTCTCATGCTTAGGCTTTGGAAGAGGCTTAGTAAGTGGATCGACAATGTTGTCATTGGTACCCGCTTTGCATATCTTCACGTCTCCTCTTCTAATGATCTCTCTAATCAGATGGAAACGTCTGAGTATGTGTTTGGATCTATGATGTGAGTTTGGTTCCTAAGCCTGTGCTATTGCCCCATTATTATCATAATAAAGGTTTACAGGACTTGCAATACTAGGAACAAC
>JANIHY010000002.1:37177396-37192621 GCA_027479065.1 Erythroxylum brevipes
GTCATTCTTATAAATGGAAATACTTCTATTCTCAATAGAAAATTTAAATCCATCATTCTCTAAACAAGCAAAAGAAACAATGTTCCTACTCATAGTAGGTACATAATAACAATTCCTAAGCTCTAAAATGAGTCCAGTAGGCAAAATAAGATCATAGGTCCCCACGAATAAAGAAGCAACTCTTGCTCCATTTCCCATGCACAGGTCGATCTCACCAGCAATCAATCTTCTAGTCCTTTTGAGATTCTACACATTAGTATCTAATACCCAAGATGTTGAAGGAGTACAATTGATTTCTATAACAAACATACATAAAGAAGTAGTCGCATTATTCTTCTTCTCTTTCAACTCTTCCAAATAGAGTTTGCAAATCCTTTCCCAATGACCAGATTCATTGCAATGAAAGCAAACTCCCTCCTTAGGTGCCTTAGTCTTAGCTTTAGGCTGGGCTTGGACTTGGGTACTTTACCTTTGCCCTTTCCTGTGTCCTTCTTCTTCAAACCCTTTCCCTTTTGAACCACGAGAACTTCATTGGTGGTCTTAACCTTTTCCTTCAAATTCTCTTCAGCAATCTTGAGCATCCCATGCAATTCATCAATGGAATTCTCCATATTATGCATATTGTAGTTAAAAATGAACTGATCATATTGATCAGTCAAAGATGTTAGAATAAGATCAGTTTCCAATTCTTGACTAACAGGTGCACCTAATTTCTCAAGATGATGAATATAACTCTTCATCTTAAGAACATGAGCACTCACAAGTATGCCAGGAGTCACCTTGCATGAATTCAATGCCTTAATGGTTCTAAACCTCTTTTGACGTGCTTGCTCTTGAAACATAGATTTCAGTTGAGCAAGCATGTCATAGGCTCCCATTTCCTTAAATCCTTCTGAAGGTCAGAGATCATAACGCCTAACATAAGGCATGACACATCGGTAGAGTCATTGATATGCTTCGTGTAAGCATCCTTTTGAGCCTTAGGTGCATTTGTTTGCGGTTCCTCCAAGATGCACTCTTCTAAAACATAAATCTTTCTTTCTTGCTTGAGAACAATTCTCAAGTTCCTATATCGGTCTAGGAAATTTGTCCCATTAAGCTTTTCTTTCTCTAGGATAAATCGCATAAATAGGCTGTTGGATGGAGTGATTGCTATAATCTACAATATTATGCAAAACAGTGTCAACATTCTTATAATTAAGACGTATAAGCTCCCACTCAATTTAATAACCCTCTATTTAAAAGTGGGAAGAACAAGATCCATATTTCACTAAGTCCTAAGAAAGCTTTGGCTTAACACTCAAGACTTAGTTATTTAGGTAGAAAACTCTTTTCAATTACATCACATGTAACTCTTGATGTGTTTATGCTAAAATACATCTTATGTACTGCATGTATGTAAAAACCGAATGTTGATCCCTTATTGATTAATAAGATGTGTGTTTATACAAAATATCTAAATGTTGATCCCTTATTGATTAATAAGGTTGATAAATTTTGTATCTTTATATTCCATTACATTATCAGTCTCAATACTTTAATCTTGCAAAAGAACTAAGTGTGAATCATATTAATAAAACGAGATCAAATAGAGAATAGTTTAGATCTATGTCGCATTAGAAAAATTTATATATAGCAAGAAAAATCATTGATAAAGATCACATAATATTTCATGTTTCCTGAGGTGCAGGACTCCAAACATCAAAATGAATTAGATTAAAAGGTGCTAAGGAGATAGAATCATTAAGAGAAAATGATAAAGAATGACTTTTAGATAGTTGACAAGGGACACATTCAAAATGTGTAGTCTTAACATAACCTAAGTTATTGTGAGAGATTAAAGACCCTAATTTAGATATAGAAAGATGACCCAAATGAGAGTGCCATAAATGAGAGGTAACAACACCAACAAAAAGATTTGAAGGAAGATTCAATGAAGTAAGATCAAATAGTCATCTGACCTTACGCCCTTTCCCAAAGATCTTACTCATCTGTGGATCTTGTATAATGCAACCACAATTTGAAAAGGATAAGTTAACACTTGAGAGTTTGGAAACAAGAAAGGTTATAGGTAAATGTAATATGGATGTGTGAACAATATCTATATAATTAAATGTATAATAGAATTATCAGCTATGTGAACAATTTGTGAAGTAGATGGTATTATTAAAGATTCAAGAATAGAAGAATCAGAGGTCATATGATTTCAATATAAAAAGGATAAGTTAATAGTAAGTTCATATAATTGTTTAACAGAAATAAAATTTAATGAGAGTTTGGAAACAAGAAAGGTTTCAGGTAAATGTAATATGGATATGTGAACAATACCTATATGATTAAATATATGGTAGCATTATCGGTAGTGTGAATAACGAGTGGAATAGATGGTATTGTTAAAGATTCAAAAATAAAAGAATCAAAGATCATAGGATTGCAATAGGCATAATCGAGTTACCAAGAATCTTAGGTACTTGATGTGATAGATAGGGAAGAGAAGGAGACTGTACCAAAATATGGTTGGCGTTGTTAAAGAAAGACATTGCTTTTGGCCCCTCAGTGGCAACAATAGTAGTGAAAGTAAGATGAAGAGACTTGGAAGAATTATCTTGTCCAGATTTCTGTTTAAGTTGTTTTTTATATTTAGGGATGTAATGTCCGGGCTTTTTGAATTAGCCATAAGATCCTTTGTATAACTTCTTATTTGAGTTGTGAGAAGTTTAAGACAAAGTATGAGTTGCAAGGACAACATCAGTAGATAAGAAGGAATTTTCTATGCAGAGCATATTAAGGTGACTTTCCTCTAAGATGAGCTCCTTAATGACAGCGTCGAGATTGGGTAGAGTTCTTCTATGAAGAAGAGAGTTACAAATGACCTTGAGAGTCAAAACTAAATGCCATATATGTTAACGATCTCAAAGATTTTCATAAATCAGAGTAGCATCAAAACTAGGCTAAACTGGATCGTCAAGTGCTAGTTAATCCCAAAGTTCTTGTAATTCAGACACTTAATTATGTATTGTCTATCTAGTTGTTGTTGTGTGCGATGAATTCTCCTATATAGCTAAAATCAGTAGATATCATTTGATACAGGATAATAATTTTTTAGGAAATTCCATACCTCCTGAGCTATGTCAAACTATTGAAAGTCAAGTATGATGGCTTTGACATATGTATTCTAAACCATGTTAAGATTTGATGGTTCATTTCATCCCATGCCACTAATCATTCAGTGAATACGTCAATATTTTCATTTTTTTTAAGTGAGTTTAGTTATTTCTCTAATAACAATACACCAAAGGAATCTCCATTTAAGAAAACTACGTATTTCCTTAGCCCAAAGATCATAGTTGAAGCCATCAAAGATGTTGTAGGGCAGTTTTGAGGCATCATATTGAAATAAGACAATGAAATAGAAGGAAACCTACTTATAAAGATGAATTTTGGTTGTTATGACCACAAAATTAGATTCAAATTGTCAAAAACCTTAGGAACCAGTCTAATTTGTAGAGAACTTGAATTAAAATATACTGAACTGAGCAGTCAAAATATCGGTCATTTTTTTTAATCGAAATTAATTGATGGGTCTAAAGCGAACAGAAGAGGCGAGCACACGTGGAAAAATAAGATAACGACACATGTATAGCTGGTGTGGCGCTGATTGCTAATGATGTGAAAAATGATGTTAAATGACTGTTTCACCGCAATAGCTTAAGTTATTGTGTGGGGCCAATTTAATTGGTTTTATATATTTACTAACACACCCCCTCAATTGAAAGTCCTTTAGACTTGAAACTTGCACATATTCACTCTACCTTGTGTTGAATAATAGGTAAGTGGTAGGATTTGAAATCACGACCATTTGGTTACAAAGGCGATACCATGTTAAATGTCCGTTTCACCACAATAGCTTAAGCTGTTGTGTGAGGCCAATTTAATTAGTTTTATATATTCACTAACAAATGACATGTCAGATGACATGAAAATTGACTAGGATTCTAGATTATGTGTTGATGTGGCAGTTGACGTGTTGGATGAGATGGCGTTGATGTGTTGTTCACTTCTTGTGACTAAATGGAGTTGTTTTGCATGGAAGCTAAATATGTCATTTAGATCTCTTCTTCCTTTAAACACCAGCAATTAAGGTTTTGAAATCCAATGACTTGGGGCGGCACACGAGGGCATGTGGAGAGACTTTTGGAGATGATTTTTGCATCAGTGTAATATGCTCAAAAAGAGTAACAATTGGGTATATGAAAAATTATTTTGAAACAAATTTAATAACCCAAAATACGAAAGCAGAACGTTGAGAGAAAGAATAAAGAAGGCTATAGAATTTTAACTCCTTTTGTTACAAAGGAGACCTTGATATCATGTAGAAATATAGAAAGAAAAAGAAATGTAGAAATATTATTTGTATTTCTATGTGTCTCTAATGTGATCTACATCCGCTTATTTATATACTCTAGGTGACTCTAACTAAATAAACAAATCAACTAAATAATACACAATATTGATATACATGATTTTAGGAGAAAATATTGTGGATAGTTGACTGAACAAAGATTACATTAATATAGGTTAATGCTTGATATTTTTGTTACATTTTAATCCTTTATTCGTATTAATTAACCATATCATTGAATAATTCACATCAATTTTACGTGATAACAAATCACATAAGTTAGGATATATGTGTTGGTTATATTAAAGAGACATTAGGGAACACTGCATCAAATATGCCCAAACACATTTGAAGGAATCTATACAACAGTTGCCTTAACCCAAGTTCAGAATTATTAGGTAGACGAGATTAGTATGATAGAGATTTTCATAAACGCATTAGGGAGATTCAAACTCTTATGTTTTCATGCAACCTTATTGTTAAATCAATCTCTTATCTCTTTTTTTTTTGGAAAAAAGAAAGTGAAATTAATTAATGAATGAAGAAGAAAAAGTACAAGATGGATATCAAGGAATGACCCCTAGCAAAGGACACAACAGAAACAAAAGTAAAGTGAAAAGCTAATGAAAACTAAGGAAGCCAGAGACCATAGCTCCCAGACAGATAAATTTAATAGCTTCCCATATCCGGACTAGAAACCTAGTGCAAAGTGGAAGAAGCCAACCAAAAGCACACATGCAAGCAGACAAGTCAGAGCAACATGTTAAAGGCATAAAGCAGAGCAAACAGACGAGCTACATATTAATTGGAGGTGTTTTGCCAAGACAATCTCGCGAATTGCAAACAGTATCAAAGAGATGACAATTTCTTTTGGAGAAGCTATGTCCTGAAAACGTCGGAAATTACGTTCTCGCCAAAGCGAATAAATGCAAACTCCCAAGACCACAATAAATAGTGGTCGGCTGGTAGCTCTATGAACAGATAAAGAAGTAGTAATCTTAACAATATTCAACCCTGGATCTGTCCAAGAACACAGTAAAGACATGTTCCCATATAGATTTAATAAATGGGCATTCAAAGAAGAGATGGGAGCATGTCTCCTCCTGTTGAGAATACATGGGGCAGTGTTGGTCAATCTGCATATACGGAAGTCGATCAGCTGTGAATAATTTATGCTGAATAGCTAACCAAAAAATGAATGACAGTCTAATCATGGCTCCTAGTCATTCTAAACTACAAAAGTATAATTTAATATTACGGGAAAACGCAAGAAAATTGGAAATGGGCAATCGATGTTAATTAATACTCCATCAGTCCCTAGTCATTCTAAACTACAAAAGTATAATTTAATATTATGGGAAAACGCAAGAAAATTGGAAATGGGCAATCGATGTTAATTAATACTCCATCAGTCCATCAGTAAAAAGAATCCGTACATGGTTAAATAATGATAAGAAAGAATCCGTACATATTGGGTTGTATGAAAGAGGGCATTTCAATGCAGTACATACTACGAACTGCACCAAAAATAGCTCTCAGAGAGTCAGACAAGTCCTAGCTAGCTAACTAATTCATTAGGTGGGTACAAGACACGACATTATTGAATCTATCCAGCCAAACTGGTCTTCGTTTCATTAAATCCAAGTTATTGACACCACTTACCTGTCAAGAGCATCGTAGAGAAGTTTCTTCACTCACAAAGTCGATCCAATTTTTTCCTAAGCTCAATACAGCAATCATCAACAACCATCCTTTTCTCCTGTCTCGTATCTTCAGCCGTCAAAGTACGAACCGGTATCACCCTTTTGACTCTATCAACATTTCTACTTCTGAAAAAGTTTCGGCCTTTTCCATTGACAGTAGAAGACATGACATTGCTACTGGTTAAGATGAAGCTGTGGTGGTGGGTTCCGGTTGTTTACATATTGGCAGTTCCGAAGTTGCAAAGCTATGGTGTTGGTGGAGAGCTCCAAGTGCCATGCTACTATATCTTTGGAGACTCGCAAGCAGACAACGGCAATAATAATTTGCTCCAGACGCTTGCAAAGGCCAACTATAAACCTTACGGGATTGATTTTCCAGGAGGACCCACTGGAAGGTTCTGCAATGGAAAGACCATATTTGATGTCATTGGTAATGCTCTGATTCTGATATTAATCACATGACGTCAAATAAAATATGCTATGTAGCTAGGTGAATCCTAACTCAAAAACAGAAAATATATTTATGTATACTTTGGTTGGGCAAGGTATGCACTTGCAATAATATTATATCTGTAGGAGGGCATACAGGGTTTTAATCCACCTTTTCCTTGTTTGTCTTACGTAATCACTTCATCCCAATTTCACCTGGTATTTAATTGATGATAATTTTTAATGGAAAATCTGAAATTCACCTTCACCTGATATCGATATTAGAGATTTAGCAAAAATCCAATTAGTCTACGCTGCATTTTGTTTCAGTTTATCATACATTATACTCTGAAGGACTTAATTGCCAACCTTTTTCTTGTCATTATAGTTAAGTAAAGTACTGAAATTTGGTTTATTCCAGCTGAACTATTGGGGTTTCCTAATTACATTCCACCCTTCGTAACCGCCAGTGACCTAGAAATACTCTTTGGTGCGAATTATGCATCTGGATCGGCAGGAATCCGTGAAGAAACTGGACAACATTTGGTAACAAAAATTCCTGACACTTCACAATGCAATATTATCGAAGGAGACAAGTATTCAAAAATTAGTGTTCTTGCAGGGTGAGCGAATATCTTTGAATATGCAGCTACAAAATCATCGCACCATAATCTCGCGACTGGTTCAGATACTAGGGAGCGAGAACTTAACAACACAACACTTAAACAGGTGCTTATATTCGGTTGATATGGGCAGCAACGATTATATAAACAACTATTACAGGCCTAATTACTACCAAACAAGCCACGACTATACCTTGGACCAATTTACAGGACTTCTTATTGATCAATATCGACACCAGCTAAAGGTTAGTAGCCAGTGTTACACTTTTTTCTTTTGTCTTCTTTGGCTCATTTAAATGGTTCCCGTTTATAGGATAGTTGAGTAGGTAATGATTGAATTAAGAAATTTTATTACGATATTTCTATAATAATAACAATAAATTAAGAAATTTTATTATGATATTTCTAAGGAAGCGTTTGGTTTGAGCACGGGGTTGGTTATGAGTATGTGTATAATAGTAGAAGGGAATGAGAATGAGTATAAAAAATAAAAAAATAATGTTTGGTTTGTAACTTGGATTTCTGTATTAATAGTATTAGTAATATTGTTTGGTTTGTTGCATTAATAGAAATGAAAGATAATATAATATCATTTTTACCCTCAATAAAAATAAAAATAATTTACCCTTCATATGTTTATTGAGGCTATCTCTATATGTTTGTGAAAAAAATCAAACAATTTTCATCAATGGGAAAAAATTGTGATCAAAGAATTTTATCGCAATTTTCGAGTATTAGATGAGGATAAGGAAGTAAGGAGATCGTAAAAAATTGAGAGGCGATAAGGAAGTAAAGAGGATGGTATGGCAAAGGTTAGGGATAAAAGAGTAAAAAAATAAACGTGATAAAAACTAAAATTGGAATGAAAAACTCGATACCCACCCTCCTTGGTAGGTTTAGTAGATTCCCAAATTTAATGGAATAAATCAATTTCCTTGGAATTGAAAACCCCAAAGCAAATGCTTTTTTTTATAATTATTCCATTCCTTCATTCCCATACCCTCAAACCAAACACCTCCTTAGTAAGAGTTTCACTAAAATGTAGGATTTGGGGAGATATAATAGTACGCAACTTTACCTCTATATGGTAGAGACATTGTTTCTGATAGATCAAATATAGTGCAAATTATTAATAATACAAAATATAAATTATCAAACCATTTTCTATATAGCCATACTAATAGTCTATATGAATTTTAGTCAACTTTAATTTTTATAAATTATCAAAACCATTTTCTTGATATTATTGTTTATCCCTTAGATGATATGGGTATCCAATATAGTAGTAACGATTAGATCTAACATGAAATTTTATTTTTATTATATATTTAAGGAGTGTATAGGCCCAATTTCCATACATTTCACAAATCAAAAGGACATTTAAGTATTAATTTTCTTAAAGTTATGTTAAGGATGCATATGGCTATTTTAATGGCTTTACTTAAAGATATTCTAGAAGATTAATCTTATTCTACATGCTCCTTACTGCAGGTTGTAATTACACTTTTTAGTTAGATTATTCTTTTCTAGATTATTTAATATAGTAAATTGAGTGACTATGATACAACTTTATAAGAATTTGGGTAAACATATCTTTTGCTTGTCCGAAAACTCCATATTTACCAAAATACTATCTTCCATATATATGTCTAACGATATTGATACTATCTTCCATATTTTTGTCTATCGAGATTGATCAACTTTCTCAGTTTCTTATCAACCTAAATGGGAAGATGCTAAATTCCTTAAGAGCTTTAGATTTTTTATTAATAAAGAACAAACAACTATAGTAAGAATAATGATCAATATAAGTTATAAAGAATCTCGAATTATAAATTATTGGTGTATAAGATTTAAAAATATCGGTATGAATTATTTCTAATAAGTTAGAATTGTAAATTGAAACATGTTTCTTTATGTTAGTCAACTTATCCTTATAATAGATAACACTTTTCTTTAACTCACTTAAGTCAAGAGTTGAAAGCATGATATCCTTTATCAAGCTTTCAACTCTTTCCCTAAAGAAGTGGCCAAAATTTTTATGTAATAACATGGGATACTTCTCCTTGACTAGGTATATTATAATGACAACTCCCTAGCACCTCCAACCCCGTCATATCTTATGCAATATAGTTTTTATCTTAGAATTAGAAGAAAAATTGTTTCCTTAGAGAAACATAATTCAGAAAGTTCTTTGTTATGTCTAAAGTAAGAAGTACATTTAGCATATGATCCAAAATTCAACTCTTTATGGTCAAATAGTACATAAGGATTGACCTTTCCTTAAAAGTGTTGGGAAAGTTTTTCTTTTTTAGTATTGACACGGGTTAGTGTAGACGACTTGTCCACAGTCATGGATGTCAATTTTCGTAGAAACTCTAAATTTTGCATCCACCTTTTGAAATGAGTCCCATTAAGAGTTTCAATAATGATATTTTTATTGTTGACAGAAAAAGGTGATTGTAAAATAAGTATAAAATATATTCATTATACAATGATATCTAAAGCCACAAAATAGTATATGTATTGAAAATGTTAAAACTTATGTAATGCAACATTTATGAGAAGAATACATAACATGTAATTATAAGACCTTCATATAAAGGGGAATAAAAAACTATCATAAATGCTTGTTAATCTACTGCCAATAAGCACATAGGTTAGCAAGAAAAATAAAAAAATTTAGCCATATGCCTCTATATACATATCTAAATTTTATGTAAGACAAACCGAATAATCATATACGAATTAGAGATATTCTTTGAACACATTGGTGAAGAATATTTCTTTTTTAAAATAGAATTTATGTTGAGTTATTCTCTACAAGCCTAATAAACTTCTATTACCACTATTGTTTCATAATTCTAAATTACATGATTTTGGTCAACTTTAATTAGATCAATTATCGTATCACTTACATTTTATTATAGATCAAACTCTTCTATTATGCTTAATAAAATAATTAATTTAGAAATGTACAGTTGATATTAAAGAAAATTTACAACATATGTTTGTTCTTTAAAGCCTCAGCTATTTGAAGGACAAAATAGCCTATAAACACACATTTATGGCTTATATTTCTTGTGGAGTCCTTAGGTATTATACGGTTATGGAGCACGGAAATTTGCATTGTTTGGACTAGGGTTATTAGGCTGTACCCCAGACGCCATCGACACTTACGGCATAAATGGCTCTACTTGTGTAGACTTCTTGAATGCAGCGTCCAAGGAATTCAACACCAAACTGATATCACTAATTGATGAACTCAATGACAAACATTCGGATGCCAAATTCATCTACATAGACTCCTTCGGGATCGCAGTGAATTCTTCTGCACTTGGTAATTCTACTTACTGCGTACTTGAGGTATATCAGAAGGCATTGAAAAGAACATCGCAAAATTAGAACATGCGTCTTCTTGGTGTTTTTCAGGTTTCCAAGTTACGAGTTCAGGATGCTGTCCGGTATCGAGCACAGGTGAATGTATTGTGGACCAAATTACTTGTCCAAACAGGTCTGCTTATGCGTTCTGGGACGCATTCCATCCCACCGAGGCTTTCAACATATACTCGGGAACAAGCGCTTATCGCGCTTTAAGCCCTTCAGATGCCTACCCATTTGACATCCGCCATTTGGCTTTTCTTGATCAAGGTACTGCTATGGATAGTTGAATGGGCTCATCATCATTGTTTCCTATATGAGCCATCCTTCTCATCATTTATGTGTGGCATGATATTTAAGTAAACAAGGATAGATTGCTTAATCCAATAAGAGTACTTCTAGCTCACTTTGTTTGTCCATTGGAGAAAACTAATGAAGTCCCAATTTTAATTTTCAATTATATGCTTAGTCTACTTATTAATATTCCTATTTGAAAATCGTTGAACATAACTTTTTCTCTTTGCAAAGGATTGTCATCACACAATAGATTTGCTTATTGGGGCTGGTATTGCTATCGAGAAATGTGCTTGTGGGTCAAAATCAGTTTTGGCGTAACTCGTGGTCGGGAAAAGATAATTGAATACCGCAAGAATGTATAATATCTTTTGGCGTTAATTTTGGGCATTCATTTGTGCATAATTTAGTCAATGCATGTGCAAAGATCCTTTTATCTAAACATCTTGTTGTACTTTAAGGGGATGTTTGGGAGTTTAGGATGGAATGGAATGAAATGACAATTAATGGAACGGAACGGAATGGAATGGAGTGGAATGAAATGGAATGAAATGGGTCACTCCATTGTTTAGAAGTTTAAATAAAATAAGAGAGGGACTCTTTTGACCATTATTTGGAAGTTATACTAAAAATGAATAGAAAGGAATGACTTGTATTTTATTTTCCAAATTACCCTTGTAATAAAATATGCATAGCTGCCATGAAATTTTTTTAGTAACCTCAAAGCATTTCAAATTGTAGGATGCCCAGAATATAGTTTTTTCATTTTCCTATATAAGCAATCAACTTTCTTGATCTTTTTCATTAACCCTCATTGCACTGTACTTTTCGTTAGACATTTATTCATATGTCTTGTTATGGTTGATAATCATTATTGACGTTGTAAATCTATTTCTACATTTCGCAATGTATATTAATAATATATTTAAAATTTTTGAACATTCACAATGCTTATCAACAAAACATTCGTCAATGGAAGAAGCCAGTTGAAGGAGAAACACAATGGACGTAGTAACATGTAGTCGCATAGGTATTTGCTGGACTGGAGTTGTAATTTCATTAATTTTTTGAAGGTATTTTTGTCAATAAATTAGGATTTGAAGGATAAGTCATGTCATTTCATCCCTGACTCCCAATTTGGGAGGTCACAAAATATTGGATTTTGGATGGTAAAGGATGGCTTCCAAAGCTATCAATTGTCATTCCATCTTGTTTCAAAATAGACTCTCAAACAATAGCCTGAGTCATTTGAGCCATTCCATTTCATTCCCTTCTATCCCTCCACCCACATCCAAACATATGTGTCTTTTTGGAAATACGTGTGATCCACGAATAGGCATATAACTTTTTTCTCATTAACAACGTATATAATTCAATTCCCCTTTTTCTCATTAAGAGACGAACTACATTATTCTTAACGATAAGCAGCTTTACCAGAATTGGATACATATTTTCAAAGGTTTATGAAACAAGCTACTTTCAAATGGACCTTAGCAGCCAGCAATTCGAGAAATGTACCTAACTTAATTGTTCAATACTACATTTTAATCTATGATCGCTGGAACCTTCTATCTTCTAATCGAGTCTGACCAAAAAATTGTAAAACACTGCCTCTAGAAAATGACAACTTTGTCATAGGCTGTAGAGTTATTATAAGAAAATTAAAATTCATTCCAATCACGCAACCTAGATAGAAAAACTTTTCATTATCAACCATCATAAGTAACAGATTTTTTTGTTAAGAATAAGAAGAAAAGTATTGAATGTTGATAAAAAACTAAATATTAAAATTTGAAGAATCCTTGTAGGGGCATAAATGCTAGAAATTGAGATAAAATTGTTTTAGAACATCCTATATTTATTTCATATTGCACAAACGGAAGCAATATACATAAAAATAGAGAAGCAAAGAACACAAAAATTTAATGGGCAAGGAAATGGATTCTTCTATTAATGTAAGAAAGATGATAGAAGGAGAAGTATGATTGAAACTACCACTTTACACAATTCTTAACAATGTATTTATGGAGTTACATGTAAGAAGTCTAATTAAAGAGAAACTTTAGTGTCATAAAATCCCGATATCATTGATATTCTACTTCATAGAAACTTAAGATCAATAAAACTCTATTTCAAAAGAATCCTAAGTCATTGAAATATAATTTTATCATAACCCTAAAGTCATTAAAATTCTATTTCACTATAATTTAAGGCATATCTCACAAATTTCCACCTTGACTTAAATTATATAATGTCCAACCAAGAATTATTCCCTACTGCATTGATTCCTTGTTCTATCTCCTTAGCTACAATTTCCAGCAGCTTTAGCGTTTGCACCATATTGTTCTAGTACCACCTTTGAACCAATAATGCTCATTATTAAACCTAGCATGACCTTTTTTGATATGTTTTTCCTAACATATGTTGCTTGGCAAATACTAAATATTTAAAGGTTACATTAGAATTTTTACCAAGCATATGAAACTTACAAAAATCTACCTTCCTATGTTCTTCATCCTTCAATAAGCTCCACTTAAGAAGGTTTTTTGCTCATTAAGGTGACTCACCTGTATATACCATATTGCAATAATTTCTTTCTTCACTAAAGATTAATATTCAACCAATGATCTAATTATTTCCTTCCCTGGTAAAATAAAGATGCCATATGGTATTTTTTCTCTCATCATAGTCAATGTACCTTTTATCAGTTTAAGTTGTCCATTGTCACTTTACCCCCTTTTTTTTAATCAAGAGTACATATAGAAATTGGATTTTTTAGAAGCTCAGGAGCATACTAAGCATCAAATGTAATATCAATCTCATTACGCATTTAGATCTGCATTGAACTATTACCTTCAATAGCATACTCTCCATCACCACCCAATTTGAGAATACAATTCCATTATTTATAAGAATAGAACCAGTAGCTATTGAAAGTTATATGACAAGCAATTCCAGTGTCTATCACCCATCGATTTGAAGAATCATAATTACTTACTTTTAAAACATCATTTCCTCCTCTATCCTCTTCATCAAAACTCTCCTGGTCTACAACAATACTTGCTTTTACATTTTCCCACTTTTCACATTTATGTTCTTCTATTGTAGACAATCCCTCTTAAAATGACCTTCAACCTTACTTTAAAAACATTGAATAACTTTATCTCTTGATATAGATCATGAATTACTCATGTTTTTAGAATCCTTTCCTCATTCCTTCCTCTGCTAACAATTAGACCTATATCTGATACGTATTCATATGTTCCAAAGACCCTTGTCTTTAAATCCTTAGACTATACAAAATTTTTCACATTACTGACATAAATAGTTAACAAGGTATTAACAACATTCTCATATGAATTGGGTAAAGAATATAAAAGGATTATGGCTTAATCTTTATCCTCAATTTTAACTCTAACTGTTGGACCCCGTCTCCGAGGCCCAACATTCGGACACACACAAGCATAGCAGACCCAAAATCGACAACAAACCGACCACAATTTGAGGGACTTGCAATTGGAATTACAGATCAGCTTCTTAATGACATTTATTCCTCATGATCTAATGATTCCAACGCCACTGAAAACGCTCAATTTGGATTAGAAATGGAGGAGTTATGGTTAAAATACTATCTTAAAGAAAACAGTGAAAACTGACCCTTTACCGACTTCATGTCAGAATTTGAGAACTTTAGAGGCTAAATTACTGATCAGTTTCTTCATAAAACTTGTAGGTTTATGTCTCTAGTTTAATTTAAAATAAGAATCGCCTCGATCCGAGCTTTATAGCTTCGGATATCTCAAAATTAGAAACTATATTCAGACTTGATCAACCGACCTCCACACTTTGTTTCAAACCAACTCTTTCAATTTAAAAGCAATACTGGTAAATCAGGTGTAGAAAAATAGAAAAATATCCTAGAAGTCCATCGCTTCGAAAATGGGGTCAATCGGAGATCTACACAAATATTTATGGCCAAAAGAAGAAAGAGGGGTCGGTTGGCCAAGAATCGACCCCAAACGCCTCGGCTCGCCCAAGGCCGAGCGATGGGCGAGCGATGGCACTCGCCCGCGAGCGCTTGGGCGACCTGCTTCGCGATCCGACCCATCTGACTTCTAACTCTCTTAATTTTTGACTCCGGGCTCCAAATCAGATACGGTCAGAAGCGTTGGAAAGCTAGAAGAAAAATCTACATTTTTCAAGAATGACTTAAAGACAAGCTCGGCCACTAAGGGAAACAAAAATTTACTCAAAGGCTGATCGACTAGCTCCTCCTAAACAGTACCAGAACTTACAAACACCATAACTTTTGACCTAGAACTCCAAATTTAACAAACTTAGTGTCTATGGAAAGGTAAAAGAATTATCTACAACTTTCATGAAGACCACCGAC
>JANIHY010000002.1:37426757-37443379 GCA_027479065.1 Erythroxylum brevipes
GTGCATTATTAAATGTTTCTGATTGGACAAGGGGTAATATGTGAATATTTTGATTGATTTAGTGGCGCATTTGGAACATCACCCCACAGACATTGCTGAGGCTTCCAGGCATTAGCTTTGGGAGCAAAGGTGAGTGACCTCTGGTTCCTCAATTATTATTTGTTTTGTTTATAGTTCTGTGGCGAATAATGGAGGGAATTGTGTCTTGATTATGGATTCCGGACAGAAGGTCCAGTATATTGGGAGATTCTGACATAGAAGTACTATTTTTCTGAAAAGTTAGGACCACCGTGTTTAAATGTGCTAAATTGTGATCGTGATTTTAATGTGATTAATTGTGAACTATTTGGTTACATGTGATAAATTAGGAATGAGTGTAATGATTATATTGCTTTATGTAATTTAATGTAATTAATTGTGAACTATTTGGTTAAATGTGATAAGTTGGAAATGAGTATAATGATGATATTGTTTCAATTGCGACATATGCATTCCATGCATGAATGCATGATCAGTTAATGACATTTGTGACCGAAGCAGCCACCAATAGCTTAAAGCTCAACAAAATTAGGCCTCGAGCCCACAGTGATTTAGGCCTCAGGCTCAACGATTAATGTGCCCAGATTGGAACAGTTTTAGGTGCTCGGTCACAACAATGTAATAATTGGAAAATTGACACATATGCATTTCATATGCATCTGATTGAATCTTATTGATTGAGTGAAAGGCAAAATGCCTTATATTTTTGTGGTACTTCTGAATGGGGAATTACGATATAACTATTATGTGTTTTATAGGGGACTGTTAAATGTGTTTTTATTGTGCATTTGTATGTAAGTGAAATTGTGTTTCTCAATTTAATATTGAATGCCGGACTAAGATCTGATGATATAAGAATGAGATTGAATGGGAACATGTCAATAAGATGATGCATTCCGTTTCATGAATGCACGAAACATAACAGGAGTTGTGACCAGAGTAGCCACCGACTAGAGCTTTAAGCTCAAGGAGTGAAAATGAGCTTCGAGCTCATAAGTGATTCAGAGCCTCAGGCTTAACGTTTAATGAGCCCTGTATCCACCAATGGATAAGGGACAGTTATTAATTAGCCCTGTATCCACCAATGGATAAGGGACAGTTACTAATGAGACCTTCATGGGACAATTTAGGCACTCGGTCACAGCAAAGTAATAAAAGGAAAATGAGCCTTATATGCATGTATCAAATAGGAAAATATGAATGTGTGGACTTCTGTAAAATTGTGAATGTGAAACTTTGGTGAATGTGTTTATGAGATATTGTTAGAAGTATATAAATTGTGTTATGTGAATGAGTGGACCATCGATGATGGTTATGAGTTAATATTATGTGACTGAGTGGACCATCGATGATGGTTATGAGTTAATGTTATGTGACTGAGTGGACCATCGATGATGGTTATGAGATAATGTTAGACTTATGTGAGTTGTGTTGTGTGACTAAGTGGACCATCTATAATGGTAAACTCACTGAGTTCGCAAAAACTCACCCAAAATTTGCAATTATTTTTCAGGACTCAGAAGAATACCCCGTTAGACAACGGGCGTTTAATGTTAGAAGTAGTCGGGATCAGTTCGCGTCTGCATTAGTGTCTGATAGACTTTGTATTATTCTGAATTTTGTATTAATGATTAGGACAATTTGTAAAGTCAACAGACTGAAATAAATTGTATTTATGAAAAGGGCCCCGTGGTCATTAAACTTACCGATGATTATTTTTGTAAATTGTTTTCCGCATAATATTTATTTTATGTGTATGTTTATGTTTTTAAAAAAAATATGCTGAATTTTAACTGAGTGGTGTAGCACGCCACCCTCGCAGGGAGTGAGGTGTTACACATTAGATAGAATTTAGGTCCGTTTAACAGACCTTCTCGGGTAAAAAATGACCCCTAGCCTCACTAATGTTCGTTTAACGGATATGGATGTCCGTTAAACGGACCTTCTCGGGTGAAAATGGCTTCCAACCCCGACAATGTCCGTTAAATGGACATTCACAGGATAGTGTCAATAGATTTCAATTTTTGACCCTTTTAGATGTAGAATCTCGTTTTGTGGTCTGCATAAACGTTGTAGATATAAAAGTCTACTTTCAAATAGTCTAAGAACAAACTCAATCCAACATCTGTAGGAAAAGTTATGGCAATTGCGCCAAGATAGGTACAATATGAATCAGAACTTAAACATGTTGGATTCTTTTGGTCATAACTTCTTCATCCGACCTCCAAATGCAGTGAATGCAGTGATTCTTAAAGCAATAGATTTCTAAGAAATGTTTCTATCTCTCCAAAAAAAATTGTTATCTTTTGTTGTTGATTTAAAAAGTTTGATTGAAAGAAAGTGAGAGGTCGGTTGGGAGAACATGATTGGGGTATGGCACACTTTGGATTCTTAAGCATAACTTCTTCTATAGAGTTCCAATTAAGATAGTTCTTGCTTCAAATTAAATTAGAGATTTGGAGCTACTATTGCTTTGAAGAAGACAAATTGAAATCCTGGTTTGAAGATTTCCAAACTCTATTCACAAATAGGAGAAATGAGTTCGAGTATGGTGACAAATTTACGTGGGCATGCCATTGAACAAATTATGAGGAAAATTATTGGGATGTTATGAGAATGAAGATTAACTGATGATGACTAATGAGGGTTAATGAAATAACCCTACAAGGGGACCTGCTCATGCTTTATGACTTTGAATATTGGGCTCTAGAAACGAGGTCCAACATAATTTCCTCCTTTGTATGCTTAACTCTTACCTGCATTAGTACTATTTAATGTAATAGTTTCATTATTATTAGCATCAATACCTGAAATTCCTTTGCTTTTCTTCCACTTTTTCCTTTTGCCTCTGCTAAAATCTTGAATCTGCACCATGGCTTACATGGCACACTAATGTTACATCTTCTCTAAGTTGTCTTCTTTGCTCTTGAGCTTCCAAAGCATTGAGAAGCTCTGCCAATGTGATAGTTGTGAGGTCTTTAACTTCCTCTAATGCAGAGATCTTGGCTTCAAACCTTTCCGGTAAGGTTACTAAAAGCTTCTCAACTACTTTGTTATTAGGCATCGTTTCACCAAGAATTCTGAGTTTGTTGACTATCTCCAAGAGCCTATTTGAATATTCTATAGCATTCTCAAAATCATTCATTTTCTGTAGCTCAAATTCTCTCCTGAGATTCAAGATTCACATGCTCTTTGTTCATGTGTTTCCTTGACACTCGTGCTTGAGATATTTCCAAAACTCAAATGTTGTATCCAATTTCATAATTATGATGAATAAAGTTTCAGACACAACTGAATGTAGGCAATTTTAAGCTTTAAACATTTTTTAGGTTCTCTTCTTGTGATTCTTTATCTACTGCACTGTAGGATTTTTAGGTGGTTGTTGAATTTTGAACTCCTCTTCCACTGCTTCCCAGAGATCTCATGTATATAGATAAGCAGTCATCTTCACAACCCACGATTGATAATTGTCACCAGTGAATATTGGAGGTGGAGCAAGTGCAAAGTTGTTTGAGACCATTTTGTTTCACTCGAGAGATATGAATTGGAAAAGATTTGTATCTAGTTTGAACATTCACACTCACTCTAAAAGGTTGATGTTTGGTTTATACTCACACACTCACACAATTCACTCTCGACTTGTAACACAGATCCCTTAAGAAGTCTGCTCTGATACCAAATGTTAGGTTTGTTAACTGAAATTAATCAATAAACGCATTAAAGAGGCTGGAAGAATTTATAAATCTGTGTTTTATTGAATTCAACTTCTTAAATACATGACTAACAGTAATAGAAACCAAAAAAAAAAAAGGAAAGCACAAACCATAAACAACCAAAAACGTAGCTACTGACTCCAGTAACTTTAACAACAAACTTGCTTCCAGTAACATTAACATCAAACTTGCAACAACTTTTCTACCAAACTCTGACTTGTGATCCTAAAAATTAGGTTTTTATGTTGAAAGACCCATTCAATACCAAAACAAATTGCAATCACGTTCAGTTCTCCTAACAGTTGTAGTAGGCAAAATTAACAAGCTCTTTGCAATACAAAAGCCTTACATTAGAAGTGACATCAAACCCACGGCCCAAAGCCTAGATTGAGTTGCAAGGGGTGGCAATCAAAGCATTTGATTCTGAAGACGCGGAGTACAAGCCCATCTTCTCCTTGTCCTTTCTTTTGTGTTCATTGCAATGAAGAAAATTGTCTTTATATCACTTAAAGTAATTCCACTTTTTACATTGAATTTATCTTCTTTTTTGTTGTATCACTGAGCTCAATGGTGTTTTTGGCTTGTGATTTTAGTTTTGTTCCTCTTGCTCTAACAACGTGCTTGTTCTACTAATTCTAGTTGATGATCATGTTTTTGTTTATCGGTTACAAGCATAATATCGGTGCTGACACCACACACACACAAAGAGATTATATAGATACAACAAAGCAAGCAAAAGGGGACTCAATCTTTAGAATTGTGAATATCTGTAATCTTTAAGAACCTTTGACGAAAAAGATCTTAACCGTTGATCTGACCCAAGAGTCAGACTATATATATATATATATATCACTAAAAGAACTTATTACTAAATCATAGACAAAGATCTATATAAATAAAGTCAAACTATAAAGACTTTTAATATTCCTTCCATTTTAAATAAAATAAAGTCAAACTATATTAACTCCTTTTCAGTTTGTCCCCAAATATTGCATTCTTATGGAGGGCATCAAATCAAAACAATCTTCTTCTTCACTTGACATGTCATTGGAACCTGTGACTCTACCAAAATACTTTACAAGCATTTCAAATGTGCAGGTCCATCACAGAGTTTGAATCAAACAAGTTCAATAGTATTACAACTACTAAAGAAAATGGTAGTCCACTAACATATAAAGCCAAATAGGCTCATGGGATTGATAAAAAATAGCATGGCATGCTTGCATGCATATTGGAGCAAAGGAAGCTCCTGAAATCTGGCTTTTATATGGACATTATTAGAGATGAAGATTCACTAATGTCCAAATTGATGGATTCAGGCTTGGCTGGGTATATATCGTAGCCAGATATAGTAGAAGAGTCCGTCACTATTTTATCCGATGCCAAAGTTGAAGATTGGCTTCCACTGGAGCTTTTGTCCTGCATTTGTTGATAATACCCTCTCAAAGACTTCATTCTCAAGTCATCGGCATAAATGTCAGGATCTGAAGTGACTTCCTGTATTATGCTTCCGCCTTCTAGCAGACTAACAACTTCTGAAATTGTGGGCCTCAGTGTAGGAGATGCATTGGTGCATAAGAGGGCGACTTTCACCATCCTTTCAGCTTCTTTCTTGTTGAATTTAGACTCCAGGTTTGGATCCACTATTTCCATCAAGTTTCCTTTTTGTTGCAACACAAAAGCCTACAGTCCCACAGTGAGAAAGGATTGAGCATGGAAGATAGAGGAACTTAAATGCATCCAAAATTGGTAGCCTTACCCAATCAAGTAGACAAACGCATTCATTTTTAGGCCTGTAGCTAGTGTTGCTCTTTCCACTCACAATTTCTAATGCTACTACTCCAAAACTGTAAACATCTGCTTTCTCTGTTAAATGTCCCCAGAGAGCATACTCCGGAGCCATGTACCCTCTGCACTAGTTGAAGAGCATCCATTGTTAGAACCTTCAAAATGTTTGAAGATTATGTTTAACAAAAAAATAATAATAATGAAAAGATTTCGAAAGTGATTTATGTTGATTGTAGGTTACATGGTTCCAGCGACTCGAGTACTAATGTGGGTATTCTCCTCTTCATTAAGCTTAGCTAGTCCGAAGTCCGATATCTTGGCATTTAGATCTTTGTCTAGGAGCACATTAGTAGCTTTTATGTCTCTGTGAACGATTCTTAGTGTAGATTCATCATGCAGAAACGCTAGGCCTCTAGCTATTCCAACACAAATCTTATATCTTGTTGCCCAGTTCAACTTCACAAAACCTGATTCTGAACCTATTCAACACAAAAATAAGACCACTGAAACTCCATTGTGATTCTTCTTCTTTTAAGAAGTCATTTAATGTGATATGATGTTTACCAAAAAGCGAGCGTGCTAGGCTATTGTTCTCCATGTACTCGTATACCAGTAGCAGATGATTCCCTTCAATGCAACATCCATACAGCTTTACAAGATTGGGGTGTTGCAATCCAGATATCATGCCTATTTCAGTCACAAATTCGCGGTTTCCTTGGCCAGATTTAGGAGATAACTTCTTAACCGCGATGATGGTCCCGTCAGATAGCTCACCCTGCATATGATATAATGAGTACCAGTATCAACACTTGAAATGCTTCATGTAGACAGTACAACAGGAAGTTGAAAATTGTTCTTAAAATGTATGTTTGATGTTGACAGTACAACAAGAAGTTGAAAATTGTTACTGTTGAGTAAATGGGCTTGGGTTACCTTGTAAACAGACCCAAAACCACCTTCTCCAATCTTGTTAGCAGGATCAAAATTCTTAGTTGCTGCTCTGAGTTGTCTAAATGTGAAGGAACCAGTTTGCAAACTCAATCTCTTAAGATCTGTTCAATAAAATGTGCATAAATGATACTGTCCATGCTACTTGAGTCTATAATAAATAAGTGAATTAATTCATATGGTTTGCACCTCGTTCTCGGGTGTGTTTTTCGGAGAAGAATCTCCACCAGATAACACCTATTATAAAGAAAACAAGGCAAACCACAGAAACAACTCCTCCTACAATGATGGGTGTTTTGTTTGTTTCTTCATATTCTGAAATCAAAAAGTCAATTGAAATTGGAAGAGTTGAGGCAATCAATGAAGTTTTTTAGGCGTAGCTTCTTACCTTCACACCGAGTTCTGTTACCTGAAAAAGAGGCATTCTTAGTTGACTTATCAATATTTTATTTTAAACACAAGCTGACAAGAGAAAGGATAACAAACATACTGGAGCATACAGATATTGCAGAAATAAGAGGACCGTAATTGCCTCTTTCAGGAATGCAAGTCGTCCCTTTTCCTGCCCAATATAGACGAATTTCCAATGTATTATTTGTCACACTAACGTTAAACTCTTTGATGGCAACATTATTGGACCCATTCTTCTCGATATCAAAGTCCTTCACTTCTAATTTTCCCTGAAACGAAAATTGTATCTGGCATTAAGGAAACCAACAAATTCAACCCACTAGTTAGTTATCTCCACACTAGAATTGGTTGTCACCTGAACATATATGTGAAACAGACGCCTTCCCACCTTATTGTATGCCTTGTCATCTGTAAATCGTATTTCCGAGAAGTGAAGTGTAACATTGTAGTTGCCATTTTCAAGGCAATATCCATAATATGTGAGAGATAGAGGAGCCACACGAGCTGTAGAGTACAATTCTGGGTAAGGAACAGTCAAACTTGAATTAGCACTTAGCGTATATCTGCCACGATAATCATTATCATCATCCATGTAATCTCCAGTGCTGCTGAATCCCCAGTTTGTTTGGCTATTGTAACTTCGTGCAGCACCACCTTCTACATACTGGTCACCTTTGTACAAGATTTTCCCATAGTTATTGCTCAAATGAAAATCGGGTCCGCCGCAGTTTATGTGTAATGAATTGTAGTCTGCAGCCATATTGATTGTCAGATCCATGAAGTAGAACAATGCTACCACCATTTCATTTAAGCGATTTTATAACTTTGCATTAGAAAGAAGATACTTACACTTGGGGCATTTCGATGTATCTTGGCATGGAAGCAGTGAACTTCTGTTAACACGATATAATAATGTCAGAAAAGTCACTGAGTTTTGCATGCCTGAGACCAAGAAAAGAAACTTACTTCTTGGTGGAAGAACTTCTAAAGAGGTTTATGTTTCTGGTCCACAATGTAAGAAGCATCAGCTGTAAACACTCGCCAAAAAGCATTAAAAATATAGAAGCATCATAACCATACTTACAACTTCTCTTGACAGTTCGATGGCCGTGTTAAATTGTTGTAGGAAAAGTCACTGTGAATCAATAGAAGAAAGTAACTAGAAAATTGAACCAGAAGCAAAAATTGTAGGAACTTTATAAAAATTAAGGTTAAAAAATTAAAATTAATTAAGTAAAAATATGTTTAAATGACATAAAATCTATTAGAAAAATACATCCTTATCATTTTAGGCCAATTAATTGTTGAATTTATCTGAATTGTTAAGAATTTCACATATTAAGAAAGCTAAGTTATACGCTTTCATAAAGATTGATCAAAAGCTTTAACAACTGGCTCATAGATCCAACAGCTTGTCAAACAGCTTATTCAAGTTGTTTAGTAGTTTATTCATAGAAAAAAGCACAGCAAAATAGATAATTTTTCATAGTATCTTTGTTTATATCAGGTCATGATTAATTATGGGTTCATCACTAAAGTTCGTGTTATATCTAGCAAAAATCTAAAATCTAATGTGAAACTATGACCCCTAAGAATAAAAAGTTTTCAGGGATATCAGAAACTAAATGGTACTTCATTTAGGAATTGTTACTTAGCCGACGAAGTAATATAGTACAGGTGCCTAAACGAATCTGCTTTACAGGAAGTGACATCCTACTGACCACCAAACTTAGAAGTTCAAAATTCACCCACAAGCAATTGGAAAATCATTAATCGGAAAAATATATTTTGAAATAAGAAATGGAAAGTGCGATCCAGTAATGCTTTCGGTGGCAGAAACATACAAGTTTGTGCCGGAATCTTCAAGGAGTACTGACTCTGGTATAGTTCCACTTAGCATGTTGCCACTTAAAAACCTGGTCAGAATCCCCATGAACTTTATCAAACTAATTTTGATATCCATCTGAAAGTGAGGGTCATTCTAAACATAACCAACTTGCAACATTTTCTTACGCAAAATCCAATTTTGTTCTGGCAACCGGAGGAATTCCCCCGTCCAGCTTGTTGAAGGTTACGTCACTGCAAAAGATTGCATGCAGAAAAGAAACTTCTTAAGTGATAAAATTATTGCCTCTTGAAGAAGTTATGCGATGAGGGCATCCATGCATGCTCAAGATAGTCAGTCACAAATTGAGATATGGCTAAGCTTTGAAAATGTTCTCCTCATTTCATTTTCTATTTTCTCCCTATGTCTGGTTATTAGGTAAACTACTAGAACTGTCGAAAGTTGCATGTTACGTATATAATCCAATAACTTCAAGTAAAACTAAAACTTACAGCATTCCCGTTAGTTTCCAAACATCCGGTGGGATTTGTCTAGACAAGTTCACATTTCTCAGTACCCTTGTGAGAAAAACAAACTTTAGTTGGATAATTCTGAGTAGAAAATATTTAAGATTTCTAGCATTTAACATACAAATTCTTCATCTTTTGAGGCAGCCGGGTAGGAAAAGGAAATGCTATTCCTTCAACCTCAGTAATCCTCCTGCACAACAAAAAGTTTTCCAGTTCCATTCTGTCTGTTTGTATTCGTCAGTATTAAATTAAAGCACCTCTACTCACAGATCAGTTAAATTTTGTAACTGAAAAATGCTGGGAGGTATGGGCCCTTTCAGTCCACTTGCATACATTTCACTTCATCAAAAGGACGTATTATTAACTTCAGAATATGCAAAATGAAGCATGAGAATGGAACCAGAATGTCAGAGATGAAAGTCTCACAGCCTTTGAAGCTGAGTCCAGTTCCCAATGAAACTAGGTATGGTACCATTAAGGATATTATCACTAATACGACTGCAAAACAAGAAATACAGGGACTGAATTATGTAAACTAACCAGAAAGTTTTTTAGCAATACTATCAAAAGCATAAGCTAGTGCATACAAGTTTTTAATGCCTTGTATGTGTGCAAGTTCCTTTGGTAACTCTCCTTCCAACTGATTAGAAGAAAGGATTCTGTAACCATGTGATCGTAACCGGAAACAAATGTCAGTACATTTAAAACGATGTGTTGAAATGATGGAGTGCATTTCCCATACAAACTTCATCTATCCATCACATTCCAACATAAAAACTACTACAATAAAATGATAGCTAGAGCAAATAATGTTTCTTACAGATCTGTTAGGTTCACCAATTTCCCAAGGTCTGAAGGGATAGTACCAGAAAATTGATTGGCCTCAAGGCTCCTTGTTTTATTGCCATTCAATAAGAGAAAAGGAAGAGTAAGCTTGTAATCAAGTTAAACCTGAAAGAAGCAACCGCAGTTCATGACATACAAGAAAGTGAGGTTACGAAAATTTCCCAGGTATCTTGGAATACTTCCTGACAAGCGGTTGGCGGTGAGTGAGCTGCAAAGTATCGATCATAGGTTATAGAAAACTTAAACGAAAAGAAAATTTTATATGTTGCAGCAACAGGCAAAAAGGGTCTAGTTGCGCTTACAGAGATGTCAAATTCTGCAGTATAGTCCATTCAATAGGAATTATCCCATTAATATAGTTACGAGTTAGGTCGCTGTCAAAGATAAATTTCACGGCTGATTAATTTTGAATAAGCAACTCAAAAAAAAAATTCTTAAGGAGTTTCTGACATGATCATATCTGCTAAAAAAAATAAAAACTTTACAATCAGCAGAGAACTTCGGGTAGAGCAAAGGATAAGAGTTCAGAACATCAAAAAGTACACAAATCTAACAGTGTGTCTAAGCAGACTATGCCGCATGGTCAAATTACAAACACATCACCTGAAGTTCAATCATTACATTATGCATAAAGTTGTGCAGTTTCTCCAAAACTTTTACGGAATTTTATGCAACTAATATGGATGAGAACATGTTGAAGCTGACCGCTAAACATCTTCAAATTACAAAATCAAAACCATTCATGCTTATCCAACTTGACAATCAGAATGAGAAATGCTCACAGTATTGATTACAAGAAAATGAAGATGTTTCTTACATTAATTGAAGATATTTAAGGCTGGACATTTGTGGTGGGAGCTTGCCTTGAAAACTGTTTTCTCTGAGCGTACTGTAATTACAAACAAGCTCATAAGTCCCTAAATACATGTAAGAAGAAAAGGTTGGCATATGATATTTTCCCTTGTAGAAGAAATGTAAAAGAAAATAACATTCTCAATATAGAAATTGATTGAATCTGAGTTGCTCGTTCATCCATTGCGCAACTAATATTATTATCTATAGAAATGAAGACACCACTTGACTATCTTCAACATTGGTCTTTGAAGTTTCAAGTTTTGAACGGAGTTCGGTAAATGCAATTCTATGAAGATAGTTGATTGAAAAAATATATTATCTTTGACTTGGTATTTCAACTGCATCCTTATTCCTTAGTCCTATATATCTAATACTTCTTCTCAGATAACATAATGCTCGAATTTAATATTTTTCGTCCTTCATGGAAGAATGGATTAATACAAGTTTGATATCACTTAAATTTATCTTTATAAATTGGAATCACTTTGTCCGTACGTAGGTACATCTAGATATTCAAAGAATCTAGGAAGCCAAATATACTACCAAACCATATTAGCTGAAACTTCATTTCTGTTCTACACAAAGATATTGAATTCTGCCTACTATCTTCACTATATATAAAAATAAAATTGTAATTAGACCATTAATCGCTTATGTCTCCATGAAAATCAGCATCAGTGAAGCCTTGTAAAGAGGAATTAACTCTCTTTTTATAACATATGTTTAACTCAAGAGTAGAGTAAATCAACTTAATTTTTTTGTATGAAATCTTGCTTTCACATCAAATAAGATGGAATGCTTTCTTTTCTTTTCTTTTTTTTTGTCTATGTCAAACTTCTTTATGATAATTAAGATACAAAATTTTAACTTCTTTATGATAATTAAGATACAAAATTTTCTTTCTTCAAGATTTAACATACACTCAACACCACTCAATACAGTTTTTTCAGCCTCCACATACAATTCTTAGCTCACTTCTAGCACTATTATTTAATGGTTACCAAATAGTGGCACTACAGCTCATATGACTCCTAACCCTTAACTTGTGGACTCAGTCTGACCATACGAAGGATCGCATCAAGTAGTTGTCAATAATGGGTACACCCTTCCTTTGCTCTACTATTTCATTATCTTTATACCCATATTCATCCATTTCATCTTCATAACGTTCTCATTGTTCCTTACCTTACTACTAATATACTAACTGTTGATAAATTTGTTATAGATAATTCCTATATTATTGAATTTAACACCTTTTGCTATATTGTGAAGGACCTCCACACCAAGGTACCTCTCTTCGCATAACCCATCCACTATAATCTCTATTCGCTGAAGCTTCCTCGCTATTTTAGAAATTATGATGCCTTTGTAGTCACTTTTGTTATTCTTGACTTATATTTTTCCAACAACATCGACCTCTTAGTCTTCTATTTTACTCTACAATTTCTAGATTGTCTTCCTATTTACTAATAAAATCAAAATTTATCACTTTTTGTACATCATATTTTTAAGGAAAAAGTGTTTGTTTACCATTTTTGTTATCTACTCCTTCACAACTTATTCACTGGGACACTCAGGGACCTTCTCCATCTCTTTCCTTTTATGGTATTCGTTATTTTATTATTATTTAGATGATGTTAGTCACTTCATATGGCTTGTCCCATTAGCACAAAATTCTCAAGCTCTATTTTAGCTCCAAACTTTGAAAACAATCACTAAAAGCCCTTTCTCCACTACTATTAAAACCTTCTAATGTGATGGAGTGCCTGAACTGATCAACTAAAATTACTCTTTTTCATTTACACCCTTCAACTCCTAAATAAAATGACCTTACTAAATGTAAAATAAACCATAGTATTGAAACTGGTGTCACACTTTTACTTCATGCCTCTATTTCCAAATCCTTCTGGCTTGAAGCATTCACTATTGTTGTCTATTTTATCAATCTTTTACCTACCTCCATTTTTTATCATAAATCTCTACATAAAATACTTTTCCACACCAAACCATACCTTACTTTTTTTTTTCTCCTTTTTAGCCGCTGATCATCCTAACAAACCATCCCCTAGACATATTCTCTGTATCTTTCTTAACTATTCCTCTCAATACAAAGGTTATCAATGTTTTGATCCAACTAGTTTCAAAACTTATATTTCTCAACATGTTTGATTTCTTGAACATGTTTTTTTTTTCAGTCCTCCATACACCTCTTTATTTTTTTGGTCTCTACGCTCTCAAATTTTTTTAACTCTACCGTTCTCTCCACCATCTCCCTCTCCCTCGACTTCACACTCTTCACCCTTGTCCCACTATCCATCCCATGAACACACCTACTCATGATATCACTTGCACTCCTTGTAATTTTTCCGACTATATTACTTTTGTCATATTTACATAAATCTCTCGTATTCCTAATCCCACATCCTTCACTTACGTCAACAAAATTTTCTATTAGCGTCAAGCCATACTTAATGAGTTCAAAACTTTCCAACTCAATCAAACCTAAACTCTTGATTCCAACACCAAAACGTCATCTTGATGGCACTATTGACCATTATAGAGCTCATTTTGTTGCCAAAGGGTACCATCAAACTTTCGGTGTTGATTGTACTACTACTTTTAGTATTTTAGTTAAACCTACCACCATCTGTATCATTCTTTCCTTAGTTGTTTTCAACAACTGGGTCATTCGCCAACTTGATGTCAACTCTATCTTTCTTCATGGCTTTCTCTCTAAACCAGTTTATATGTCTCAACCTCCTGGTTTGATATATCTAAACTATCCTCATAATATCTATCAGATCCACAAAGCTCGGTATGGTCTCAAATAAGCTCTTATGTCTAGTTTCACCGATTAAGTAAGAAACTCTTTGCCTCCAATTTCTTCTCCTCCAAATTTGATACCTCTATTTTGATTTAGATAACCTTGTCCCACATCACCTTCCTTTTGGTTTATGTAAAAGATATTTTGGTCGCTCTTCTCCTTCTTTCATTTCCTCTATCATTCATAATCTTAACTCCTTATTCTCTATCAAGGACTTAGGTCTCATACATCATTTTCTTGGAATCGAAGCCAAACATACTTAAAGTGGTCTTTTACTTACTCAAACCTAGTACATCAAAGATCTTCTTCTTCGCATAACTTTTTACAAGTCTAAACCTACACCCACACCTATCACTCCAACTCTCACACTTTCCAAAAATCATAGCACACAACTTCCTGACAATCCTCGTTCTACATCCAGGTACTGTATATTTCTTGGTCCTAATCTAATTAGTTGGAGCACCAAGAAAAAACCTACATTTGCAATACTTAGCATTTAAGCTGAGTAAAAAAGCATTCCTCTTGCCTTCGTTGTTAGATTTCCTCTCTTTTAGGAGAACTTGGCTTTTCTCACCTTATGACAACTTTATGGTATGATTATATTGGAGCTATCTTTCTTGCTTCAGACCTAGTCTCTCATTCTCGTATCAAACACATTGAAATTAATATTCATTTTTTTCAAAATCTGGTTGCTCGTTAGGCCATTCACATCAGACATGTTTCATCTCTTGATCAAATTAGTCTTGTCCTAACCAAAGCTTTGCTTGCCTTATTATTTCATCGACTTCGAGAAAAGCTCACCAACTCATCTGATAGTGTGCTTAAGGGGGAATGATAACATATCTCAACTAATTCTATCTCAATGCTTGTATTTACTGATATCTTTAGTTCTTATCTTTCATAGAGATTATTTGTAATCTTTCTGTTGTTATCTTAGTTTCATACTTTATACATATATATATGATGAAAAATAACTACGATTTCATTACTTTTCAAAACTTTTTCAAACCTTGATCGAAACTTAAGTTTTAATGCACTTTAATTTGATCCAACAGTGTCAAGATCGATCAAGCTTTCAATTGAGTTCAAGTATTATAGGACATGGGTTTAGTTAATCCATTACATCCATATTAGTAAAATTAGAGTACCTAAGTCCTTCATCTCAAAATGTTGACGTAGAAAGGGTTTAAGAGTGGAAATACCAAGAATGTTATCATTAATAATTATCCTGTCATCAATATAAAGGAAAAGAAGAGTGTATCATTAATTCGATTTGTAAATGAATATAGCATGATCATGGGAGTTGAATTGACAGCCAAGAAGACTAATAGTGGAATTGAATTTAACAAATTAAGCTCAAAGAATTCGTTTCAATCCATACAAGACTTTCGAAGACAAAAACTTTGTTGGATGGATGATCATAACTAGGTGGAGGTTACATATATACTTCTTCTATAAGATCACTATTAAGAAAAACATTTTTAACATCCACCTGAAATAATGACCAATACTTGCTAGCAACAACTGCAATAAGATAATAGACTAAGGTTAAACGAGATATAAGTGCAAATGTCTTCTCATAGTCAATACCATACTCTTGTGTAAAACGTTTAGTAATAAGTCTGGCTTTACATCGTTAACTGATCCTTTACATCTAACCTTAATTTTATCGACTCATTTGCAGTCAACAATAGACTTTCCTAAAGGTAAGTCAACCATGTCCTAAACATTAATGCTAGTAAGTGCATTTAAATCCTTTTCCATTAATTTCTATCACAAAGAATCAACTGTTACCTCACGATAGGTGCAACATTCATATAGAAAAAAAGTAGTATAATAAACATAAAATTGCAAATACAAATAAAATTTATTATACAATACATTTAACAATAATTATTAAAGGATAAGAAGAATTAAAAAACTAAACCATTATACTCGAAAAAAATGAAATACCACTATACTATTTTTCAACAACATTATTACCTAGAAAAGAGAAATAACACTTCTTATTTTTTATTAATATTATGGTCTAGAGAAACTAAAACATCTCTTACTATGTGTAATAATAAAATTATTTTTCTTAACAAAAAATAATTTGGATGTATCTACAGAAGTGGGACCTCACTACAAAATCTATCACAAGTCTAAGTAATTAAAAGTACGATGAAGGCACATCACAACTTCGTTGAAGACAAAGCATTCTCTTGCATCTCTAGTTTGAAGCATCAAGAAAATTCAACATTTTAAATTAAAGTTGACCAATACAGAAACAAAACTGGTTTACCAATATAAGTAATAGATTCAAGTTCAACATTATTATCAGCGTCAAAAGTCGGAGCTCTAAAGATATTTGTGCAAACTAAACGACTGTGCTACTATTATGTTATAACATGTATAAACTAATCAAGTTTAGGACTTAGTGAGAAACATATAAACTTACACGAGAAAGTGTAATACAAGGAAATTAAAAAGGAACTTACAAGGTGGTAATATGACAGGCAGTATTGTTGAGGGGACAATTGCATATTATGGTGTTATTCTCCCCATTATCAGTTATATTTATAGCTCCAGATTGACAATCCTCTTTGAAACTGAACTGGATAACACCAAGAGTCTTTAGGATCAAATTTAACGCTTGTACTGCAACATTTACAAAGAAAAAAGTAAGTTTTAAGGCATGATTTTTCTGCACATTTTGTTCTTGTTATATACTTGATGTTACTCCATCTTTTTCTTTTTCTTTTTCTGTATCAAATAATTATTTTCGACAAAATTGCTGTAGCGACCCCTGTGTTATACGAAAGTTGCTAATTAAACCCTGAGATATAAAATGTTACTCTATT
>JANIHY010000002.1:37524366-37538699 GCA_027479065.1 Erythroxylum brevipes
AATGCTTGTGGTGTTTCATCATCTCCAAAAGATATATCATGAGCCTCTTTATTTTCCTTTTTCTTTTTTACTTGTTGCTGCAAATATTTTCCAATCATATCACGCACATCAAGTGGCACTTTTTTGCAAGGAGCAATATTACCCTTAACACCAGCAAGATGTTCTTTCATTCTAAAAATTCCTCCCCCTTTAAATATTCTACCGCAAAACATACAGTTATATTGGACATTCCCATCAGATGCTTGAGAGGAAGAAAAATAATTCCATGCTGGATCGGACTTACCACGAGTAGAGGATGATTCCATATTTTCCATTATGATTTAACCTAAAAAGTAAAAAAAAAAAAAGGTATACTATTGTTAGGGCAAAAGTATGCAACCTAAATAATTCTCATTTATCAATTGTAATAAAGAAGACCAACAGCAACAGAATGGATTAAAAAAGACCAGCATATGTTATAGGTGTAGTAAGGAGTATATTGGCTAAACAAAAGGAACAAAGAAGTTTTGAACATAAGGAGTGAATATCTCAATATATTTGTTAAATATGCTACTTACTAAGACACTAAAAGGTAGAACACCAATTGAAAAATAGTTTAGAAAATTACCTTTTGTTACAATTCTAAAGGGTTATCTTTAATAAAATGGAGTTGATTACTTTGAAATGATTGTACTAGTTGCTAGGCATGACATTATAAAGTTATTGGCAACATTAGTTTCTAAATTTGATTGAAGGTACTCTTTTTGTGTTTCTTGAAAACAAATATAAGAACATCAATTGAAAAATAGTTTAGAAAATTACCTTTTGTTACAATTCTGAAAGGGTATCTTTAATAACATGGAGTTGATTACTTTGAAATGTTTATACTAGCTGTTAGGCAGGACATTATAAAGTTATTGGCAACATTAGTTTCTGAATTTGATTGAAGCTACTTTCTTTGTGTTACTTGAAAACAAATATATGAAGTTGATTGTGTTCTTATACTTAGATGAATTGTTAATTATTGGTGGCGAAATATATGAATTCATTGAAAAAAAAATTGAAGTTGAATTTAAGATGTTTAATCTTGAAAAAGTGCACTACTTTCTTGGCATAGAGATTAAGTTAAAGATTTCATATTCATTAATTATTCAAAATATGCCGAAGTTGTCTTTGAAAAGTTCAACATAAATAAGCTTAAACCAGTGGCTTATCCTTGTATTATAAAGACAAAACTATCAAGCAAAATTATCGTTGTAATTAAAAGATAACAATGGCAATACTATAAAAGATGTAAATTTGATCAAATAGAAAGCAGTGGAATAATTTAGGGGCATTGAAGGCTTGATGGGAAAGGTATATACTTTTCCATTAGAGATAATAAGCATAATTAAAGATTAGGTTCAGATGTATCAACATTAAGCTTTGATTAGGGAGGTTAAAAAGGAAGAGATTAAGGAGACAACATTTTAGCCCCCGGAATAAATGGATTTAATGCTATGTTTTTTCAAGCTACATGGAAAGACACTAAGCAGGTGATAATGAATACAACAAGGTGTGTTTATCAGTGGAAGGTGAGTAAGTGACAACAAATGTTTAGCATAGGAGATTTTTAAATCTTATATCAGTAATAAATATATCTAAGAATGTGCCAAGAAAATTGATTTTTCTAAAGCATATGATATAAAAAGCTAGAGATTTGTAGTAGATACACTAATCTGTACGAGTACCTAATGAAATTTGTTAAATGGATAAAAGAATGTATAACTTTGTTATCTTTAACTGTATTGATAAATAAAAAACCAACTAAGATTTTCAAGGGAGGAAAAGGGCTTAGACAGGTGATTCTATTTCACCTTATTTATTTGGATGAATATTTTAAACAGAATCACAATGCTTAACATCCAAAAAGATGCAAGGTTTAAGTTCCATTGTAGATGGTGAGGAGAAGGTTGATGCAATCTTGTAAAGAATTAATTCGGAATATATTGTATTTGACAACTAAAATATCAAATTGATGTATGCAATTAGTTTGTTATCAAGATAAATATAAGAACCAACTGAAATTCACTTTGATGCAATCAAAAGGGCTATAAGATAATATAAGAGGAATACCGAATATCAATGTCCATCTTTAGTTTTGCCATGTCTTAAACAATTATTAAATACAATCAACATGACCATACAATCTCTATCTTTTCACTGCCACCACACCCGAAATACAATCCCTATCCTTTCACTACCACCACACCCGAAAAAATTGAATCAAAGAAACAAATCAAAAGCTAAATGTTAAATAAAATAACTCACACCCAGAAGACAAATCCATAGCAGAAACAAATACCATAAGTCATAACAGAAACAAATACCATAACAGAAACAAGCCAAGAGTAGAAAGTAAAAGCACAACAGAATGATACTCACTTACGAAAAGCTCTCAACCTCTAACTTAAGAAAAGCTCTTAGCCACCTTGAGTCTTCAAAAAAGATCACAGAAGCCAACAATAAGGTGTCTTTGAATTAATGGAGATGAAGGCTACAGAAGTATACAACAATGCCAAATAGAGTATATATAACCGAACTATCAAAATCAGAGATTGAAGTGAAATGGAGTTCTACCTATTTCAGAAAACTAACTAATCAATACTACTGATCTTTATCTCCTTATCTGTTAACATATTGAAACAATAACACATAACAATGAAACTTGAATAAAAGTATAAAACTATCACTGCCTTATTCTTATTCTTATCTCATAACAGAAACTTGAATAAAACGAACTCTATACAAATTGGAGCTCTGACATAGCAATAATTCTCTCCAAGGCATCAAATATCTCGTCTTTTCTAATTTCTTTAAGGTCACGCCTAAGTCGCAACAATGACCACCTTATTCATTAGGTTCTGCAAACCAAAACGCAAAACTTGAGCTAATAGAAGTTCAAAGCTATAAGCCTATAACTAATCTGCAATCCACAATTTGATACCTTTAATAGGAAGAAGCCAACAAGCAGCTAAAGTATCTTCACTCTACCAGGAACATCGGGCCTATCCAGTATCTAGCCCCTCTCTGCCTACCGCATCGATCTCATCGATGAACACAATGTACGAAAGATAAAAGATGACGGCCAGATTTGGAGAAGATGGAAAAAATAGAGCTGATTTTGGTGCGTTAGAGGCATCTGAGAAGAGAGAAGAGAGAAAAGAGAATCGATGCGATGGAGGTGGTCTAAGAAGAGAGAAGAGATGAGTGAAGACGATAAGGTTATAGGTTTTAATTCGGTTATCAAATAACCAGTTCGTTAGAAAATCGGTCGGTTCTCTGATAAATCGGCCGGTTTTTACATTAAATGGTTATTAATTAAAATGGAACCGAATATATGACCGGTTCAGACAAATTTCGGTCGGATCGTCCGGTCCGGTCTGATTTTCATAATCTTGCAAAAAAACAAAAAGATGTCAAACGAAACGACACGAAACGGACGCTGACATGCCTTTTTTTTATTTTATTTGGGTAATGCCGCTAACGAAGTCTTGCTTAACATAAGAAACCAGAAACTAACACTCGCGCTAAAAAGGCTCTCCCTAATCTTCTTCTCGTCCGTATATGGAACTGTCAACTCAAAGCGACGAAGACGACTCTTTTCATGATGCCCTCGACGACTTCCCGTTTCAAGATTGCTCAGTGTCAGACACCGTCCAATGCGATCGATCCACCTCCCGGTCCAGTCTCACCGTCACTGCCTCCCCTTTCCCAGAGCTTTCTTCATCGCTCCGGCGCCGTTCAATCTCCGACAACAGGTTCTCTAACAAATCGTTCGTGGAGTCAAGCATTACCAAAATTTATGAACCAAAATCCAATTTTGGTGATTGTAGGTATAAATTTATAAATAAAGATTTGAAAGAAAATGAGAAGAATTTGGAGAGTCCCGAATCTATCGAAACGAGTCAGGATGTTGTTGACTCGTCCGGGACTGTGAGTTGTGTCACCGAATTGGGGGATGTGGAGAAACAGGAATCAACTATTACCAAATCGAAGGGTAACGTAATTGATGGCCCAATCGATTCATTTGCTGAACCTCTAGACTCTAATTCCTCAAATTTGCTTGTGCTGATTACTGGATTGGTGATCAACGCAATTGGGTTTCAGATAAATTTGTTCTTTTCCTTCCTGAGCTTTCCAATTGTGGTTTTGTATTATTCTTGCATGTTTATTGTTGATCCCTTTGGAGCTATAAGGCGTGTTAGACGGCTTTGCTTCCGGAAATTGGTGAATCTGGGCGGTTTAATAGGTAGAATACTTGGTCCGCTTTTAAATGATTTGCTAAAGGATCATAAGACGATTTGGAAACTTGTTTTGAGAATTGGTTGGGGATGCATGTGGTCTGTTTATGTTTGTATCATTTTGTGTGGATTGTTGGTTTTATCAGTTGTGATCGGTGCATTGTGTATGAGGTATTTGGTGGAGGAACCAATGCAAATCAAAGAAGATTTGAATTTTGATTACACAAAGATAAGTCCAGTTGCATATGTTCCCATAATCTCTAGTGGTGGTCTTGGTTGTGATGGGAATGGCATGGAGAAGGCTGGAGATATCATGAATTTGAAGCTACGAGCTATACCTCGTAACCACAAGTTGCAAATTGATGTTTCATTGACATTGCCAGAGTCTGAATATAACCAAAATCTTGGCATGTTTCAGGTATTCATCTGATTCTTTGAATATTGAATTTTCAGTGTTTTGGATGCTAAGATATTGAATTCTATTTTTGTCATTTATTGGCATATATTACTGTTTCGTGGTTTAATGTATTTCATCATACTACTTGGTATTTTACAATTTTCGTTCTTTGCGATGGTGAGGTTGTGGAATCTAAAGGAGAAGAGAGTAAATGCCACCAAAGTTCATTTTTGCAGTTCGGATATAGCAGAAATAACTGGCTGGCATTTGGATATTTTTTATTATGTTAACCTGTTAATCTTATTAGCAAGGAATTCTAGTATTGAAGTAGATAATGTCATTTTGCAGTTTTGAAAGTGAAACATTTTGATAACTCGATGTATTGTTTAAAAAGAAAGTCTCTTTGACATGTATGCAGTAGTCCAAAAAGCCATACTTTAAAGACATTGTAGGTTTTTGAGGAAGAAACTTTTCTTTCACTCTCTTTTATCTATGATAGAATACATTGAATTTATAGGGTACTTTGTACCCTAATACAAACAGAAATAATCTAAATATAGTAACTAAAATATATGCTACCTTACTTCTAAGGATCCTTAACCCCTAATTTAGGGATTTGGATCCTTTATAGAAACAACTAGAAATTAGGAAAATGAAATCAAACTAAATCTTCCAATTTCTAACACTCCCTCTCAAGTTGGTGCGTAGATATCATGCAAACCCAACATGCTAATAAGGAAGTCAAATGATGGCTTGCTCAATCCCTTTGTGAGGATATCTGCTGTTTGTTGTTTTGTTGGAACAAATGGTATACAGATTAATCCTCCTTCTAGTTTCTCTTTGATAAAATGTCGATCAACTTCAACGTGTTTAGTTCGATCATGTTGCACTGGGTTATTAGCTATATTGATTACAGCTTTGTTATCGCTGTATAACTTCATAGAAGTCTCAAAAGACAACTTTAACTCTTTTAATATCCGCTGCAGCCATAGTAGTTCACAAACACCATTAGCCATTGCTCTATATTCAGCCTCAGCACTACTTCTTGCCACTACACTTTGCTTTTTACTCCTCCAAGTTACCAAATTACCCCACACGTAGGAACAATATCCCGTTGTTGATCTCCGATCGGTAGAAGACCCATCCCAATCTGCATCAGTGTAGATTTTGATCCTGAATTGATTATTTTTTCTAAAACAAAGACCTTTTCTTGGAGATTTCTTCAGATATTGTAGAATACGATAGGTAGCATCAAGTAGTTCCTTTGTAGGTGACTACATAAATTGACTCACAAGGCTGATTGCAACGGCTATGTCTGGCCGAGTCTGAGATAAATAAATTAACTTACCTTCTAGCTTCTGATATCTTGTTGTATCCACTGGACATCATCCTTTGCTATTTCCCAGTTTCACATTTAGATCCACTGTGTATCTACCGGTTTACATCCACTCATTATTGTCTCTTTCAACAAATCTAGTACATACTTTCTTTGGCTAACAACAATCCCCCTTTATGATCTTGCTACTTCCATTCCTAGGAAATATTTGAGGGAACCTAAATCTTTGATTTCAAAATCAGTAGCCAAATTCTTCTTTAAGCGATGCATCTCTTCTAAGTCATTGCCTGTCAAGACAATGTCATCGACATAGACTATTAAGACTGTGATCATTCCACTTGATGAGTGCCTAAAGAACATTGTGTGATCTGTTTGAGATTGTGTATAACCTTGCCTTTTCATCGAACAAGTAAACTTCTCAAACCAAGCCCGGGGTGATTGCTTCAAACCATAAACGGACATAATTAATCTGCATACTTTCGAGTTAAATTTTTCTTCAAATCTTGGTGGAGCATCCATGTAAACTTCTTCTTCCAAGTCTCCGTTCAAGAATGCAATCTTGACATCTAATTGTTGTAAAGGCCAATCTAGATTGGCAGCCAATGAAAGAAGCACTCTTACAATGTTAAGTCTTGCTACTGGAGCAAAGGTCTCCATGTAGTTAATTCCATACGTCTGGGTGAAGCCTTTAGCAACTAACCGGGTGTTTAGTGCACGACCTAACCCCTTTCCGAAGAGCAATAGGAATTTAAAGATCTGTAAAGGGTATTTCTTCAGAAATAGAATGTAAGTAGGGAGTATCACTTGAAGAGTTTTGAACTGAAAGAGGCGTACTCAAGGAGTTTCGATCCTACCCCGAGCTGGAATCTTGGCCTTGCTGGGAATTTTCGAACATTTTTTCTTGAGTCAAGTTTTTCCGGGTGTAAACCAATCCAAACTTTTTCTTTCTTTCATCTCCTTCAAAGGAATCATTATTTTCTGCTGGGACAAGACTTGGCCTATCTTCTGTTTTTTCACTTTGGTCTTGTTTGGGTTAAGGTAGAACAGATTTTGTTGGTGAGATGTTTGACACAGGTTCAGATATTGAATTATTCTGAATCTGGAAAAGATCCTCATTCACCAAGATATTGATTGATCCCAAGTTGGATCTTCATTATTTTTCTCCCCTTGAAGAGGAGACTTAAAAAAAGGTGTCGTTTCAAAAAAGGATACATCCATGGAAACAAACAATTTTTTCAAAGTAGAATCATAGCATTTATAGCCCTTTTTAGTTGGTGAATATCCTACAAAAACACATTTCCGAGCTCTAGGATCAAGTTTACTTTGGTTTGGGTCATGATTGTGGACAAAAACTGTGCATCCAAAGAGTTTAATGGGTAAATCGGATACTATCCGAGAGCATGAATTTTTCTTTTTTGAAAAAACTTGTAAAGGAGTTTTGAAATCTAAAATCTCTGAGGGCATTCGGTTAATAAGATAGGTTGCTGTGAGAATAGCTTCACCCCAATTTAGGGATTCGGGTCCTTACATAGAAACAACTAGAAATTAGGAAAGGAAATCAAACTAAATCTTTTATTTTGTAACAGAAGATAATAAAAACACCTGGCTGATGCGTTTTGGCCGTTTGAACACCTCATTTGCTTTTGTTGTTAAGGCTTGGACCTGATGTCCTTGAAAATGTTTTTAGTTGTTTCTCAAGTGGGCATTGCCTTTTATTTTATCACAATTTTACCATCTTGTTTTACAGTCATTTATAACCCAGGATCCTCGTGATCGAGACTTTCTTGTGAGAAATCTAAAATCTTTTGATGTTCCAATTTTAAATTACGTGAGGGATGAACACTGCCACAAGGAGTCCTTTCATGTATCTGACCAGGTATCAGTCATCCTTGTATCAAGTATGTGATTAGTGTTGAGCTATTCTTAGTTTTGTGGTTTTCTTGTCTCTATGTTGAGCAGATGCATCAGCTTGGTATCTATTCTCGGCTTGATCACGTTTTTGATGCTCCTGATGCTGTCAAGGAGGTTATGATAAGCCAGTTTGGACTGGAAAAATCAGTATGTATCTGGGCTTCTTGATTTTAGTATTATGCTGATATTTGACCAGCCGTGCTTTATTGCATCTTATGCTCGAAAGTCTTATTTGAATAAATTTCTCACGTATTTACATTTTCATCAGTATATTGGGTCAAAGGAAACTGATAAGTTTGCTGATGAAGTGGCAAAGTTGGGCATTTTAGATTTTTGGACTCCAGAAAATCATTATCGATGGTCTGTCTCAAGATATGGTGGTCATGTGTCAGCAAGTGTTGAACCAATTGGTCGCTCGCAACTTCTTTTCTGTAGTATGTTCTTACAACTACTTCTTTAAATAAAAGTGTATCACTAGCATTCAGTGATCATTTATGTGTTCACTTTATTTTCAAAATATTCAGGTTTAGATGGTGGGGAGATTGAAAAGCTGAGATCCAGGAAAGAAGAGCTGGAAGCATCTGTTTCCAGTTTAGAGGGTAATATTAAATCGATACTGGTTGAGCAGAGACATTTGGAAGATGAAGAAGCTAAACTTCACAAACAGCGGGTATGTTGATTGGAATACATAGAAAACATTAGGCTGAATGCTGACTTACTTTGTCATATGTGTTGTTCAAAATGAACTGAACTTCATAAATGGATGTATGACTAGTTACACCCTACTATAATTTTTATTTTTTCTGGTGAATTGTAATGTATCTTTGTAGGAGGAGATTGTCAACAACATACAGCAGGAGAAGAAAAAACGCCGTGATATGGAGAGCCTTATTAGTAAGTATACCAAGGATTGCTTATTTGCAGCAAGAAGCAATCCATTTCTTATGATGTTTGCATGTACAACCATTAATTAATGGTTTGATGCTTAGGTTTAAGGAAAAGAAAATTAGAATCAATAGAGAAGGAGGATAAACTGGATACTCGTGTAGAAAAGCTGACAAGTGAAAGTACCAACCTTAACAGTCAACGGATCCAATGTGCAATTAATCTCAAGGTGACTTTTTCCTGGTTCAGTTTTCCTACTTTGATGTTTTTAGTTTATGCTTTAGGATGGCCACTATTATTTCAACAAGAAATAATGACATAGATATGCACTTATGCTATAGATTTGTCAGTCGTTTCTTTTAGTCCTTGTTTTGATGGAGTTTTGTGTGTGGTGCACTTGTGCTATAGCTTTGTCAGTTGTTTCTCTTAGTCCTTGTTTCGATGGAGTTTTGTGTGTGGTCTTTTGACAGGAATTACTAGTTGAGGCTATTACACACAAATGGAGTTACAGCAAAATGCATATGGCTTCTATTGAGTTTGATGCAAAGGTACTTTTGGCAATTGGTTTATCAACTTTGATGATTTACTTTTTGTTTTTATTAATTATCCCCAGAGAGGAGGCTATTATCATCATTTTTTTGAGAATCATCCTCTGTCAGATTAGAGAACTGGAAGTCAATCTGAAGCAGCACGAGAGGCTTGCTCACCAAGTTTCTGTTCACCTTGAATACTGTGAGTTTTTGATAGCAATGTTTCAATTTATTCTATTTAATTTTGATTATAGCTTCTTGGTGAGAGCCCTTGTCATAAAATCTTTTTAACTTTTATGAATCCTCTGCGCAATAGCTTAAATATTTGAGTAGAAATTGAAAGTAATATATATGGAAGGATAAGCTGATAGCATTTTGTTTCCTTTTTCATGTGGCAGTGAAGACTTTCAAATTCTGCTGCTCAAGTAGATCAAATATTCATACTTTTCCATCATTCTTTTATTTCAGTATTATCTCCTCTTTCACCGGTCAGATCCATTGTAGTCTGTCTTTGAATATAGTTTTAGTTGAACATTTAGGTCTGTGAATCGAACAATAATAAAGTGATTTCAGTTTTAGTTCCTTTAAATTGAACTCTGGACAATCTTTGTTGGGTATATATACTAAATGTTCTAAATTGAATAGAAATAGAGGTAAATACTGGACAATGACGTTCAAATTTTTGGAAAGTTCCAAAATTGAACAAATGTCAAACCTTTTCTAGAAATCTAATAGTGTTTTCTTGACTTTATTTTCACATCCTTTCTCTTGGTAAGGCAAAAAGGAGGTAGAGGAATGTCGACAGGAACTCTCTTATGCCAAGAGGCACGCTGAATCCATTGCTATCATCACTCCAGAGCTTGAGAAGGCATTTGTTGAGGTTTGTTCGCATTAAGATGTGAAGCTAAAATTTGTTTTGAGAGAAGTTGGATTAATAGGAGTTTGGGTGTGAATTGTTATAAAATTATTCTTATCTTTTTTCTTTCCCCTGCTCACATTGTTAAAATAATGCAAAGATCCCATTCATTAATCTGTGTGAACTCTAGCTTTTTATACAATACTGAAGTTGATGTGATGGGTGGATGGTCTCCTTCTTTACCTATCACTGCAAGAGGACGTGTAACTAAAGAATCTGTATAATCAGTTAAGAATATGTAGCAATAGATTTTGTTTTGTTGACCCATAATTCTAGACATTGATATTTTGCTTATAGATTTGATTGTTTTTTCACGTGACCACTGCTGAAGTTAGTTATATTCTATAATTCTTGAGAGTACGCCATGAATGGAAGATGAACTATGTTGTCTACTATTTTATTAAATGCGTTTAGCTGATGAAATAACTTGAACCTTAATATTATTTTGTAAGAAACTGAGTTCCAGGTTTTGATGATTTGATCCGTTAACAAACTCTTGTTTCTCAATTAAACCTACTTAGTATGAATGAAGTACACCAATATGCATTCACAATCATAATGTGTTTTTTCTTTCCTGAAAGCATGATTTTTTTTTTCCTGCTCTGAACTCCTAAGGTTGTTTTTACATATACATGACCTTGCATCAAACATCCTCAAACCAGATGCCCACTACAATTGAAGAACTGAAGGCTGCCATTCAGGATACCCTGTCTGAAGCCAATTCCATTCACTTCCTTAACCACAACATATTAAAAGAATATGAACATCGTCAGGAGAAGGTACATTTTTCATCAATTTCTTTCTGAAATCCATTTTAAGTGGAGTAAACTGTCATCTACAATTACTATCTTTTTGCAGATAGAAACCATTTCCAGAAAACTGGAAGGAGATAAGGAACAATTGAAAAGGTGTATAGCTGAAATAGATTTACTGAAGGCAAGTGTTTGATTTAATTCCTTGTGCATCTTGCATATATATGGATAATTAAATCATAGTTCAACATTAACATCTGAAAGTGCGCTCTCTGATTTTTAACGTTCGAGTTAGAATTATGTCTAGATTTTGAGAGCTAGACAGCCAACTGTTCTTAGGGACAACTTTTTAGTCGTTTTATCAAGGTTATTAGTTGATCACTAAATCAATGGAAAATCAAATACAAATTCGAATCCTCATTTTCTTGCTTTTCTCATTTCCGATTGTATGGCTTTCAACTTGAATTTATGGAACTGTTTGTAGCCTTCTCTTTTTCAAACAGCCTGACCTTGATGTCAAAACTATTTCATTGAGCCTATTCATATAGTAGCTACTTCTTGCATGAGTTGTCCTAAAGGATGTTGCAATTAAGCTCTAGACATCTTATCAATGAAATTGCCATTCCAATTTTCATAAATTACTTCGGTATCCTTTTCATGTGTTGCTTCTTCCATATAGGCTAATGCATTATAAGTCTCTTGGTTTTTCATTTTCTTTTTTGGTATTGCATACAGGATAGTTGGCTTCCGACATTAAGAAACCTTGTGGCTCAAATAAATGATACTTTTAGTCGTAACTTCAAGGAGATGGCTGTTGCAGGAGAAGTTTCATTAGGTGCTTAATACAAAACTGTGAGTTCATTTAACTAACAGATGTAGATCACTACTTACTGATTTAATGGTTTGCTAATAGATGAGCACGAAGAGGACTTCGATAGGTTTGGAATACTTATAAAAGTTAAGTTCAGGTGAGTACCAACTTTAACACCTTTTACAATTCTGTTTGGTGTTGTCAAAATGCATTGAAATTGTTGAAACGCCCATTCATCTATCCTGCCAAGCTCATTTGTTTACTCTGGACAGAGGGCTTTGTTATTTGGTTCTATTTGGAGCCCAAAATGGGCCAATGTGCAACGCCCAAGAGTGGGCCTCCCTTTTCTTTTCCACATGTCCATCTCTACCCCGTCATAATACAGAAATTGAACTTGGGTGAATGAGGAGGCAAGAAACCTTGCCTCTTCAACCTTTATTCTGAACTGATTTATGCCCCTTTGGTTACGATATTGTAACCTGACAATTCTCGTTGAAGTAATTATTCACTGTTTTAAATTAGGTTGATTTACCTACCTTTGTGCTTAAACCCCAATATGCTAAGAAGATCACTTCTGAGTGATGTAAGTTCATTTCGTTTATTCTATTTTGATGAACTGGAGGTCTGGGAAATGTTGCATTCTAGTTGAGATCTGTTATTGTTGGATAACTCTTGTCTGAATTAGACATTTGCACTGTTCTATTCAATCACAATAGTGTGACTGACATTTAGATCGTGTTTACATCGGTAAAATATTGTTACTCTTCAGGCAGACAGGGCAGCTTCAAGTTCTGAGTGCTGAGCATCAATCTGGAGGGGTATTGAATTGTAGTAAATTGTCCTCTTTATTGCAACACTACTAATAGTTTCTAACTCTCATGAAAATCACTTTTAGGAGCGATCAGTTTCTACCATTCTTTATCTTGTATCTCTTCAAGACCTCACAAATTGCCCTTTTAGAGTGGTTGATGAGATAAATCAAGGTAAGATTAACACCATTGTACAGAAGACTTGCTGGAGCAATGTAGTTTCTGAATTACATTCACTTTTTATGTAGGAATGGACTTGATAAATGAAAGAAAGATGTTTCAGCATTTAGTTAAAGCCGCGAGCCGACCAAATACACCTCAGTAAGTATTCTTTTTTTGTGTATAATATAAATGGAGCTTGTTACTTTCCATGCATCTTTCAATTGACGTCTGCTCTCTAGTTAAGAGCTCCGGAAAGATACTGTGATGCTAATTTCTTTTGAATTTTGTTTATATTAAATGAAATAAAATTATTAAATTGAGGAATTTTCTTCCATGATTCTTTCAACCAGGTGTTTCTTAATCACCCCGAAGTTACTGCCAGACCTGGAATACAGTGAGGCATGTAGCATTCTGAATGTAATGACTGGTCCTTGGATTAAGCAGCCCTCGGAAGGTTATTCTTTTTTTTTCTTCAATGGATTGAAAATCAATTACTGTTTAGTTTCAAAAAGCTAGAGAGCTTTGATACCTGTCGCTGCACTATAGACTTTTTAACTTTGAAAACTATTATGTTCTTGTCTTTCCAGTGTGGAAGAAAGGTGACTGTTGGGGAACTATAGCAGTCTCGGTTGGTAGAGATCCATGCTAAAGGGTTGTTGCTATTATGGTGATCCCAGCAGAATCTACTTGGTGATAATCCTAGAGACCTGTCATGGTTGTATATTTATATATAGATTTTGCGTCAGTATGACAAATATGTATTCCTTAAATATTACTAACATGTCATATAGTGGCGAGAGGCATACCATTTATGTAACTCTTATCTTTCTACATTCCATTGACGATGTAATTGCTATGTTTTGGTACACTTTTTTCTTGTATTCTTTCTTTTTTGGGTATCTGGCGAGTAATGGCAGTGAATTTCCCCTCAGTGAGCATTTTTAATTGCTGAAGTTTCAGGAAGAGGTTGAGAACAAGATGTTTATAATGATATCTTGAACATTACAAGTATCTTCATTTTCGGGTGTCTTCAAGAGATATTTTAAGATACTGCTATTCAACTATAGTCCATGCTTTGCTTAATTAAGAGGAATTTGTAGAAGTGGTTTATTATTAAGTTTCGTCTGACATGTAATTCCCATGGCATAAAATTATAATTTATGTTTTAAGGATATTATAAGACAAAGTAACATTTGTTTAGAAGAATGTATTGCCTAAATATTTCTTTTTTTTTGTTAAAATGGCCATGTAAGATTGATCCAAAAATTTGTTTTGAGAAAAGTTGAATTGATGCTTGAATAAGGGATTATCAGGTAGAGACGATCGTACGCAAGCATGATCGTGACAGAAAGGAAATATTAGGGTGTTGTATGATTGTGTTGAAGTAAGATTGTAACAGAGAGGAAACATCAGGGAGTTCTACGATCGTGCACCACTACAGAGAGAAAAGAATAGGAAGTTGTCGCATTTTTATGAATTATATTTTAATTTTGTTATTATTATTAAATTCTTTATTATTATTTATTTTTTTCTTCTTCCTAATTTTAATATTATTAATTAAT
>JANIHY010000002.1:37542768-37555516 GCA_027479065.1 Erythroxylum brevipes
CTCTATTTTATCTATGATAGAATACATTGAATTTATAGGGTACTTTGTACCCTAATACAAACAGTAATAATCTAAATATAGTAACTAAAATATATGCTACCTTATTTCTAAGGATCCTTAACCTCTAATTTAGGGATTTGGATCCTTTATATAAACAACTAGAAATAAGGAAAATGAAATCAAACTAAATCTTCCAATTTCTAACGGACATATTTAGTAACAACTCTATATTCTCCCTTAAAATTCTTTTCGGTTCCCAATTTTGGTTCTCCCCGTGTTATGTAAAAAGAAATTCTCTTTGAAAAGTATACAGTAGTCCAGAAAACCATACTTTAAAGACATATTTAGTAACAGCTCTATATTCTCCCTTAAAATTCTTTTTGGTTCCCTACTCTGAGAGAACTTGACCACATTTTGAAGAGTATTTCAAATTATAATAGACATAGGTGAAATATCACTGACTTGACAGTTGCTTGTATATTTTGTTACCCAAATATACCATATATATCTTGACCAATCTTACAATGTTTCTCCCATGTAGTGTGACTTGAACAACTTTTTCAAAATCTAACATGATTGATGATAGTGGACCAATTGAGCTGACCACACATCAAGTTACATGCTCATCTTTGCCGCATGTCACATCCTGCACGTTCTACTGATTAAGAAATTGGTTTTTGTAAATTGATATGTGGAAGTAGATAAAAGTATTAAGCTTGAATGTAAGTTATATTTCTCTCCTTTGTGACGTGACCTAATCATGACCATAATTCCAGTTTGATATGTGGAAGTAGATAAAGGTATTAAGCTTGAATCTAAGTTATATTTCTCTCCCTTGTGACATGACCTAATCATGATCATAATTCCAGTTTCCTTCTTTAATGTTTACTGTTCATGTCTGTGCTGGAAGACTGATTTTTATTGAGTCATTTGTAATTTGAAGGTTCGAGTGGAGTTCTTCTCTGCTGCTGGTGTAACACTTGCCAGCAAAAGCCAACCGTGCATGCTAAAGTTCCAAAGTGAGCCTATCCGTATACTTTTAACTTTCCTAAAGATTGCGCCTCTTGTTGCTGGCTACATGACAGAATCCCAGACTCTTAAATTGAAGGTAAAAGGTTTTACTGAAGGAGTTGTGCCAACTTCCTGCTTAAAGGTGGTAATTGAACAAAGAGCTGAATTTCAGCCTGGTGCTGGTATCCCTGAAATATATGGTGCATCCCTCATGCTTCAATCTGAACTTCCTTTTCTTAAAAGGATTATATGGTGTTGGAGGAAAACCATATTTGTTTGGACCAGCATTATGTTGTTTATGATTGAGTTTCTGTTTACTCTCATCTGTTGTAGACCTTTAGTTATTCCAAAAACAAGGCCAAGGGATGCTGCTTCTGGGTCTAATACAAATGGTGTCCTGCAACGGAGTTGATGCTGGGTTCCTTTGAACTTGTAGATGTGATGGAAGTGAAGTTTGAATACTGCAGTGCTAAACAAATCTTCTAGGTAAAGCACCTAACTATTAGATATTCAATTCTTTAAATTCTTTTATCATCTTTATAAATTGTCCCATTGTTGGATGTATATGTTAGAAAGACATTTTTTACAACTTACCAACTGGGAAGTTCTCCATTTTTAGTTGGGCTGCTAGTTGACCGTGTAATTAGGAATGTTTGGCAATAAAGGAAAACCTGCAACGTAGTGTTCTATTTACTATCTAGATCCTCAGAAAGTGTTATGATATCTAAATTGCACCTTCATTGTCATTTAGAGAGAGAGACTCTTCCAATAATCGGAAATTTTGATAAATATGGACATCTGTGAACATTGCTTCCCTTGGATATTCATGCATACTTACTAATTCAAGCTGGTAAATTTGGAAAAAGAACTGGTCTTTATACAGTGTTAGATGTATCCCACTTCCTGCCAGGGAAGTTGTCATCAACAGAACTTAGCATGCTAATGTGAGATTTTGGTCTCATCAAGGCTGTGATTTAGCTAGTTTTGTCTGCACTCAGCCACATTGATTGACCTGTTGCTTTGGCACCATAAGTTTTCTTAGCTATTGGATCATGCACGTAGCTGTCATGTTCTTGGTCTAGACTGGCTTATAATTCCAGTGCTTTGGAACTTCTAACTCTGGAATTTGAAGTCCTTCACTGTTTTGAATTGATTTATAGCCCTACCTCAAAGTAATAAAAGAAGCTAGCATTTCTTTTGCTTACTATTCCAGCCAACGCTTTAATTTAGGCAGACAACTGTGTATAACTTTTACCACAAATTGGTTATTTTACATTATGCTTACTTCCCTTTTCATCTTCTGGCATAAGAGCAGATGTTTTAAAAGCCTACACCTCCCCCCAAAAGAAAACAATTATCTTTTAGCTGGTCTTCCTTCTCTACTTTATATTTGTTTTTAAAGTACATGATTAGGCCTCACATGTGATGATGGATTTAAAAAATGGTGATCAGAGCCATGACTAAATAGTACCGTGACTTTTAGTTAAAGGTTATATGTGTGTGTATACTCATCTGTGAGGCCAATGTATATCAACATTTAAAAATTCATTTTCGAACAGATTCACACACAATCAGCTGTTGCTATGATTTTATTTGATCTCAGCGGTTCAATTCAAGTAGTTGCTGCAACTTCTGTTGTTTCCTCTTCTTCCTTTCTGCTTTGTGTGGCTGCAGGTTAAATGAAAAGTCAAACATCTGATCAAGTAAAACTTGATTCCTGTTCTTACTTAAAATTCAGTTCCATGCAAAGCTAACTGTATTTATCGATCCTCACTATCATTATGTGGAAACTCTAATGTTAAATAGGGTTTGGACAAGCATTGTAAGTATTTTACTTAGGCTGTGGTCTTCGTGCAACCCAAATGGATATCTGAATCAAAACTCCTTACTTATAAAGGTCTGTCATGTGCCTCATCTCTTATTTCTGGCTATCAATCTTGTGTTTTTTCTTCTTCTCTAAAGGACGGGAAGAAAGGCAAAGGAGGGGTAGGGAGGTTAAAAGTTTAGATTGAGAGAACTGCCCTCTAGATTTATGGTCATTGGAATGAATTTTGTGATTGACAATTTTGAACGAAAGAGGAGAGTTTTTAACCTTACTTAAAACCTCCCATTGCCCGTTGGTCAAAAATAGTGATTAGGGAAGAGCCAAAATTAATCAAGTTTGGCACCATGGTGCTATATATTTTACACGCTATTATGGACATATGACTTATTGCAGAGGCTGGTCAAGGCAGCATTTAGAAATAGTAGGGTGATCGGTATTGGTCCTTATAATATGAGCTTATAGTTATTGGAGAAGAAATACTTGTAGGATGTTCTTAGTTAGTTCATCTTCTGATGACTTTCAAAGTTCAATCCAACCATCTGCCGCATTTGTTTTCTGGAGAGAAGAGCTTCTCCAGAGGCAAAGGAAATCATTGCATAGCTGGTCTTAAACGAATGAAATGTGTAGCACCCGAGTAGACACCAGAATCCTGAAACAATTCAACAGCAGTATTGAATCCCTTCAGTGCACTACAGCTTGAGGCCTTGAAGAAAGATGAACAGATAATAAGTGAGTGCAATTTGTGAAAGAATAATATCTGAAAAACTGAAGTGAACAAGAGAATCATGTGGAGCTTCAAGCTTGAAAGCAGCATTCTAGTTGAATTGGTGTACTATGTTTACCGATCATGAATCATGATGTTATTAATTTCTATTAGCGAATAGATTGCAGAGATGGACACACGCGGGTAATATATAATTCGTTCGTTGTCCATTTGCAAGCTAGGTTTCTGGTGTCTTTTGTAATCCTGAAATGTGTACATTTTCCCATAAGAGAACTTGGTGCCTTATAATAGTCACATGTATGTTTATATGCGGATGTTAAGTATCATTTTATCCTTTAGGATTTATTGTCATTTTGGGTTGTGTTCATATGATGTCGTTCTACCACAATACCGATGAAATAGTGTCTTGCTTTGATCATATTAATGTGTGGGGGCTCATTGTAGTAATTTGGATGAAAGATTGATAAATTTCAATTTCGAAACTTAATAATGCAAAGATGATATTGTAGATTCAATTTAGATCCAATAGAAACTTCCTTTACAATAGCCCAAAAGGCTCAGATTCAATTTGTGGATTAAAACGTGGAAGTCACATAAAATAGTATGTGGGTGTAGTAGTAGACTTGCTATATTGGTTTCTTTTGTAAAAAAGAACAGTTATTGCAAGCTGGTTTCTTGTTAACCACGTTCTCCACTCCTCAAGAAAGACGTACTCTTGGTAATCTCCCTTAAAGGCTTGTCAGTGAATCGGATCATATTGTAAACCCAGGCACCAGCCTGAGCCCCAATTGTTGGAGAGACAAGGTATATCCATATGCCCTTGTACTTGTGCCATACAATGGCTGGTCCCAAGCTTCTTGCTGGGTTCATTGATGCTCCTGAAATTGGCCTGCATAAAACCACAATTTCCAATTTGAAGTTTTTTACCAGGTTAATCTGGTCTCGTCTTAAGGGTGTTTCAACTGAAATCTAGAGCTTAATAGAATGCTAATTCTTTTATGTCTTTGCTGGGAACCGGAATTGCAAGGCAAAATGGAAAATTTAAATACGTTTGAGCAATTACCCCGCAAACATTACATTGAGCAATACTGTTGCACCAACGGCAAGGCCAGCAAGTTCACCAATCTGCGTAATAAATAAAAATTATTAAGTAAGTGTTTCACGTTAATTTGGAATGAGAGCTCGTTGGGGATAAATTCTCTCATATTTGGGTATTTGGGTCTCTTTCGCTTTTGAGCCAAATGAGCTTAATTATTTTAAGTTATTAACAATTGCTCCCGCATATGATATAGAAATTCTCTTGATTTCTTTAATTAAACTTTGAATTCCATCCCAAAGGCTTATGGGGTTCTAGGTTGAATTCTTAAGTTAAGCCAAGTAAAATCATTTATGGGGAGTCTTTTAAGTCTCAAACAGTCTTTTATAAATAGGAAATTTTAGATCCAAATATTACATTGAGATATTTCAATTGTGAAATCTTTACTTCAATATCTGTTACACAAGATAGTAAATATTTTTAAAATTTCACATTTTGTTGTTCCTTTAGGATTTGACCATTTCTACAATATAAAAGCTCCTCTTTACTTCTTTACTTTTCACCTTAGGTTCAAAAAACCTTTTATCCTCTTCTATGACTTCCACACTCCCTTCTTGCGACTTTTGTGACTAGGGCTTCTTCCTTCCGTCCTTCTTTTTCTTCTTCTTCAATAGATTTTGCTTAGCTGAATACCACTGATGTATGTTTCAAATTCCAATATATTCCAAAAATCTATACAATTTTTCTAATTCCGCTTCTTTTGTAGGCTGTTAAACTTGAAGTAGGCTTCATTCATTCTGAGTCTCTTCTACCTTTTAAATTTGCACTGGCTTTACATGATCCCTATAGAATTTTGCCTCCATCGTATCAACTTTAGTATAGAATGCCTATGAATCAACCTAAATGATTTCTATTTCATCTGCTTTCTATAGAAGTAAAAGCTAATGAAGAGATAATGAAATGCAATAATTGGACTAGATCCAATATCGCCCTAATAAGACTTGGTAGTTGGCTTTGGTATTAATAATAAAGAATACAGTTAATGAAATCTTGATTCCCAATTTAATATTTAAAAGGGGAATTTTTCATGCTCTAATAGTTTAACCACTAAACGCAATAATGAATAGTTAAGTTAGGATTAAGTCAATGTCATATTTTCCAAAGGTTATCATCATTTTAGTCGGCATAATGTTCACTACCAACCCATTATCCACCAAAACTCTTAAAGTTGGTCTTTTATTGATATGAGCCTTAATATGTAGAGGTCTTATATATTATTTCATAACCTCAGTTAGCTTTTCTAATACCACCTTCGGGAATTCCTGTTCCTATTGCCAATATTGACTCCCTGCATTCACCTTTCTCAGGAAGCGTTTTTGCCTTTTTGCACTAGATTTTCCAAATGAAGTTGGGAGATTTATAGAAGAAGCAATACATAAAACTTGATTAGGAATCTCCTAAATTGTAATGAACTCTTTAGAATCCTTTTTTTGACTCTCACAATGAGCTGATTTCTTATGAAATATAATATTCACTTATGTTTTATCTCACTTTTCACTAGTGATTTCTACCCTTCCCTTTTTGTTGTTATGGTCTATAATACTTTCTTTAAAGAAAACATGTTTCACATGAAATGACTTTCTTAAAGTTGACCCCTCCATTATTGTTGGTTTATTTTTCTCCACCTTGATAGTGGATTTATATCACTGAAGTTGTCTTTATTTAGTTCTAGTTAAAGCTACCAAGCTCTTTACTTGCTGCCAATATTGAGATGGCAACACTTATGGTGGTATCCTAAATTAGGGTTGTTTGCGTTGATAACTTGGAATTTGAGGTTTATTTCTCTTTTTATAAACTTGAGTGAATTATGCTTGATGTTTTTTTTCTTGAGATTTTTACTTTCTTTTAGATCCTAGAAATTCTCTGGTCCCAAATCCTAGAGTTAGTATTCTATTTAAGGGAAAAAAAAACCCTATTCTTGAATTTGATATCGACACCAAATAATTTTTCATAATTTTCAACTTCATTTAATATCTAACAATAAATTCAATGGTAGTAGTTTCCACTGGTGGGAACAAGTCTTCATCTATCAACATAGTATGGTCAACTTTAAAAACATCAAAATTATTTTACTAATATTTGGATCACATTTTTAAATCTTCAACATGAATTTATCAAATAGCTCCAAATATTGTGATATTGGCATTGGTCTCTGCCTCTGATTTCCTCTTCCGTAGAAATTCTATGTTCTAAGGGCTAGGTGATAAACTTTTCTTGTAATAAATAATTAAAAAATCTCCTCTATTTTGGAGGTTTTAAAGGTGAACTAAACTTAGATCAATGAAGCTTACATTTTCTTTTTAACTTTTAGGAATTTGTGCTTCAAGGAAGGGTGAACACAAGTTCTAGGGATGTCATCTTTGGCTACTACCGAATCATAAGAAATTGTCTTAGTAATATAAATGCCTAGCAAATTCTTATTATGATGGCATTCTTCTCTAAGAAGCTCTTCATATTTAGAGACTTCGCTGCTAACTTATAGGAATCACAAAATTCCATACCTTGAAATTTCTTTTGCAGTTCAATATCTATCCCCCTTTGAGCAAATTTCACATATTTAGTTTCTAGAAGCACGATCTGACATCAACTTCTTATTTTCTTAAAATGAATGAAAAACATATTAGCATTCTCAACGCTCTTTTGAGTTACCCTCAATAAATCTATTATACTAACTTCAAAGTAGCTCTAAAAAACTTAGTATGAAACAATCTTTCCATTTTAGCCCTAGGAAAAATATAATTCTCGGGGGATAAAACATATCATGAAATGGTGGCCCCTATTAATGAATTTGAGAATAGACTAAGCTTAAAGTAGTTTAAGTTTTCATAATTGACAAGCTCTCCATATTATACAATGAATTTAGAGATTCGCCCAATGGTGGATTAACCATCTTCAATAGGAAACAAGTTAGATTAAGGAATTTTGTAGCTACGAGGATAAGGATTCCAATCTATTATGAATAAGGTTTATGGAAATTTTAAAGGCTCTATTGGCTTAAACCAACCTTGTACAATTCCTAAATTACTTCTCTGACTACTTTCATATCAACTTATAGCCTCATTTGTGGTGAGTGAATAATGGGACTATGTTTTATAGTTGGAATGTTACCCCTTAAACCATAAAATGGTCCATTAGCTTCATTCTTCCTGCCAAATCATTGTCTTATTGTAATTTGGGATTTGACTACATATCAACCATTACCCTGTTTAATGTGAGGAAGCACCACAATGATATCTTCTCGCTTAGGTAGAGGGGCATATCTTTGCCTATAGAAGAAGTAGCTGGAAGGTAGTTGCATTCTCCAACTTCCATTACATTAGGAGTAGGATGTCCCTCAAGTCCTTCAAAGATTTGCATGGCTAAAACAGGTAAAATTCACCTAGTACATTGTATTAAAGTGGTAGACAATTTGTTAACCTCTTTGTCAATATTTTGATTGAGTTAGTCATGGAGGCAGCATTAGACTTTAACTCTAGAATTTTATTTATATAAACAATGTCATTCTATTGTGGCAATTTTGGGTTCTCACCTGCAGGGAAGTTAGATGAAGGCTAGGTTGCCTTCTCAACATTTTCTACCACCCAAAATACAATGTCTTTATTCCTTACAGCTGAAGGGACTTCTTCCCCCATGACTAGAGGCAAAGTGATTTCTTTTCCATTCGTGTTCTTGGCATTGTGGTCCTATTGGACGTGCCAAATTATTTGGTATTAATCTAGAAAGTGAGTGTGCTATGGAGGAATTATCTTAGAATTTATAATAGGCTTCTATCAACAATATAAGTAAGCTTCATAAAACTTAGAAAGTATAATTCTAAGCTACAAAATGCTTAATGTGATGAATTGATATCCAAATCGAAGAAAATAGTTGATTGTTGCAAAAGTGAATCACAAACTACACAGGTATTTTGAAGTAACAAACATGAATTTGCAAATTAAAGAGAGTTAAAAAATAACAAAAGTAGGTTACTAGATTTCTCTGGAGAGTGATTTTTGATATATTGTGCTTGTCTAGGTTTGGGAATTGTTTTGTTATGTGAAAATTGTCCTAAATTGATAGTCTTCTTATCTTTAAACAATTTTTGTCATAACTACTCCCACTTCTCTATATTTTTAGCTAACTACTTACCACTATTCATGCTCTAGAATTCTATAACTGCTCAACTTCGATCCCACTCAACCATGTTCTTGTTAACTCTCTTCTATCATTTCTCAACTTCCGAATTATGCTCAAGTAACTTCCTAACTTATAGTTAATTCTCCTATATTTTAGTTAATTGCCTTCCTCCACTTTTTTTTTTTTAAATCCTAAAATTCTCAATTGATTCTTTCATATGCATAAATTCTCTGGCTAAATTACTTCTAAGCCTTCTTTTATTTGAGTCTCTTTCAGTTTTGGATCAAATGAATTGAATTATTTTAAACTATTATTAATAAAAAGATTAGGTGAACAAAACAACATATCCATAATATTAAAAATTAGAGGATGGAAAAGTTGCTTACAGCCCTGTTATCAGTAGCAACCCCGGATACGACAAACATGAGGTAGAATGTGATTATGAACTCAACTACAAAAGATTGTATGTCTGAACCTGCTGGCATGGTTCCCGTAAATTTGTTTTGGTCCCCAGCAAATAGTAATCGAATAGTTCCTGCGGCCAATGTCGATCCACCAACTTGACACGCTATATAAGCTGGTACCTACACAAAACATTTCAAAGCAACTTATTGCCCAGTTAGTCAATTCCTTGAACCTACTAGTTCACCTGTTTTCTTTTTTTTTTAGTTATCATTTTTTCAACATGTTAGTTGTACTATTATCACCTGTTTCCATGGGAATCTCTTGCAGGTGGCAAAGGCAAGGGTGACAGCAGGGTTAAAATGGGCACCCGAGATGTGACCAACAGAGTAAACCAGAACCATCACAGCCAATCCCCACACTATTGATATTCCTGGTAGCGTCACAACCTTGTCAAAGTTCTGATTCACAGTCACCGACGAACAGCCAGCAAATATCAGAAAGTATGTTCCAAACAGCTCGGCTATCAGCTGCAAAATCATCATTCATTAACCACACCAATGCCTAATCCAAAAAAAAAAAAAAAAATTTCAACCTGGACATGAACTCAGATAGAATCCAATCAGATGACAGGGTATAACAAGAACATTTGTTACAGGGGTTAGTACCTTCTGGACGAAAGGGAAAGAGAAGCTAAAGAATGAATCTTTGGAAGCACAGGCAGGAAGATGGTTATGATCATCCTTCACACCTAAACAAACTTCATGGCCACCTGAGATATCTCCCATCTCGGTGTTGCCTCAAACTCAACTTATAAGAAGGAAAAAAACACCAAGCTGATGATAACAAGAGTGAGCCAAGAAATAAGAATAATGAAGCCGAAATGCTACGTCCTGTTGTTACTCTTCCCTCGTCGACTTTGTAAGAACTAAGGAAGATGGGTGTGTTATTTATAGGGGGGCCAAAAGATATATCTAATCACAACTAAATGTAGGAGATCGATCACTTTGTGTGTCTTTTCGGATAATTCCCTGTTTTGTGTCATTTTGTATGCGAATTGCAATTGACAGGCATAGAGATATCATTGAAATCTACGACATGGAAGTCCGCTTCAGCTGCCTACCGAGAATAAAGAAATGCGTAGATGCGTTTTATTTTTCATCTGGTGTCAATGCATTGCCTCATGCGTACTCTACATCGAGATTACCTTTTAAGATAAAAAAAAAAAAAGTTATTGAAGCTATATTGCTACTCCAAAAAGTCTTGGGTGGATTAGCAACTTTGAAATGAGTTATTGATAAAATCTTGATTTGTAATAAAATCTTAATATATCTTATGAGCTCAAATTCCATTAGAGAAGAGGCATTAAAATTATTTTCCTTAATTATCTAAGTCTGGATTGTGGACTTATAATCTACCAATGAAGTTGTTTATTGATGATTAGCTGATCTTGAGCAGGGTTCCCTTTTGTTTGCTTTTACATTCTGTCCTGAAGCATGTATAATTAACACATGTAAAGGAATTTTATATTACTGAAATTATGATGTTTAAACTTAAATAAATACATGGGACGGGTTTATAAATATTTCAGTGTTCCAATATAGAAAATAGAGCAACGATAGGACGCGAATATATATATTATTAACGAAATGTACATGAAACCTCTTAAAATGCGCGAATCTCGTTCTACCTTGTTTAGTAAGCATTCATATATTAGTAAATGTAGGTGAAACAAACCGAAACAAAGAGTCAACCTTGAAATAGATACGTAGGGTAATCGGAGAAAAGTTTTCCATTATCCAACCCTCACTGTTTGCACAGTAAATGCCAAGTACCTGGCCGAATAGCATATCAAATAGTCATGTACTTTAAGGTGAACTAAAGATTCAAATAGATATAGAGCATTCCTATTGCATAGATAATCCATCTCAAATAGATACAGAGCATTCCTATTGCATAGATAATCCATCTATTGCAAAATAAGTGACCTAGTGTTAGACCTCTAAGCTCAGACTGTAGGATTGTGTGAGGGTTGGCGAGCCTTAGCTAATGCTTGGCGCACAAGTTAGCACGAGAAAGGCGTGTTGACTAGTATCGATGAAAATTTCGAGAGTAGGCAGAATTCGATACGCGTGGGCACGCGTAGGTGCACATTGGCAAAAATCTTCCACGAGACGTGAGATTCGGATGCGAGACTACGCGAAGTTGAAAAACTAAGTCATGCGTGACCTGAGGGTGCGCGAGAAGGCGCAAAGGAGTATGAGGCTTGCGAGAATACGCAAAGGCATGCGAACATGATGAGACGCCTAAACACTTAACTTCAACGAGGTAGCTCGGAGGTATGTAAATGGGTGATGTTTTTATACTAACTCGGATTGTGACTTGCGACTTATTCATGGAGCGACGAGAGTGCACCATGAGTGAGCCTGATATGGAAGATGGACTTGTCCATGGATGTGCATTGATGGACCTATGTGCGGATAGGCTGTGTTGAAAACACTAAGGTAAATATGGGTGAGTGGGATCAGACTTGATGCGAATTTTGGTAGAGCATCGGACCTTGTAGAGATTGACTCGACCCAGGCTAAGACTTGATGGACTAAGGACTTGGCTATGCTCGGATGGATAGACCACACTAACAGACCTGTTGTGGGAAGCATTGGATTAGACCAGTGCGTTAGCGGGCTTCGACAAGATCACATTACATCATTAGCGGATAGAGATCGCGGGGAGATCTTGGATGATGTGGCGATGACTGTGAGTTAGAGTTACAGTGAAAATCAACATCTGAAGATAGTGGAGATCTTTATGGATAAGGATCTTAGTATTCTAGATAGTGTTTTAGATAAATGTAAACTCTATCTTTATGTTATCTTATTAGATTCTATCTTATCAGTTAGAGTCCTCTTTGGATGGGGATGTCATCCAATTGGTTCATGTAATCAGATAGCCGTGATCTTAAGTAGTATAGATTTAGTGGGAATCTGTGACTCCAAGCTAGGATGCCTATATATAGCTCATTCGAGCTTTGCTATTCTAATTCTGTCATTCATTCATTTAGAGGGAGTAATTCAGAGAGAGCATTCTTTGTATTCTTTTGAGGAAAAGTAATATAAAGTTGTTTTTTTGACCTTATCTCTGTGTGTTTTCTTGTTGCTTATATTCTTTATTTCTTCCATGTTGTTTCTTCGAGTGTGTGCGAGGTAAACACTTCGAGTCTTGGGCCCGGGCCCCGGATCCCCGAATCCCGAGGCGGCCCCTCGGGTCGCTCCCGAGCCGAGCCCCAAAACCGCGGACCCGATCCCAACATTTAGGCACAATCGATCATTCAATACATACATATATTTCCATAACATATACAACCATGCATTAAAGACCCTATAATCATAGGGATTTCATACTATTGCAAACTAAAGGAAATTCAACAATTGTTCTCAAATGTAGCAGAACATAAATAACATTTAAATCCAAAATACATAAATATGCTCCATGATAGAATGCTTGGAGGGCCAATCAAAATACTAACGTAATACAAAAGTTCCTAAGTGACTTGGAGTTTCTGATGCCGCGCAAG
>JANIHY010000002.1:37569098-37581216 GCA_027479065.1 Erythroxylum brevipes
TAGCACATTAAACACAATCATTTCAATTCTTGCATTTTTCTTTCCTTTGTACATGCATAATTCACCCCAAAATTCTCCTTTAATTTGTCATTTAATAATTTTACATTTTAATCAAGTATCGGGGTCCAACAATTCTAACGAAGAAAATTTTATATCTGAGTTGCATGTTGGTGGTGCATCAACATAACCATTAAGATCATAAACAATTAGAACTTAGACTTGATTTTTTCTTATAAGGTAATTCGTTAAATATAAAGGTGTTATTAGAAAGTCTATGATTTTTTTGAATGGTAGAATAGGAGAATTTTTACCATTAAGTGCTTTAATTAAATGATGATTCTTTGACTTTGTTATTACTAATGTTTATGGTATTGGTAGTTGAGCTTTTATTGTTGTTCTTGACATATTGTGGTAGTGTAGGTTAAGAAAAAAATGATAAGTGCTAATGAATATATTTTTGAATTAACTCTAATATCATGATAGTGTATATGATACAAAAATTTATCATTTTTCACATTGAAATCGTAAAAAGTATTGAACCTTAAAATACACATTATTAATGTACAAGATAAAATAGAACAATCCATATAACATACAACATAAAATATTGGAGTATATCTAATGACATGTTAACGTTTTTATCAATAACCAACGTAAGAGATGATAGTTTGGTGATACGTGTATATCTAATCAAAACTATATTAAAGATTACTAGGCTAGTGCATATATCAATCTCATAACATAGTTTGGTAAAGATGAGTTTGATCCCACGAAGACTGTAAGTACTAATCATCTTTCTATTATCTAATCTAATAACAATAAATGATTGATTTTGAAGATACATTTAACTAAACTAAAAGTTTGAATCTGAAATAGCTAACGCAATAGATAAGAACAAAGCAGTCAAATACATACAAGATCTAGATAAAATTTTCCCTAAAACCTTCATATGCTTAAATTTATCTTAGTTCAATGATTAATCCTAATTTTTTAAGATTGGAAAAAATTTCAAAACTATAACCATATTCTTTATTAATTTTTTTTCTTTTTTTAAGTTGATTAATTAAAATCTCTTTCTATCGAAACTCCTAAGAACACATCAACTTATTATGTGAGTTTCTATGATATATTTAACTCTAACATGAAAAAGTTATGTGGTTGTATCTCTAGAATTCTGTGTAAATCTTATTATTCATATCACAATCTGTTCATACTTGTGATTTTTTAATATCTATACATGAAATCTAAAATTGAATCAAAACGCTAACATATTTCAATTTAATCACGATTGGTAATCATTAATAATTCAAAAGATAACTTTAAGTCTTTCATTAAATCAAATAATCAATCAAAAATAATGGGTCTAAGGTTCATCACATCTACATCTATCCCAATTTAGCTCATTGTAAGAATAAGAAACCCAATAATGATAATGAAAGAAAACAAGATAAAAGAAATCATTTTAGTGGATCTTGAATTCTTGATGTTCTTTTGTTAAATCTCGATGAAATTCCCTTTTTTGTCTCCAAATTTTCTTTTTTCTTATCTAAAGACGAGTGTGGCCCTTTATGATTGCTTTCAATCATCCTCCTTTGTCTAATCCCTAAGGCTGTGTTTTGTTGGATGTAAGGTTTTTAATGGAATCAAATAGAATTGAATAATTTTTAATGGATGGAATGCAAATAGATGTAATATTAAAATTTTGTTATTTGGAAAAGATGGAAGGGTCTATAATGTAATATAGTAAAATGTTGTTTGGATAAAAGTTTTATAATGTAATATAATATAAAGTTGTTTATTATTTTACATTTCATCTTAAATCTCCCAAATTGGAGATTTTTAATTTTTACTGTTTAATATGGAATGGGATGTAATATGAAACCCTCCTCTTCCATATCAATTTATTCTATTCCATTATAAACCTTCCCCTCAAACAATAGAATAATATTACATTCCATTCTATTCCTTTTCGTTAATAAATCATGTTCTTCACATATCTAAGGATTCATCTTGGGCATATATGTATGAAGGCTAGGAGCAAGGGGTCCATGTTTAGGCTCTGTTTTTCGTATGGCACTCTCAAAGGAAAAAAATAAAGACAAAACATGGGACCATATTTGAATCCATGGTTCATCTAGTTTGTTGGAAGGGAGGGACTTCTTGAAGCAACTTAGTCAGTGGCAAGTTGTTGATGGCAGAAGCATTAATATTTGGGATGAACCATGGTTCAGGGTCTAACAATGACTAAACCTGAGCGGCTTACTCCAAATGCCCCTAAGAAAGTTGTAGAACTGATTGATTTTCATGCTAAAAAGTGGAATCTGGAGGCCGTGAGAGACTTTTTCACTAGTGAACAGCAGAGCATGATTCAAGCCATTCCTTTGTGTGGTAAAGGAGAACAGGACAAATATATTTGGCCAATAGCTGACAATGGCATTTACTCAGTTAGGATGGGCTATCAGGTTTTGAAACAAGCTGCAGTAATTAAACCTAATGGGAAAACTGCAACTTCTCAATCAGTGGACAAGGCACTTTGGCAATGGTTTTGGCAGCTCCCTCTCCCACCCAAGGTTAAGGTATTTCTCTGGAAAGCACTTTGAAATTTACTGCCTACTAAATCTAATTTGGTCAAAAGAAAAGTTCACACTGATGACTTATGTCCTATATGTTTTTGTGAATATGAGACTCTAGAACATATGTTGTTATTATATCCTTGGGCACAATGTGTTTGGTTTGGCAATGCATTGGGTTTAAAAATAATAAGGGAAGGGTTGTCTACTTTAGATGCCTGGCTAATGGATATGGGTACATCTTTTAAGAGGACTGCTACTGGTAATGCTCATTTGGTGTTAATTGCTGCTTTGCTTTGGAACATTTGGAAGCAGAGGTGTAAGGTGGTGTTTAAGTAGGTCAGGCCAGATCCGATTTGGTGTATTGAGAAAAGCAAGGCTTTGTTGACTGAATGCAGATTTCCAAGTTTGCAGGTTGGTATGCATAGCGTGCAACTTCAGAAGGGACATTGGATCAAGCCAGCTGTCGGTTTTTTGAAAATGAATTGTGATGGGGCTTTTAAAAATGGGGATGCAGGTTGGGCAGTTGTTCTTCATAATGATGAAGGCATTGTTGTTGATGGTATTGTTTCAGCTTAGAAAGCAGGTTCAGCACTTGAGGTTGAAGTTAGAGCTATGTGTGAAGGATTGAAGTTACTAGAGCAAAAAGGCTATCATAATGTCCAAATTGAGATGGATTCATACATTATTCATACTGAAATTCTTAAGAATAAAGGGAATGACAAATGGAGGATTTATCCATACATTTCTGATATACCGTACAGATTGCAACATTTACAGGGTATTGACTTAGTTCTAATAAATCGCGAAGCTAACAAAGCAGCTGATTGGTTAGCAAAGCAAACCCGCAAGAAGATGTGCTTGGGTAACTGGATCTTAACACCTCCATCTTCTTTTGTTGGCATTTTAAGCCGAGATTGATTACCAACACCTCCTTAATTGTTGAAGAGTTGAAGTGATATGCCAGAGATGCTATAGAGTTTAGCTCTCATATGTGTATTGCTTCTTTCTTTTCTTATGTATCTTGAACTTGTTTTCGTGGTTTCTTATTAATGGATTTCTTTTTTTGACCAAAAAAAAATATTTGAATTGTGTTTTGAAAATGGATCTATGTTATATTCATGGTCATCTAGAATCATGTCAAAGCTTCTTCACCTTGGCTCCAACTTACTTGAATTTGTTTCTTCTTCATAGGAGAGCTAAAATAAGACAAACAAAATATTAAGCCCTATGAAATACAACTTTTTCACCAACTAAAGGAAAACCAAATGCTGCAACTAAGATCTTTGCTAAATGGAAAGATCTTTTAGAATTTGAAGCATCATGAGTGCCTTATAATACAATTGCCCAACAATTTCCCACCTTACATAGGGGCGATATTGTTAAGCCCCCAACTCGCACCCAATATGAAAGGAAAAAGGTGCCAACAGCCAGCTTTACGACAAGCTTAAGACTTTTTGTTGGAATGCTAGTACCATCTAAAAGAGTGAGGTGGCACGATAGTTAGAATTCTCTACCAAAGGTGTTGGGTATAATAGGTTACGAGTGAGGTATGAGGGGCATGGGGTAATCCTAACTTATTTTCCTACGGGTAAAGTCCGAAACACTAGCATTCTCCACCTGGGTTCATTCATCTATTTCTCTATTTCCTCTTCTATTGACATCTATTGCAAAAGCTTCCCACCAATATCTGTAAAGACTTGCAGGCCATTGCAAGACAATTAACTTGTTAAAATCTGAAATCCAATGGATAAGTATGACTGCTCTGACGTCCGGACTCCAAAATTAAAAATTTCCAGAACCCAAATTTATGGCAGGAACTAAATAAAAACCATCAAACACTGAAAGGGTTTAAAAATTATGGTTAAATGCAATGAGACGTCAATATGCCTCAAAAGCATCTATATTCTTCCTAGTGCCATTTTAAGCAATCAGATTTTAAGCATTACACAAAATGTGACATAAAACAACTAAATATTTCTTATACAAATATCTGAAATAAAAGATTGTCCAGCATAATTGAAAATATGGCATCTGTCATCGATGATATAATTCGGACAGAAAAACAAAATCTCAAATCAGTGGAATAACATAAGATAGCATAAAATCAAAATTGACCAACAATTACAGTTTCAATTGAGTAAAAAATCTGTATGCCCCAACATTTTTTCTGGGATTAATTGTATACAAGCATCTGCAATAAAGTGCAAGCACAAGACCAGGAAGGATATTGCAACTCAACCTCCTAGTAGCTCCTGCCCCAATATGTCCATTTTTTTGCAGGCTTTCCTGACGCAAAGCATTTTGTGCCTGAAAATATTTAGCATAGCAAGTGTTTTGATGTTAATGGCATGCAACTGTCGGCATAACAGGGAAAAATAAAGGTGCACAATAAGTTACATACTCATTACTATTTGACATTTATGCCTAAATATCAAGTTGGAACTTAGACAAGTGCAAAAGCCAGATGAAATAAAATGCACAAAATTGAAGGAACAATGAGACTGAACTTTCAGCATATCATGACCACCAATTTCTATAAGATTGAGCTTCACATACCTTCAGGGAGCTCTGGCTGATCGAATGGGCTGCAAAGGGACTTGGCTGCACCCATTTCACCTTTTGTCCGTTCCTTCACATCCTTTTCCACCTCCTGCAACATGAAAATAGGAGTTCAATGAGCACAAAGTTAACACCCAATAAAATTTGATACCAGCTTCATGCCTACATAAGATCAATTGCGGAAAAGCAATTAACATTAGAACCAATAAAACCAAAAAAATAGTTAACAAAATAAAAGGTTCGGTGTATCACACCAAAAAGAAATCTAAGCATAAATATCTAGCAAATTAGATGGTTTTCTCTCATATAAGTTCACTGCAGATCAACCAAAATTCAAAACAACATTTCAGCAATGATATTCCCTACGTTACATTAAAAAGAGTGTCATTTATCAAAACACATGGCAAAATGAACTTTGAGAATACAAATCAAAAGAAACATTAAACAAAGAATTTTGGTAGCAGAAGGATTTCAACAACTTAGCAAAATGTAGAATTCATTACTTATCTTACCTCTTCATCACACCAAGGAGCTAAGATCATTTTCCTTTGGCTAAGAGCCTCCTTGAACTCATCCCAAGTTTTCACAACTTGAACACAAGCATCTCGCTTTTCTTTGGCGGTATTGAATAAGCTTTGTTGTACAATATCCAACAAATCTTTCACTTGCTCAACCAAACTAACCCTACTTATATCCACTTTTGCTCCATTATCACGGCGAACAACTCTTACCTGTTAAAAAGAAATTATATTATAGATGGCATTACATAGCCCTTTTATATAAGAGAAAACAAGTGTTACAGCATACAAAATATAGGTAGTCAATTGGTTGAATGTTGTTCGTTCTCTTTCTTTATTTGGCTTTCTTTATTTGGAATAGGATGTGGTCTATTCGGTTAGATGAATGGATATCAGCCAGACTTGCAAGAAATTAAGGGTCTGACTCACATACACACTATAGGTCTCCAAAACCCCTCATCCCAGTATTAACTATATTTAAAAATATAGCAGGAATTGCATCAGAACCAGTTGAGTCTATCACTTAATCCAACAAGACAACAATTTGCTTCTCTTAAATCAAAATTTAAACCATACAAGAATAAAGTTACTAAATTAGTTCTACAACAGATTCTAATTTTACAATCAAATCAGGTTCCACCATAAAATTACCACCAAACAAGCTGTAATAGAGCACAGAAAAATATGGGGTTCCTCACCTGATTATTTGCCAAGTCTTTTGGTCCTATTTCAATCCTTAAAGGAACACCTTTCATCTCCCAGTGAGAATACTTCCAACCAGGTGAATAATTTTCTCTGAAATCTGCCTCAGCACGAATACCAGACTTAGACAATGCATCCACAGTATCAGCACATGCATCAAAGATTCCTCGAGTATCAGCATCTTTGTAAGGCACAGGAACCACAATGACTTGTACCGATGCTATTTTAGGTGGCAGCACTAAACCCTTATCATCTCCATGAACCATCACCATTACCCCAATCTACCAGAATAAAAAAGTTATTAGAGAAGATGGAAGCAGCAATGCAATGGTAAGTTGTCACAAACATAATTATTCAAAATGTTTTCCCTGAAGATGCATTAATCAATAACGTACATCTAAGCAAGACAAACAGTGTCTGCAGGTATTTATAAATTAGGCCCAAAAACAAATATGAACCAATAAAGTTAAATGGGGAAAACTGACTTATTAATTACAATAAGACAAGTCCTGGATCATAATGGCACTTCTAACCCCAAGTCAAAAGAAATCATGAACTTACCGTTCTGGTGCTATATGCCCAAGAGTTCTGCCAGACCATGCCCTTCTCTCCCTTCTCATTTTCAAAGTTTATCTCAAACATTTTTGCAAAATTCTGCCCCAGACAATGAGAAGTTGCACCTTGTATTCCACGTCCAGTGTTGGGAATAAATGCCTAGCATTACATCAATTGCATCAATATATAAATGGACTATAAATCTCTAAGTCCAATCTAATTCATAAGTACATTAAATACCTCAACACTTGTTGTGTAAAGTCCACCAGCAAACTTTTCCATCTCACTTTTCTTACCCTTTATAACAGGAATAGCCAAGAATTCTTCATATATGCGTCTATATAGCTCCAATATTTGAAGCACCTTTTACATAGGAATGATTTTAAATCAGATAGAAATATAAGATGTAAGTCATAAAAATCTGAATGTTGAGTAATCCAAATCCAGATAAATGATCTACAATATATAGAATTAAACATTTACAAGTTAAGAGCATAAAAAGTTAGACTGACAAACTGGTTTGTGGTGCAAAGAAACAAAACCAACTAGCTGAAGGACTGTTAAGTTTCATTTTGGATTTTTGGCTTTGGTTTTTGTAATCTTGGGTAATAGTGAAAACAAAGTGTTTTAAGTATGATTGTTTGAGCCTTACTATTAAAAAAGAAAATAGTTTATGCTAACTAATAAAGTTTCACCAGGTGGTCAATCGAAGAACATGATTATTATGCTTTGATAAGAATTATAATTTACAATCGACAGAAGCTGTGGTTGAAAATCAGTTCTGAGGCAAGAACGAATATAATGAGAACAAAATAGATCTCCGGAATTCCTGAAGAACTTTTTTTAATGTTGCGAAACTCAATGAAACAGAAAAATGAAAACCAAAAATAGAAACTAAATCAAACAAATAAGGCAAAAAAACATTTTCAACAAAAACTGGAAGTAGAAATGTTATCTGATGAAAGTCACTGTCTAAAAAGGACTGAACATATGTTGAATTTCAAGCTCTAAAGGTTCTATGATTTACTTCAATGTATCGAGATAAATAAAAGAAATAGCTTAATTTATCAAGTGATAGGCTCTTCTAAAATTAGTGAACTGATTTTTGATAGGAACTTTGTAAGTTGAATACAACAAGACAGAATATATAGTCACCAGTACAAAAGGAAGGAGTTCAATGCCTGAGTCATATACCTCTTCATCAGCTTCTGCCTTTGTTGCAAAAGCAGTATGCCCTTCCTGCCAAAGGAACTCACGGCTCCTGAAAAGGCAAAGTATGTTGTGAAGTATTTCAAGCACACGAATATGGAAGGGGGATATATATAAAGATATTTGCAGAATATCCCGTAAACAAGTAATGGAACAACTAAACCAAACATAAGGAAAATGTGCACCATTGAGAGCAACCGGTGGTTATTATATCTCATCAGAAAAGTTCAAAAAATATTTACTTCAATAAAATCAACATCAAGTATCAATCCAAGCATCCTCAAGACAAAAAGATACCTAGTACATAATGGCTATAAACCTTTAAGAAAAGCATTTCCCAAAAGATAAAACGTAAAAAACATTACTTAAACCAAAAGCATATGGAGAAATATAAACCAGAAGTTCAGTATGACCTGATTTCAAAAGTATCATACCTAATAAATGGAGTAGGATTGCTGAACTCCCAACGAACAACGTTGCACCACTGGTTAAGTTTCAAAGGTAAGTCCCGGTGTCCCCTTATCCACTTAGAGAAATAGGGGTACATGACTGTCTCACTAGTTGGACGAATCGCAATAGGAATTTCCAAATCAGATTTCCCAGATTTTGTCACCCAAGCGACCTAAATTGAAGAAAGAGCAAGCCATAAAGTTGTCAAAATAGTTACGTTCCCATTTGTGTGCCAAGGAAGTGGACAACTTCACATATGGTAGTGAATGCTAGAAGTACATCAACAAAGCAACACCCTTTCAACAACCATGACACACATTTTGTATCTTCTCTTCTTTCCAAACTTCTATACGAATTTTTCAAAAAAAAAAACACAATTTTCAGATTTCAGACAAAAAGGTCAGGAATAAATAAAGATGGCTACATTGCTAGCATAGTCTAAACAAAGATTCTACGCCCATAAGGAAAAATTAACCCTTAATCTAACTTTGAACATCAATACCAACATATTTGGGAAAAAATATATATCAGAAGAACTCTGTTTCTACAGTTCTACCCCTATGAGCTATTTCCCTCTCTAAATGTCTATGTTAAATGTAATTAGTCCACTGCACACAACTCAAAATGATCCGAGGATAGTAACAAGGTAACTCTCAACTACTGAAGCATCCTTGAACAGTTCACAAAAGAAAGCTTCCAAAACAAAATGTGGCAAGAAAATAACAATTATTTCTAACCTCCGGAGCAAAGCCTTCAACGTGATCTTTCTCCTTTTCCAAAACACTGGATGACACAAAGAGGGGAAAGTAGCAGTTTTTAATCCTCATTTTCTTGATTTCTGCATCAAAGAATGTCTGCATATTGACATAACAGGAAAAGTAAATTATCTCCACCACTAGTTAATGCACAATTATTATTAGCTCCAAAAGAAACCCATGAAATTGCTAAGAAAAGAAAGAAAACAACCAGCAGATTTTTAAATACAGAAAGAACCAGTGAAGTATCTGATCACTCAAGCATCATTGAACTGACATATTACAAAACATCCAAACCCAATCAGAAAATCAACCAAAAGAGATCTAATGGCATGACAAATAACAAAATCACAAATAAAATGTTAAAATACTCGGACAAAGTGTAAACTTACTTGCATGGTCTCCCAAATTGACATTGCCCATGGCCTCAGGATGTAACAACCAGATATATCATAGTACTCAATCATCTCGCCATTGACAACCACCTAAAAAAGCAAAAATAGAGCTAATTATCAAATGTAGAACATTGCAAAATGTCATATACCACAAGATCAGGGAAGTACATCATAGAAGGAGTTTGAACCAAGTATTGTTCATCGTGTTTAGTACAATTTCACGGTAAATATCCTATTAACACACACTAAACCAAGTAATAGGTGCAATAAGACCCATTCTGTTGTCAGATATTAAGACTCTATTTCACGAGGAAAAAACAGGGGCAGAAAATAAGAACCTCTTTCAACATACCCACTTCCAACAACAGGATGCATCCCTAAATTCCATAATTTAGATAGATGAAGCACTGAAAAATTAGAAAGCAAAGATGACATAATTAACATATACCTCAGAATACCATTCTCCAAAGTTGTCGTCTTTTCTGAAGGTAAGTCCTAACCCGGTCTCTTTCTTCACCTCCTTTTTTTTCCCACCTATTATGAGAGAGGGGACAGATCATTAGAAATATACCCATTTAGATAAAGCTCGCGATTTCCAATCCACGCAATGAATAGAAGACGAGACACTAACCACCAGCCATTTGGGCAACCTTAATTAACGCTCGAAACAATCTGGAGAACCAAAAAAGAGTTTTAATTATGACACAGGACAAATAAGACTAAACAGCAGAATAGTTAACTTAAGCCACAAAACTAGTATACTAACGGTTCATGACAACATTCAACAAGATACAGACATTCCATACAAAAGGTGAAATCCCGATTCGAAATAGCGTGGATTCGAACTAGAAACAGGAAATGTAGTAATAAGGCTGAAGTTGGAGAAACAGGATAGATTCGACAATCAGAAGAGCGTAGATGGAGAAGAAAAAGAAAAAGCGTACCAAAGACGAGAGGCTGAGAAGAGTGAGTGTGGAGTTTGGCTTTCCTGTCTCCGGTTCTTCCCTTTTGTGCTCAAAGGTCAAACCAACACCAATGTTTTAATTTCATGTATATATATATATAAAAAAAAAACCCTAGACTAGCTATTATTTCGCAATACTATCACTTCTACTTTCATCAACTACTGCGTAGGAAGCAAGTTCTGATTTCATTCCGACTATTACCGCAAAAATTTAACAAAAGAAAAAGAAAAAAAAAAAGTAAGTTCTGCTTCCCTAAGTATGTGTTTTCCTTCTACTTTAAGTGTAGTAAAAAGAAGTCAATATAAATTTCTTGAAAAAAAATTGAAAATATGAATTAAAATATTGATATTGGATATTGAAAGTGAACATGAAATTAATATTCTAACTATTTTTATGTAACAATTTAGAATACTCGGTAACAAATAACAATTATATTTCTCTCTCATATTATATTATATTAAGAATAATGCATTTCTTATGATTATTTTTAAATGATGCAACATACATATTAACAATTACTTTAATTCTTTAGGACTTATCTTAATTTAAATATGAATTCGAAATTAACCCTGTGTTTCAAAAGTGATACCTGGATGTAACTCAAGGCACTTAAAGAATTGTAATACTAAGTATAAAAACAATTTAATGTTCTATTCCCTTATTAGTGTTAAATTGCTAGAAACAATATTGAGACTAAATCTTACAAAATTTGTAACAAAGAAACAAAAATATTAGGTAAGCAAATATCAAGAGTGTTAGTATTATAATAAGTCTTTATAAGAGTATAATAATAGACTTGTTTGAATAAAAGGCTCTCTTACTCTCATTCTCTCTGGCATAAAAGCTTACTGGTTTATGTGTTTTTCTTATAGTACTTTCTTTTTTATTTTGCCTCAAATTTTTTCTTTTTTCTTTTTTTATTTTTATTCTTAATTTTGAGCTCACTTTCCTTTTTATCACTCTTTTCTTAACTTAAAATTATTCTCGTACACCTGTTTAGGTATTAATGATACAAGAGGAATGAATTTATGCTGGATCCTGATCTTTTATTGAATTTTAGCATTGGTAAAGGACTATTAAATGAGAAATTAGGTAGTAGAAGCATGAGAATTCAAGGATTTCTTCTATTGTGTATAATTGTATTACTTGTAGGTTATGTATGAAATTTTGAAAAATGTGAGAAAAATTGATTTCGGTTTTGATGATTTTGAGGGTGCTATGAAATTTATAATAAGTGGATTATTTTAAATGGAATTGAAAAGCAAGAAATAAATAGTGAAAGTGTTAAATTTTAGGGAATTGCAAGTCTGATTTTTTGAGATGAATAGTAGCAAAGTTGACTTTTTGACCTGAAATTTTATGAATTTTTCTGGGTTGATTTAGGCAGAATTTGATAAAATAATCTTCATGAAAGTTGTAGCTTCTGTTGATAGCTTT
>JANIHY010000002.1:37588685-37601465 GCA_027479065.1 Erythroxylum brevipes
TGCAATCCTTGGTATAAATTGTTTTTGACCGGTTTCCAAGGTCGATTTTCTTAAATCGAACGACAAAGCCGCGATCAGCGTCCCTTCGTCGCAGCGAGCCCCCTGTTGTCCGAAAGTGAGATTTTTGATATTTTTGGGCATATCCTTTGGTATAGATGTCCAATTAAGGTGATTTTGGAGTCGTTGTGATCTAGGGAATAAGGACTATAAGAGGTATGAAAAAGGGAAGTTCGGAATCAGCCTTTAAGGAAATTTTAGGAGGAGGTTGAATAGAGACTTTTAATGCTTTATTTTGGATTTCCAAACTTTGAATATTTACTATGGATATTGATTGGATGGAAACTTGGTTGCTTATAGGGAACCAAGCCGATTTGACCCAATCGTAAGAAGAAGGACACCAGTGAGTCGACTACTCGAGCGATATTAGGTGGGTAATATATTTATGGTTATTATGTGTATGGGCAAATTGCCTTGTGTGTGCTTACTTGCATTATGTGACATTGCTTGTGTTAAATGGTATGAGAAATATTGAACATGCATTATGATTATGATTATGCATAGCCTTGATAGGCCTTATGGCATTTTGTGAAAATGAAAAGAATGAGAATTTCAAAAGCTTTGATAAAAATGCGTTGAGCATGACACGAATGGATTATGTGTTTTATTTGGATAAGAGAGTTACGGATGGAGTCACGTGCACGTTGACATAAAGCCTTCTCCCGACTGCCCGCTTGAGGCCACGAGATCCTTGAAAAATCAGACTCGGATAGTTTACGGATTTAACTTCGGTTTATCCGGATCGTTACGGAACTCTCAAGCCAATTGTTTGTGCATTCATGATTGATTTGATAGAAATGATGCATAATAAGTGTTATGTTGCGAAACAGAAATTGCATGACATATGTTTATATGAACATGAATCATTTGATGAATCTTGACTTGCTATCGATATATGTATATTGCTTGATTGTGTGGCTCGTTGCCAATGGCTATAAACGTATATGCCACTGAGCTTCGCAGCTCACCCCATTACTCTCCCCTCCTCAGGTGCAGATCGAGACGAGTGTCGACCTTGCAAGGCATCAAAAACTTCAAACTAGTTAGGAGCCTGGTATTAAGTTAGTACTTTGGTTAGCCCGCCAGCATTTCATCATGGAGCATACTTATGTATTTTGGATTTTAAATTTCATTTCGCATTATGCTGCATTTGAGAATATTTGTTGAATTTCTCTTTGATTTGTAATGGCATGAAACCCCTTAGTTATGGGGTGTTTAATTTCACAAATGGAATGCATGGGTAGAATGTATGTATGAGTATATGTTTGTATTGTATCGAATATCGAACCTTTTTATGGATGTTGGGATCGGGTCCGACGCTATGGTTGGGCGCCGTCGTCGGCGCAGCCTGAGGGGCCGCCTCGGGAATCGGAGATCCGGGATCCAGGCCCAACATTTATGGTGTTTTAATGTGTTAGTTTGGGTAGTTGGAGTGAGTTAATGCTAGTTTATAGAGAGAGAATGGTTGAAAATGGCGGAAAAGCGATCGGAGTAGACGATCGGGCCTTCGCATATCGCGACGAGCGTAGAGGCGTTAGGGCTTCGTCGCGATGAGTAATTAAATTTATTCGTCGCAACGAGCTCGGTTGGACGTCGCGATGAGCGCGGTTTGGTGCGTCGCGACGAGCGGTCTCCAAGTCGCGGCGAACGAGCTTCCCACGTCGCGGCGAAGGGTGAGATTTCTGAATGGATGTGCTTTGGTTTATTAGGCATAACCTTGAGTGTAGACCTCCAATTGAGGTAATTCGGGATTCGTTGTGAACTAGAGAAAGAGGTCTACAATTGTGGTAAAGATTGAGAGTTTGAATCTTATTTAGAGGGATCGAATTATCGAGAGAGAGTCGATTTCAGTTCCTAGTATAACCTAAGAGTTATATTTTGGCAATTGGAGTTATCATTGGGGACTTAGTGAAGGAATTGACCCAGTGAATAGTGAATTTTAGTTGCGAAGCGAGAGATAGCGGAAATGGGATTAGAGCGCTGGAAAATCACGATCATGCATCGTACAATTTTGAATTTAGACATGTGTATCATCGAATTTGTTTGATTGAGCATATAGTGATGAGATTTCGTTTGAATTGTTATAGAGGCGCCGTTGGATCGTCAGTTCACGGATATTGTTGGGACTTCCAGGCAGTAGCTCGGAAGTTACAGGTGAGTAACCTAGTTGTTTCCTCAATCTATGTGTGATTAAACGTGCTGGGAATGTGTGAATTGTTGTCCATATGAGTGTTATAAATGTGAAATAAATGTGCTGAGATTGTGAATATATGTGCTGAAATTGTGAATAAGTGTTCTGAATGTGATACATAGAAGTGAGTGAGATATGGGATGGATTGTGCAAGTGTAAGTGCATGCTAGCCATGATTAGAATCGCTTAATTAACAATTGTGACTGGAGCAATTAGTGATCAGAGCTTTAAGCTCGATTATCAGTGAAAAGGGCCTAAGGCCAAAAAGGGAATAGTGCATACCCAGAGGGCTCTCTTATCCCTAAAGTGAGCGGGCAGTAGTGCATACCCTGAGGGCTCTCCTACTCGCCAAAAATGTTAATATTGACGCTCAGTCACAACACTGACATAAAATGAGAAGTGGCATGCATTATGCATCAGATTGTAATGTGAAAAGTGAGAGTGCGTGTATTAAGTGATAACTTCTCAGTGACCTATCTAATGTATGATTATAGTGAAAGGTGTAAAGTGTCTAGTAGTGTTCCGATTGTGTTTTGTGACTGTGTGATATATTGCGATATATTATGTGTATATGCATGAGTTGGGTGAACCATCGATGATGGTTTCTAATTGAGTTCGCAAACTCACCCAACATTGCTAATATTTTTCAGGACAGCGTTAGTAGACTCTTAGCTCCCGTGTTAGAGTTTTCTTGCAGTGCGAGTGCTTGGACAAGTGAAGCGATGGCACACAGGTCGGTCAGCTGGGGCGATTTTTGGGGATGACTTAGTATAGACGTTTGTATCAGTTTCCTTTTTGGGATATTGTATTGAGACTTTAGGGGACTGATAGACTTGTCTATATTTTGGATTGATTTTATGAAATGAAAGATTATTATGGTTTTTAAATTCTAGTGATTTGCTTAATGAGGTTTTATTATATTGATGCCATGCGAGTATTTAGTGATAGTTGCGAGAGTAGCACTTCCTTGCTGTGGGATATGCGCCGAAACGACCCACGGGCGTCCCGGAGTGTACCCTACGGTAAGGGGGCGCTACATTTAATGTTATTGTACAATTATTGTATTGTTGCATGACTACATGTTTATGTAATTATGTTATGTTGATTATGTTTTTAGGTTTACTTGAGGAAAAGCAAAGGATTAAGTATGGGAATTATTGGGACCCAATTTTGGAATCGGATCCTAACCGGAAAAATGGATACATAAATGAAAACAAAGCGGCGGAAATCTAAAGCAAAGGCAATCTAATGTGGAAAGCCAAAAGTAGAATCGGAATCCGAAATTCAAAATGCGGAAGCGAAAGGAAACGAAAACTCGGAATCACAAAGCGAAAACAAATCCAAAGCAAAAATCGAATTTGGTTCGGAATCAAAGCAAACAAAAGGTTCAATCGAAACGAAACAAATTTCTGACATCCGAGAACAATTATTTTAGAAAAGCGTCGCGTTGGAAACCTTAAGACATCTAATCTAAGCCAATCAAATCCGGTATAATTTTTTTTTCTTTTTCATTTTATTCATCTTTATTCAATGGCGTGCCCACGTTTCAAAAGCGTGCCCACGTTTCAAAACAATACAAATTTCTAAATGGAATTTATCAATTCCACAACCTCAAATATTTTTCATCCTTCTTTTTTTTCATTTTTTCATAAAAATCTCACACATCCAAAAATAAATACCATCAATTCTCAAACAATTAGCACTTCAATATTTTCAGCTCAATCAATACAATTCATCGGACCTCCTGTCCGGAATTCAAACGCAAATCAAACTCATACATAACCAAAGCACTTCAATAATTCTCAAACATCAGTATCATCGGACCTCTTATCCAGAACCCATATCATATTCAATCATATTCATCCATATCCAAGTCACATTTATTTCTCAATTCAATACACAAATTCATAATTCAAAATTCATACACATCATGGAATAAATGCTTACAAAACATTAATGGCATTCCAAGCCATATACAAAACCAAATACCAAAATCCAAAATACACAAAACACAAGATGAGTAAAATCGAACAAATGCCTTGACTTTCTTTCATCCGATCTCCTGCTCGATACCTGGAGATGGGGATGAAGAGGGGGAGCTTTACAGCTTGTAGATAACATGTTTATAAATCGAAAAATAAGCAAAAATTCATTTTCAAAACGTTTGCCATTTCTAAAACTTTCACAGTAGAAAATTCATCAAATGCTTATTTTTCATAATTTCTCAATTTATCAAAGAATTCATGAGAAATTTCAAAAACATGGATGCATCACACTTAGAAACAAACAAAAGTACATATACACATCAGAATGGTTTGGGTCGGTCCAGAAACAGAACGTACTGCACATTTTCGCATAGCGTTCCTGTGCAGCCATGAACAGAACGTACTACACCTTCTCGCATAGCGATCCGGTGTAGTCATGAACTTATGGGAGTCCTTAACGAAGCTTCAATGTCACTAGCGGGCAGGCGGGCGAAGCCTAGACAAGTGCACTTGACCCTCTTATGGGACCTAACCAAACCCACATAACAAACATTTCATGCTTGAAAATCAGATTGCCCGAAGGCATATTTCTAAAAGTTAATTTTTTTCATGTCATCTAATATTCAAACATAAAGTCACACAAATTCACATATCAAATTTTCAATCATAATTCAAACAAAATCCCATTCACATTGCACATTCTTCATCTTAAATTCATATGGCAATTTCACATTCATTCAAAAACAATAAAAATCATCAATTTAAGACATTTCTCAAATTATTCAAAAATAATGCATTTTGCAATTTCAGCAATTTATCCAATCATTTGAAAACAATAAATTTGCAATCTTTTTTTCATCTTCCTCTTGATTTTTCAAAAACATAAACAATATTTTTGCAAATCTTTTCACTTCTTGATTTTTCGAAAACTTATAATTAGCTTATAATTCAAAATATAAGCATGATACCCACCTCATATCCATGCTTGGAACTTGTTCAAAGCCTCAATTTCTATATTCTTTTCCTTCATCCAAATTAAAATTCCCTAATCAATAAACACCCAAAATAAACATCATATAAGGCATAATCACCAAAATTAACTTTAGAAAACACAAACCCATAACATTCTTAAGCTATCTAAACCAAAATCCCTATAAAAATTCAAAGATCAAAATCTTCTCTTACCTTAAATCTTCTCCAATTTCAGATTTTCTTGGCTCATAATGGAGCTCTCATCTTCTTCCATCTTTTTCCTTCTTGAATCAACTCAAAATCCATCTTGAAACTTACAAAAATTCGAACCCCTTTCTTTTTTCTTTCCCTTTTTCTTTTCCACCGAAGCCACTCTTCTCCTTTCTTTCTTTCCTTCTTCTCTCTCCCTTTTAATTTCGTGCTTCCCTTGCTTCTTAAACGACAGCCACATGCTTGCCCTTTAATGAATGCAAAAAGACCCAATTGCCCTTCCTTAAAAGCCTTAAAACTTAACACTTTAAGTGATCTTCCAAATTTGCCCCTAAAATTCATTTTAATTCATGCTTACCTTAGGACATTTTTCTAAACATCAAATTGAAGGAATTTGCTAAAACTTCCTTCTAGAGAAATGTTCCTCATTGTCTCAATTTCATAACTCCACCAAAATCATTTAATTTGGTGTACTACTCCAAAGGTTACACATCAAACATTTCGGACAATGCTTATGCTAAAACATTTTCCAGCACTTTACTTTCATACAAAAATTGACATTCTTAATGACTACATTGAAACTCAAATCCTTCAGAACATTTGTATCCTACTTCTCTAGTTTAATCCAAATCAAGGATCACCTCATTTGGATGACTAGAGAAAAAGTTATGGCCAAAATACTTTCATATCTTACTAACTAAGGTTGCACACTAAACCCGACTTCAATTCAGAAATTGAAAGTCTTAGGGGCTAAATTGGAATTTACTTCCTTCAGATAACTTGTATCCCCATATCTCTAGTTTATTTTGTGACAAGAATCAGATCAATCGAATCTCCACAGATCAAGAATTTCTCTTAAGATTGAACCATGTTCAGAAAATTATCTAACTCACTTTGATTAAATCAATCATCCTCAATTTAATCTAAAAAATCCACAATTTTCCATAGGAAGATAGAGGGATGTCTTAGGAATCCAACGCTTTAAAAACCAAGTCAATCGGATGTTGGACAGAAAAGATATAAGTAAAAGAGTGAGAGAGGGTCGGATTAGGTCGGGCAAAACAGAGGTCGGTCGGCCAAAACAGAGGTTGCTCGCCTAAAACAAAGATCGATCGGCCAAAACAGAGGTCGATCGGCCAAAACAGAGTCCGGTCAGCCAAAACAAAGGCCACTTGGCCAAAACAAAGGTCGTTAGGCCAAAACAAAGGTCGCTCGGCCAAACCAAAGATCGCTCGGCCAAAACAAAGGCTGGTCTACCAAAACAAGGGGTCGCTCCAAAACGCATACTGACTTTAAAGAATTCATAAATTTTTACACAGAAATCCAAAATTCACAAACTTAGTATCAAAAGAAAGACTAAAGGAAGCTCTACAACTTCTATGAATAATGGAAAAATCAATTCCATCTCTAAAGGGGTCAGAATTCTAATCAAAGTCACTGCCCCTACTTGTCATCCCAAAACAGTAACTCAACTTCTAAACTTTCTATATTTCAACTCCAAGGTCCAAAAATGGCACACTTTATATCAATGCAAAGCTCATAATGTACTCTACAACTTTCATGAAGGACAGAAAAATTAATTTGGCCTCTAAGGAAGTCAAATTTCCAATCAAAAATTCTGTCCACTAATAATCATGCTAAACAGTAACAGAAACTTCTAAAAATCATAACTTCACATTCTATGGTCCAAAAATTGCATACTTTACATCAATGGAAAGATAAAAACATAATATAGAACTTTCATGAAGAACTTAAAAGCAATTTCAACCTTTAACTAGGTCAATTTTTTAGTCAAGGATGCTGCCAGAAAATTGGTTATCCTCAATCAACATCAAACTTCCAAATTTCATATCTTCCAATTTTCACATCCAAAAATAACATATTACGCATCATTGTAAAGCTATAAACTTCCTCTATAACTTTCCATAAGGCCACTTGCTCCTATTTAGACCACATCAGTACAGAAATTGGCCTCAAAACAGTACACACAAACTTACCCTTAATAGCATGTTTCAAAAACAAAGCAAAATAACCTTATCTTCGGGAGATCATAACTTTCAATTCTAATATCGAAAAATGTCATACTTCATGGCAATAGAAAGCTCTCAACAGAAGCTACAAGTTTTATGAAGATCATTTTATCAAATTCAGCCCAAATCAAAAAGTCAACTCTCTATTACTATTCATCTCAAAAAGTCAAACTTTCTTAATTCTCCAAATTTTCACACTTTTACTATTTATTTCTTGCTTTTTAACTTCCATTTCAATCAACTCATTCACTTTAACTTCCATAAACCATACAAATCTACTCAAAGAACAAGGTCATCAAAACCAATCACTTCTTTTCTCATAAATTTTCTTAAAGTCCAACAACATCTATAACACACTACATATACAAAAATAATCATTTTATTTCATTTATTATTTCGAAATTCCACTAAAAAATTGGGGTCTAACATTTATATCCTGTGTAGTTTGGAGTTGTAGCTTTGTATTTGGATTCGGATTCTGAGATTGATGTTGTATTGTGGCTTGAAAATGCCATTAAAGTTTGTAATGCATTTATTTTGGAATATGAATAATGAGTTATGGATTTTGCATATGGAATTGGGATATACATTTGTGTATGAATATGGCATGTATAATATGATTTGATTATGTTTGGATTCCGGACAGGAGGTCCGATGATTTAGATGATTGAGAATTATCGAAGTGCTATGGGTATATAAATGTGTTTGATTATGTTGGAATTCCAGACAGGAGGTCCGATGATTGTGATGATTGATTTGAAATATAGAAGTGCTTATTGTATATGAATATTGGTTTATCGCATGTGAGTTTTGATGGCAAAAGAAAAATAAGATTTTGTTTAAATGATGAGATATGAATGAATATGAAGAAGAAAATGAAGTGAGGTTTGAGTGTGAATGACTTCAATTGGATATTGAAGTTACTTTGATAAAAAAATTAATACCGATTTGAATTGGTTTAGACCAAGTGTCTTTATAGTTTTCCAATGCTGAATGCATGTTTTTTTTGAAAAGTATGCGTTTTCAGATGTCAGAGTTAAGAGTTTTGTCCTTAAGCGTTTTGTTTTCTTTGGTTCTGCACGCGCTTTCGATTCCTTCGCTTTTTGATCCGATTTGATTTCTTTGAGTTTCGCTCACTTTGACTTTCGCTTTTGATTATGTCCGTTCATTCGTTTTTCCGTTTGGCCCACTTTCGTCTTGTGATCCGTTCTTTCGGGTTTAGATTTCCTTTGTTTGCTTCCGCACGCACTTTCTTTGATTTCCCTTTCGATTTCTGTTTTCGAAGTTTGTTTTCGATTTATGAGTCTGAAGTTGGGTTTTGAAAATGGGACCCAACATTTGTGGTATCAAAGCAAGAAAATGAATAGCATATATAGGTGTCATGGTTTTGTTAAGCGGTTGGGTTTTGGGGCCTAACAATTTATGATTTATGAAAAAAGAATACCTATTTGTCCCTTTTTTTATGAACCTTCTATCAAAATTCCTAAGATCTCCCTAAGAGAATATAACCAACATGCATATGCACTACATCATACAACACCTTATCACACTATCTTCCAATTAAGAATGAAACCAACACTTGTTTATTGATCTTTATCCAAATATACTCATTTAGTCATAAAGTTTATATGGTAGAGGATGTTTCATAGCAAGTAAGCTCAACTTCTCAACCAAAGTGCTTACATTTGTGCAACTATCTCCACTATGCTATGCACTTTATTATTAATGTGACATCTTATAAGGAAAATGTTCTCTTATTGCTCACTAATATCATTTTATTTGACTTAATTTCTAAAAAGAGTCATTTTTTGTACTTGGAAATTTAGAGCAAACCCAATGATAAGTGCCTTCTTATCTATTAGATACTAAACATTATCATCATCATCACCATCTTCTAAAGGTGGCAAAAAATCCTTGTCACTCTCAAATTAGATCTCAATCTCCCCATCATTTCTTATGATTATTGCCTATTTGTTATGACATTGTGAAGTTATATTCCCTATTCCCAAATAATGAAAGCACTTAACATATCATGACTACAAGTTTGAGTTTCAAATTTACCTTCACTTTGCTAGGCACTTTTCCTCTTTCTTTAGGCTGTTCACTTTTTACTTTAAGAACAGTCTTGTTCCCCCTTTTCTAGCTTGATTTTTACAAGGATGAACTAGAATTATATTGTGAACAATTAAGTTTTCTTTTTAGTTTCCTTTTCATACTTATGGCCATATAATGTTATAGTTTTACCATAATAGCAATATCACTATTCAAGCTTATTTAGAAACCTAGTCATGGTGGCTTCCCGATCCTCCTCTACATTATTTTGAATTATGACAATCTCTATCTTCTTGTGATACTCATATACACTCTTTGGCCCCTAATTGAGACATTGAAACTTTTATAACAAATCCCCACACTGGTGATTAGGGATAAAGTGCCTCATCATGATCGCATTTATAACCTCCAAATTACCAATAGACCTCTTCTAACTCATTTGCCTACTTATCACAAAATGATCCCACCAAATAATAGTATAGTTAGTAAGCTCAATAGTAATGAGTTTTACCTTTTTGTCTTTGATGTAATTTTGGTAGTAAAAAATCGACTCCATCTTCTTTTTCCACTTTAGGTAGGCCTGAGGGTCATTTCTCCCTTAGAATTAAGGAATACTTATTTTAATGTTCCTATGGTTGTTATCTTAATCTAGGCTTCCTTTTATGGTTTTTATCTTACCAATCACCTTCATGTGAAAACCTACTTATATTATTTCCTAGTGGTTAGTAATCATTAAGTAAATCATCTCCCTCTTCTCCATCGTAGAAATCATCTTAAAGCACTCACCTTTTTTGTTGATGTGTATTAGGAATTTGTGGTGGTTGTACCCTTTAAAAATCAGTTTTATTAGTATCTTATAACTCCAATCAATCTTTAACATTGCCAAACATCATATGCTTACATTCAAACTATTGTTATGTAACTTAAAGCATAATTATGTCATAATCAAACATGCTTTAGCCTTCAAAGAATGTTAGAAATAACCTTACAACACTCCCTCGTTTGTTTTTATTATTTAATATCACTTGATTTAATCATGTTTTATTTTAAATTTCTAGGTTTTCTTTGTTGATGTTATTAATATATTCTTACCTTTAACCCTCTTTTTCTCTTTTGATCTTTATCAAACTAACCAAAACTCAATCTCAAATCTTGGTGAAAGCAAGGACAAATAAAAAGCTAACAATAAAAAAAAAATAAAAGAATTTAAAAGATTACGAATAATTGTAATAGAATATAAAGTCTAGTTAAAGTTTTACGTAGACAATAATCTTGAATTTCAAATATTTTAAGAACATTTACAACAAAATTTATAGTTATTATAATGAAATTATAATTTTCCAAAAAAAGTTAGGAAAGTATAACAATGGAAATTTTGTTTTCCTAATAATTGTTTATAGACTCAATAAACATATTTGAACAAAAAGGAAGATGTGAAGAAAAATGTAGGAAGGAAATAATGAAGGAATTAATGGATGCAAGAAAAAGAAAAATAAAGAGGGAATCAAGAAAAACAAGAATAAGAAACAAGAACAAATAAAAGATTGATATAACTTAATTTTAGAACTAAAACTCTAATACCAAACTGTGTCAACCCTAATGAAGAAACCTTGATTCCGGACACACTTGATTAATAATCAAGCCCCAAAGAAACTAAAACTAGATTGAAAGATAGAATGTTGACTAATGATTATATTAAAACACGAACAAAAGTATAAAAACATCTTAACCAGTTGTTATGAAGTAATAGTACTAAGATTATAAGATGATTTGAATGCCACAAATAAGTAACTTAATAAGTTTGAAAAGTTGTTTGAAGAACTAAAGAGAAAAGTCTTATACTTGTTGGCCCCAGAACCTTTTTCTTTTTGAATAAACATGGTTTAAATGATTTTTGAGGTTTTGATATATTAAATTTTTCTAGTTAATTATTATGTCAAAGATAGTAGGATTTATTGAATGGGTAAGTAGAATTAAAGTTTTAAGATTATAAGAATGTTCAAGGGTGTTTTTGGCAAGACACTTAAGGATAAAGAACATAAGGCATATAAGGAAGGGTAAAATGGACATTGCACACTCATTAAGGGTAGGATTAGGAGAGGAAAATGTGTTTTACATTTAAGAGAAGGAGAAAATGTGAATTGGGACAGAAGAAGAGAAAGAAGAAAGAGAAAGAAGAGAAATTTCGGTAGTTGAAAGAAAAGAAGAGAAAACAAACTAGGATTTCAATTTTCTTAGCCTTCAAGAGAGATTTTGAGGTTATTTAAGAAGGGAAAAAGGTAGAGAAAGAGAAGAGCTTCCATTTGAGCTAAAGATATCTTCATTTGGTGAAGAATCAAGGAAATCAAGAAAGACAAGAGAAACAAGAGTAGAGACATTTTGAGCAAGCCTATAAGCAAGGAAATCAAGTTGGGTACATGTTTATAATAGAGTAAATAAACCACTACATGTTTTCTTTGAATTAAGAAAGTTTAATGATTTCAATTGCGTAAAAAATGTTACATCTTTCACTTTTTGAATGAATTAAAAATCTGCTATATATTTGATATATAAATTGTGTTAATATGTGAAAAGATTTTGAAAATGAATTTATGTGAAAAGATACATGTTTATATAATCATGTTTACATAAATGTTTTCGAAATATCTCATGTCTATGAAAAGTCAAGATTCAGAAAAGTACCATTTTGGGCAATATGTTTACCAGTATATGAAATCAAGTTTCCAAGAATGTGCCATTTGGGCAAATGGTTTTCAATTCATGAATTACATGTTAAGTGGGTTTGGTGTAATCCATTCAAGAAAGTCACATGCACATTGGCTAAGTTAAAGGCTTCTTCTGCCTGCTCACTAGTGGCACAAAGCTCCTTCATGGACTCCTTCAAGTTTACGCCTATGCGAAATCACTATGCGGGATTGCGATAGTGCCTTAAGTTTACGATTACACATGAGCATTATGTGGAAATATATGTAGTTCGTCATGTTCATGGATTTACCCAAACCATTATGATGTGCTTATGATCTGTGAACAAGTTTGATGCATTCATGTTTTATAGTTTATAAATTTGACTACACGATAAGAATTCGAGAAACATGTGTTTTATGAACTCAAAGAGAATTTTCTGCAATAAGTTAATGCTTTCAAAGGTTTTGCTTGTTTTCCATTATAAGCTGTTACCCACGAGCTTTCAAGCTAACCCTCCCCCTTCCCTTTTATCCCATCTTCAGGTGATAGCTAAGAGACCAAGTGATCAAGAGCCTAAGGGCATTTCTCCAAATTTGCT
>JANIHY010000002.1:37617541-37629138 GCA_027479065.1 Erythroxylum brevipes
GCCACATCATCCAAGATCTCCCTGCGATCTCTATCCGCTGATGATGCAATGTGATCTCGCCGAAGCCCACTAGCACATTGGCCTGATTCAATGCTCCCATAACAAGTCCATTAGTCGTGGTCCATTCATCCGAGCATGGGCTAAGTCCTTAGTCCATCAAGTCTTTAGCCTGGGTCGAGTCTATCTCCACAAGATCCGATGCTCTACCAAAATTCACACCAAGTCCAATCTCACTCGCCCGTATTTGTCTTAGTATTTTTGCATACGTTCCTCATGCGTGAATCCAACTAACCTCTTGCCTAAGGCTCCTCATCAAGATAGCTGATAACTGTTTCGAAACTTAGGGGCCTAACAGCTACCACGACACTTCACGGTTGAGAACATTTCCCGTATATTTTACAATTCCATGTTTTTCATTTGGATTTCCTAAGAAGTTTTTCAAATGAAGCTCATCATGAGGTCCACCTGAACGTCTTAGAACTGCTTACATATCCATAATTATACCTTCTGCAGAAGCACTTGTCGGCTGTTCACTTGAAGGGAATATTGTCACTCATCGCTCAAAAGAGAGGTCCAGGGCCTAGCGCTGCCGATCAACAATCCACCCCATCAGATATATTCCTTAGCACGTTGCCTAAAAATCCTGCTGCCGCAGCAATTCTCAACTGGGCTCTTTGGGTCTCGGAGAGAGGTGATTGGTTGGAGTTGTGGAATTCAAAAGTGTTACCGAAGGATCTTTAAATGTGGCGGTTTCTTCACAGCATTAATTGCGCCGGTTTCTAAGGGAGAAAGGGGTGGGAAGTGGAACCATCAACAGAAGTGGATCTTTACATGTGGCGGTTTCTTCACAGCATCAATTCCGCCGGTTTCTGAGGGAGAAAGGGGTGGGAAGTGGAGCCATCAACAGAAGTGGTGTTTTCTTAAATGGCCGCAATTTACTTGGATGCTCTTTCCAGATTCAAACTTTTCGTGTTTGATTTCTCCCTTTTCCAACAAAAGAGCGATACAAATCGAGTGTAAGACGAAAAGAAGCGTTAACTCAAGAAAAGAAGCGTTAACTCAAGAGGTGTGGTTGAGTGAAAGAGACTCATCCATTTTTAACTAAAGGTCAGGAGTTCGATCTTTGACTTTAAGTATGCAACAGCCTTAAATCTTTGAGTCAGCCTTAAATCTTTGGGTCAGCTATCTCATCCTGTAAGGTGCTTACAAACTAACGAGGGAATTAATCACTGGATCCGTCGGTAGATATCTTAGTCTAGGATCAAAAAAACAAACGAAAAGAAACGTTGCCCTTGTCTACAGAGTTTGGTGCTTGTTCCCATTCCTAATTCTCCTTAACCAACGCTTGGCACCATAAGCCCATGACAACACCAATGTGCAAATTTTCCATTTCTACATCACCAAATTTACCTATCTTCTGCAACATTTTTTAGCCTTTCCATCTCCTCAGTATTGAAATTATTCGAGGCAAGCGACTGTAAACAAGGACTATTGGTGTGCAAAGGCAATGGTAACAGATTGGGAAAGTAATAAAATCATAAAGAATATAACAATAATCAGAAGATGAAACAGGAAGTGGTGCTCTTGAAATCCAAATGCCATTCCAATCACAAATCCTACACCATACAGAGTATCAAGCTATAAATGAACCCTTCTAGAAAGATTAAAAGGAAAAAAGCAACAGATGGATTGGAGTGAAGGGGCGAGGTCACTGCCAAGAACTATATCTAATCTAAAATTGAGGTTCTTTGTTGAAAGCAATGGGAGAAAAAGGAAAAAGAATGAACAGGTGCTCCTACAGACGCCAATCAAAACATGCAGAATATGCAGTCATTCACGTGAAGGCATGGAGGGAAGGAAGAAGCCATATTAACAGATCCATGGCTAACTCTCACTTAAGCCTCTTCTATTCGTTCTCTCTACCTATGTAAGGAAAGAAAATCATTCCAACTTCAATCAAATCTGGAGACAAACTATGAGTTTCAAAGATCCTGCTACAGCTTAATTTTTAGATCTATAACCAATTTACCTGGTCTTAGAATTGCCAAGTGTGAGCTCAAGATCATCCGATACACATTCTTCATGTATTATTTCTCCTTCCCAGGGTTTTACTACGCCTGTTGCATTACAACCAAATGCAAACTCAGCTGCAATACTATCTGCCATTGGAACATCAGCAGTCTGATCAATCCCAGCAGGAACTGCAGGAGAACATGTCCCACTTTGCCCTGGAGTCCACATGCGTGACCCTGCACCTGACAATGCATCCTCTCGGAAGCCAAACGGGTTTCGGGAGACAAGGCTAAATGTTGGTGATGACGGTCCACTTTGAGGAATCTGGATACCAGCAAACCATCCTGAATCTGGCAGGACCTGACGTCCAGGACTTGGTGGAGTAGAGGAAGGCATTGAAGAAGGCAAGAAAGAATTATTCTGTCCCAGCCACGATGGGGTAGCAGCTGGTTCATCCCAGTCATTTTTAGTACGGGGAGTTCGGGAAGTTGGAGAGCTCAAGGGAGGGGTGACCGGAGCGCTTATGGAGCCACTGTGAATATAAATATGATGTGGGTGCTTAGATGAGGCTGATGAAGAACTAGATGAGAGCGTTTTCAACCAGGGAATAAGGGAATTGGCATCAGCATTGCAACTGGCATTGGCAACATAACGAGATGATACAGGACTAGGAAAAGAAGATGAAGCAGGACTTGGGTTATAGGATGCACAGGGACTAGGTTGATATGATGAGCATGTACTAGCTGATGTAGACCCTCCGACAATGTCCATACGTTCCACAGGCTTGCATCCCTATAGAAATACAAACAAATTAAGGGGAAAATCATTCACAAATTGTCTATGTTTAGCAGGCAGATATCCTGGTACGTGACATAACGCAGATAACAAAATGAAAAAAGCAACAGTTTGCCTCCCAAGTATGTTTCTGGCCAGTTTGAAGATTATGCTTACCTCACATCTTACAATCACTTGAATAATACTTCAAGGCCCTCAATCTCTAAAGCTCAAATTCATGTACATCATTTCAATTTCTCATAAAAGATTCTGTAACAACATTCAGCATTTAGGAGCTAGAGTTGTAATAACAAAAACAACTCTATCCTTCAAGCAAGTCGAACTTAAAGAGTTAAGTATCATCCTGATCACAATCAAAAGATTTGAAGGAGATTTTCAGAGTGCAGGACTGCCACTGTGGCAATTAACATAAAATTTCCAACATGGAAGCATTACCCAGTAATCTCTTAACTCCTCAGTGCAATTAAGAAATGAGTTATATCTTCATGTATAAACACGTCTATTTGCAGAATCAACTATCTGTCTCTCTAGAATTACTAGAGATAGTAGCCCACGTGATAACTCAAGTAACCTCAAGGCTTGAGCTCAGGGGTTTAATTCCATTCCTTCCTGTGTCCTAAGCCATGGCCTAAAGATGATAACAACTCAGTCCCCACGTGTGGAAAAGAAATCTCCTACCACTGATAATGCATTAGTTCCATCTAACTTCATCACCAGATTTATCAGTTGATTCGAACCAAGGAAAAAATTAAAAGAGATCAGAAAAGATGTCTATATCTAAGGTTTAAAATAATTTTCATGCGCAAATGGCAAGCTCCGAAACTTGGAACCAGTCTGATAGCACAGAAGTCAGACTATGTGAGTAAGAAATGGGGATTGAAAGCTTTGGTAATAGGGTGCCTAGTTCACATGACAAATTGTTGTCTGGTGAAATGCCATGGGCAGCAATTGTGTCCACTATAAACGTGTCCACTTGTATTTATTTGATCTTGTCTTTTGGAAATAGAAGATGAACAAGACATTATCAAAGTTTTGCTGCATTTCAATTTCAGACATGTTGATAATAGTTGATTCCTACCCAGATCTCATTCTTGGTAGGATTCCTGCCCACCTCTCATAAGACGAATATCATTAATAGCTAAGATACCAAAATTCCCTGCTTTACCAAGCAATAAGTAGGAATCTTCCGCCACAAAGGCTTGAAAACAAGTGGAGAAGAGAAGACCGAAGGGCACTAGAGTAATTGCGACCCGACAAAAACTTTGTTAAAGACAAATTAATGTCAAAAGATGAAGTTATCAGTGTACTGCACCCACGACACGCCATCTTCCCCCACATGTTCCCATTACAATAATCATACTCTCAGACACCCCCTAACCACTCTTATGTCTTAACACGCTTTATCCCTTAAAATATTCCTAAACTAAACATTCCACGAAAAGGGAATCCAAGGATTTGATATCTCCCTTCCCCGTTCAAAACCCAGAAAAAGAAAAAAGAAAAAGAGAGGAAAATGAAGAGTCATTTTCAACCTTCCAACACCAAACATTAATTAAGCAACAAATTAGGTCTAGGTCAACACCGAATACCCAGTAAACCAAGTCGTCTCACGCAAGAGTGAAACATGAAATGCCCCAAATGACCTTCGAGTTAAAATGAAAACGAACTAAAGAGACAGATTTGGGTTCACGAGAAAATGCAAAATAAGACAATCAGTTGCATTAAAAATCAAAGACGATTGAATGATGAAAACGCCCTCGGATCAAACGGAATCTCGACGGGTGATATTGTTCACAGTGGAAGGACAATTTGGTGCAGAACATGCTGTGCAGGTTTACTCTGCTCTTTCTCGGAGTCCCCTGGCCACCATGTTCCTGCTAATAGATCGAAGCATAACGAATCTTTTGATCCCATGCTTCCGTGCATTTTAAAAGTAAAAGGCCACAAACAGGGAAAAGGTCGATTATACTAAGACAATCTCAACTGTCCATCACGACTCTCGCTATTATTCTCTCATACAACCAGTGCACGTTTGCACACAATTAAAAATAAGAAAAATCAGGTGCGGCTCCAACTCTTGGACCAATCAGATATAGATCTAATTAAAAACCGATAACCAGAAACCACCGGCGCAAGTTATCGTCGTACAAAATAAAGAGCTAAAGTGCACATTATGCTCCATCAACATACAACTCCTTGCACAAGTAAAATCAAGAGTAGCCACAAGTTGTTGTTTAAGAGTTACCTTTCTATAGGTGGTGCCATCTTCTTCAACGGTCCAACCAGCTTCGCTGCAAAGGGCTTTGAGGACTTCATTATTGTCGCAGTGCTTGGGGAGCTTGTAGTTACCATAAATTCTTAGTCCGGCGAAGATTTTTGCAGCGATCGCTCTCCGTCTCCTTTCTCTTTTCTTGTTGTTCTCCCTCTCCTTCCATGTCGGCATTCTTGTCCCCGATGTCATTTTTACTCTCAGTTATCTCTGCTCTCGAAGAACCGTTGCTTTCGCAACGATTTTTTTCGCCGGAAATTTTCTTGAGGAACAAACGGAGTGAGCCTTGTGAAATTTTAAAATTGGCGGTTCTTCTTTTCTGGTGTGTTTCGTCGGGTTTAGGGAGAAGAGAGCTCTCACTAGCTAGAGCGGGGAGAGTTGGAGAAGGTGAGATAAATAGAAGCAGGTAAGGAAAAAGACCTTAGGAGAACATGTTATAACGGAAATGCCACAAAAGAAAAGGCTGTATTCCGAGATCACGGCGGTGGCACGTGTTCAAGCTTTTTATAAAAGAAAAAGGAGAGGGAGTCCCATCTTGGCAACGGAAAACGACGTCGTGTACGTATTGTCATTGTAACATGGGAATTTTAATAATACTATTGTAAGTGCGGTTTGATTCGGTTCGGTTTGGCTGTGCACATTTGTATTTGACTTTGACCAATTTACGGATCCAATTAGTTGCCAGCGATTCTTTATTTTATTTTTTTGCTGCTACTTACTTTATATTTACCAAAATAATTTGATAATTGAGTTTCTCTTAGTATTTACACAGGCTAATTAATATGTGAATTAAGGACAAAATGATTTCATCGAACAAAAATTAAGAATACAAATGAAAATGTAAAAGAGATGACATATTTGAAAAGGAAGATTGCTAATCTTTATTATGTAGATTCAATATATACTAAATTTTTATAAAATAACAAGATAAGTTTATGCAATTCAAAGATAATTGGATTGTGTCTCATGAGAACTTCCCCCTCTAAGTATCCTTAAAGGAATACATTATTGATATTTAATTGATACACGATCCAATTATTTTCAAGAGTTAACCGGAGTATTAATTAGACTGTAATAAGTTTAACTATAAGGTTGAATGTCAATACTAAGTCTCTATGTAAATCATTTTGCAATGAGATGTAGCTTATACTTGATTTAGGATAGCCACTTACATTTAATGACATTATGAGATTTCTATTTTGAGTACTAATTCCCATATTTGGTTCTTCAAATGTGCATTGGAAAATTCTTTTGCTTGTTTGTGAGTAAATGGTATAGAGTGTGGAGATAAAAATAAATTTTAGTTTATGAATGTTGTTTAGGAATGAGTTGTGATGTGAGATTGAGTTAGCTTGGAAAGATGGTGGTTAGTTACCAAGTGGGATAGGGGTGGTTGATGTCTGTGTGCTTAGAATAGATGGAATGTCCAATATATTATACTATTATATAAAGTGGTAGTAAAATAAGTGTTACTTGAACATATAACATTGTTAAGCTGGCAGAATGAAAGTAAACTTGCCAATTGAACTACATAGATGGAGTAGTCACAAATTTTTTTATGAAAAAAAGTGGAGGAGTGGGGCTTTTTTTTAGAGTTAAAAAGTTGAATATATTATAACTGATTAAAAGGGTTACAAAGCCTTACAATGAAAACTAAAGCTATTGACTAGCTTAGACAAATTTACAAAACAAAGGAGCAAGCTGAAAACTAGACTATAGCATCATGTTTAGTGTTCAATTGGAGTGGCCTTTGTGTTTACTCATAATTCCAGCTCTCTACTTTTGGTTAAGGAAATCATCAGTGCATCCTCCTTGGTTGTTTGCTCAACTTTCAAGATTTTAGCATTCCTCTGTTTCCATTTGGCATATATACAAACTCCTATGGAGTTGACTGCCTATAGTTTCATGTTCTTGGTAAAATATTTGTCTCCTTGTAGTCATTCTAATATATCTTGAAAGTAGAGGAATTTTTGGTCTAAAGCTAGGAAAACATGTACTATTTCTCAAATCCAGCTAAACATTCAAAGAATAAATGTGACATGGATTTAGTTTGAACCCTGCAGAATACACAAGTTCCCTTAATATGGAGGAAACTCAATCTATTTTTTATTACAAGTCTGTTCCTCAAGCATAAACATAGCATAAAAGATGCCTTAGGGGGACTGATGTTTGTTCAACATTAGTTTATCCTATCTCACTTCTCTTTCCTTCCTCCTCAGGAATTCTCTACAAGAGTTATTAGAGAAATTGTCACTTAAATGAGCTTTCCAGATATATCTATCTTTAGTTTATTGGTGAGGATTGTAATATGGCAAAATTGAGGTTATCTCATGTGGATGGTTAACCATTGGTTCCCTACTATCCATTCCTGAACTTTTACATTCATTTGAAATCTTCTTTCACAAAGAACTCTTAATTTGGATAAGAAAAGTGTTATAACTTTTTAGCCAATTATCGTAAAGCATTGAAGCTCTTTTCTCATTGCCTATTATGAATATTATCAAGCTAGAGTGTCCCTTATCCTACAAATCTGAGATATAAAATCAGAGTGATTTTGGCACTCTTTGAGCTCTAATAAACTTTTACCTTTTACACATATGTGTGTACCTATTTAGACCATAAGGTGTTTTCCCTATTGATTATCATCCATAGTCTTTTAGCTATTTGTATCTAGTTATTGGTTTTTATAGATTGGATGCCTACCCGTCCTTCATTGTAAGGTAGAAACATATCTTGCCATTTAACATTAGCCATCATGTTCCTCTGTGTTCTTCCACTCTATAAGAACTTCCTTATCATTTTTTATAGACTTGGTTACTCCTTTAAAAAGCAACATATAAGTTAACCGGTAAATGTGTAGAGAACTTAGGACTGATTTGATCAATGTTAACTTTCCTCCATATGATAAATCTTTATTGGTCCAATGGTTTAATTCCTGAATCTTAGCTTTCTGTTAGAGATAGGGAGACCAATATATTTAATTGTTAGGATGGATATTGTGAATAATGTGATATTTGAGAGCTTGCTTGCTTCTTCCTTAACACTCATATACATAATTCGATGGGTTTCCCCTCATTGTTCATTAGCCCTGAGTTATTGAATGTGTTAAGAGTGTTGGTTATGATGTTGCCCGTTTGAACATTGGCTTGAAAAATATTATAAGGTCATCTACCAACTTTACTCTTCTACATTTGTTATGGTTTGCAAAGTTAGAGCTTCTGCTAATATTGGACTTGAGCAGCCTAGAGAATGCTTCTAAATGTATGATGAAAATGTAGGGGGAGAGTGGATCACCTTGCTTTAGCCACTTCCTTCATTGGAATACTTTGTTGGTTCCCCATTCACCAAGATACTAAATGAATTTGAGGTTATACATTCCTTATTTCAGTTGAGAATTTTAAAGGGAAATCAAATGTTTTAATAGGTGTAAAATGAAAGTCCAATTGACACTAGGAAAAGCCTCGTTAAAATCAATCTTAAAATCACAATCTTTTAAGGCTCTCTTTCTACCATAAGTCTTGAACAACTTTTGGTCATTAGAATGTTATCTCCAATGCTCCTCCCTTCTATGAAGGCATTCTAGGAATGGAAAGCTAGATTAAAACTTGTTGTAAGAACTCTAGAAATGATTTTATAAATGAAATTACAGTATCAAATGGATCTATAATCCTTAAGATAGTTGGGGTTATTAGATTTACGTACTAGATAAATACGAGTCTTATTAATTTCTTTCAACAATTTACCATTGGCAAATAATTCTTTGACTACTTTGATAATTGTATGCTTGGTAGAGCTCCAAGTTTTATGGAAGAAGAATCCATTAAATCCATCTAGCCCTAGAACCTTCATGGAATTAAGCTTTAAAAAATTTCGCTCAATTTTTTGAGTAGTTATAGATTTTCATAAGCTATCTTTCATCTCATTTATGATGGAGTTATGTAGAAGGAGCTAAAAATACATGTCGAAGAGCTAGTGGCCTGCTAAGTTCCAAGGATATTCTTGAAGTATCCATAAGCCTCCTCCTTTAATTCACTTTAAGAGATAATTGGTTCCCTACCCAGCTTTATCAGCTTAGAACTAAAGTTTGCCTACGTTTTAGCCTTGATGGTATTGTTAAGATATTTTGTGATTTTTTCACTATCGATGTTCCACTTCAATCTTACTCTTTACCTTAGTATGGAGTTGTGAATGGATACTGCCCTTTTGTATTCAGGCATTGTAGTTCTCTCTTTCTCCTTTAGATGAGCATTTAAGTGATTTAGATATAAGGTATTATGAATTTGTAGAAGCATGGATTTAACACTTCCAACCATTTCAGAGGTATTAATCTCATTCTTGATAAGTTCCAATTTTTTTTACTAATTGATATTGTTTGCTGCCTTTAATCCCCTCTTCAAGACTTTTGTTAATGGCTTCGTTGAATCCCTCTTTTCTATGAGAAAGTTATTAAAATTGAAGGGATAGTTCTTCTTGCCTCCTTTATCTATTTGTTGACTAATAATTAGTAAATGATCTAAGGTTCTAAGGGCTTCGAAGGTAGTTTTACTCTATAGGAACTTGTCTAGCCATTAACTATTCACCATTGCACAATCTGGCTTTTTCCTCAACATATATTAGGAATTTTGGTTATTGCACTAGGTAAAGTATCTTCCTTCCATCTTTACATATGTTACCTCAATTTGTTATGCACAATCACTTAAATCAGTGGTGTAGGAGTTTGATCTAAAATTACCTTCAACTTCATTTCTGAATAATACATTGTTAAAGTCCTCAAGGATTTTGTAATGAACTTGAAGGTTGATTTGGTATATTATCTTAAGTTTAATTGGAAACATAAAATATTTTTAAATATAAATTTGTTTTTAAAAAATAAAACATCACTTGAAAGAATTTTTTTTTGATGAAAAGTGTTAAAACACAACCATTGTGATATGTTTAAGAGACCAATATAGATATATGGTTTAAACCTTGGTTCTAATTTAATGGTAGTATATGGGTAAAGCCATGGGTAACAAACGTAATCAAAAAAAGGTTCACATAAAATTATAATGTTGAGTTTCACTAAATAATATTTAATAAGGAGATTTATTCTGCAAATTTGGAATTGGTAGTATGTTTATGAGATAAACTGTTGGTTGGCAAGCAAAAGTCCAAAGGTTGCGTGTAAAAGAGTTATTTTTTATAATTTGTATGTATCGATGTGTAGCCATGGCAGTATGGTTGCCTTTTGAGGTGTATATATGGGAGAAATAAGGTGTTCAATTTAGGGCCATTCCTAAAGTTTTATAAGCCAAGGATAAAGAAAAAAGAAGGGTCCAATGAATCAATAATATGAAAATATGTATCGTCTAATGAAAACACAAGATTTAATTTTCGTATAGGCTTTTTAAATTAAAATTTTCCTTATTTTATTATCAAAATTATCCCAATTTTTAGGATCATAAATATTCAATAGAGGACTTGGATGCTCATCTACCCTTAAATTTTCTAAGTTTGATGCATTTGACAAATGTTTATATTTACTCAAATTGCTAATATTCTTATAACTATGAATCTCATAACTTAAATATTCATTAGGATGTCCAAAACTATCTTTAGATAATTTCTCATAATTTTCACTAGAAGAGCCACTCTTTTAACAAATTCATTAATACTCCTTTTTAGGATACTAACTATTCTACTCTCTTTTTTGTTCAGTTCTAAACAAATGCTTTTTAGACAAAATCATATAAAATAATTATAATATAATCGAACTAGAAAAAGAAACAAAAGCACATGTATAGAACTGAAAAAAGCAAGTAGGCGCAACAGAACAACAATAACTCGACCATTTATCACAAAGATATATCAATATTATTATATATCTACAACAAAGAAAAAACAAAGAGTCAAATTTAATATCCTATATTAAAAATGAAAAAAAACAAAGAGTAAACTTTTATGATAAAAGCTATCACACTTAAAATTTATTTTTGATTTTTCAAGTAATTCTAAAACATAAGAAATAATAATGATCCACTTTTCACTAAAGAGAATAAAGATTAATAGCAATAACCTTATTATAGAAATATTGAAACTAGATTTCATCAAAAATTTACAAAATAAAATTTATACATAAAAAACCAGTCGAATCCTTAAATTAAAAAATGCTAATCATGACTTAATAAATGAAAGAGAGATAAAATGCAGCTGAAGAAGGAAATATGAGATAAAAATTATCGACAATGATATAGGTGAAATGAAAGAGAGAAACATTACGCGAATAAACTTTAATTCGAATTGAAATTATACTTGGAATTGCAATTGACAAATATCATATATAATCAAATTGATAAAATTTGACTTATTCGAATAAACCACAATTGAAATAGTAAATGAAAGAAAGATAATTATGCCCAAATTTTAATCTAAGTTTCAATTCAAAAATTAAAAATTGAACCTACATTGAAAAAGCTATTATACATATAATCAAAATTTAAACTTTTACTCAGTCTTCAGATCAAACAAATTATTGAAAAAA
>JANIHY010000002.1:37705138-37716292 GCA_027479065.1 Erythroxylum brevipes
CCAAAGCTTATTATAAATAGGCTTAAGCTCTATGTAGCTAGCACTTCATGCTTAACCCTCTCTGTAAAAGTTACAGAATTCTCTCAACTTGTTCTGTGGATACCGTTAGAGGCCGGACACTTGTGCGGCTACGGTGGTTAAGACGAATCGATTTCGGTAACGGTTTGAGGGATGCATCAAGATAAAGATCAAGCTTCAAAATAAGATACGAATTAAATTTCGCTTTATTATGATTCGTGTTAATCATTTTATAAAATAAATAGATCTTGGTTTTCGGGAAATAAAAAATCACGAAAAAGTTTCATGATTATTCCGCTGCGGTTCGGATCAGATCCCGACCTAATTTTCCAACAGTAAATCCATCTGGATCTCTTGTTAAAACACATCTATAAAAGAGTCTTGGCTTTTGTCCCAACCATTCCTTAAAACTAGTCTAGGGGCTTTTACATTATTTGATCTCTCAGAAAAATTAGCTTGGCGGTAGATGAATGTAAGTCAAGTATCGAAGTATCCTTCTGTTCTACTCTGTTACTTTTGCCGGAGTAGAGAAAGGCGCATTAGAGCTAAGAGAAGTAGCTTGAAATATTAAATTAAGTGTAAACTAATACTGTCTATAACTATCAACTCCAATTATACTAACTAAAGCTCCAAGTGACTTTTGGGAAAAAGAAATGTAACTAAAGTAATTGGAACCATAGTTATTAACTTTAAACCGTTGCTCAAAGTGGATAATGTTAAAATTGAACTTGTTGATATTGAATTCAAATCTTATGTTCTTATTAATCTTTCCAACCCTATTTTCGTCCTAACACTACGTTGTAAATGTTAAACATTTATGGATCGATTTACATACCTGTATCCATGATAGTTTTGTAAGATTTTGATGTTCTTGATACAAGTTTATTTCCTCTCTTCTTCTTCAACTTTTAGCGGTTTCTCCAATGGTTAACATAACCTTTCATAAGTTTCTAAAACTTATTTATACTTTAACCAATCATCATGTTGGTTCATATTAAAAAAGAGAGGGAAAGGGTATTGGACCCATTTGAGATCCCTTTATTTAATACCTAATAATTATCATCTTGGATGCTTTTCATGGGATTCAAACTATAAGTCACGTGGGTCATTAAATGTTCTAACAATCCCCTACTTGGCCTATGTTATGACTTGGCGATTCAACAATAAAACTTTAAGTGCACACAATACATTGAATCGATCAAGTCATCTTTAAGTGAATTAAGATGATGAAATCATAGCGGTCACAAGTTATACAATATAGTTCCTTCCATGTATCACAGAATCTACTCAACTCATAAAACTTTAAGCAGGTAATTCTGTAATTGTTATCTCACAAATAATAATTAATGTATACAACATAATATGGATAACAAGTAAGTGAGCAAAAACATATGACTGTAATTGAATTAACAAGTGTCATAACAATTGAAGCAAGACAATGATATGTAAATATACATGTCAGAATACTATGTAAACAAGAACTTATTTATAAGGTCCATCCGTTCAACATGACCAATAAATATTTTGGACGGTAAGCCTTTAGTTAATGGATCCGCTATCATGAGATCGATACCAATATGCTCAATTGACACTTTATGTTTTTGCACTTTTTCTTTCATAAACAAATACTTCAAATCCATGTGTTTCATACTCTTTGAATATTTGTCATTTTTAGAGAAGAATACGACTGTGGAATTATTACAAAAAATTCTTAACAGTCTAGTAATATTTTCGACAAGATCAAGACCTAAGATAAAGTTACGCAACCACAATCCATGAATCATGGCCTCAAAACACGCCACAAATTTAGCCTCTATAGTGGAAGTAGCAATGACGGACTACTTTCTAATTTTTCACGAAACTACTCCTCCAGCTAATAGGAACATATAACCGAATGCAGATTTTCATGAGTCTTCACAACCGGCATAGTCTGAATCCATATCACTTGGAGATGCGTTGATTTCCCATATATGAGCATATAGTCCTTGGTGCCTTGTAAGTATCTAAGGACTTTCTTTGCAGCTTTCCAGTGATCCATTTCAGGATTGCTTTGATATCAACCTAGCATTCCAACAATAAAACTGATATCTAGCCTAGTACATGTTTGAGCATACATTAAGTTCCCAACTACTAACGCATAAGAAATAGACTCTATGTCTTTATATTCCAAATCGTATCGTGGACATTACATTAGATTAAATTTGTCCCCTTTCTGAATTGAAACTATCCCTATGGAACATTTTTTCATTTGAATTCTTTCTAATACTTTCTCGATATAACCTCTATGAGAGAATCCTAACAGTCCTTGGGATTTATCTCAAAATATTTCTATTCTTATCACATAGGATGTCTCACCCATATCTTTCATTTCAAAATTATTAGAAAGAAAATTCTTGACATCATATAACAAAACCATATTATTTGTAACAAGAATGATATCGTCAACATATAGGACTAATGTAATGAACTTGATCCCACTAACCTTCATATAGATACATTGATCAACGGTGTTTTCTATAAAATTGTAGACGTAATGATATCATTAAACTTAAGATGCCATTGTTGGGAAGCTTGCTTCAGTTCATATATTGACATCTTCAATTTACACACTAATCGTTCATTTCTTGTGGTTTAAAAACTTTCTGGTTGATTCATATACACTTCTTCTTCCAAGTCACTATTTAGAAAGGTGGTCTTTATGTCCATTTGATGAAGTTCTAAATTATAACGAGCCATCAGTGCTATAACAATTCTTAAGGAGTCCTTCTTTGAAACTGGGGAGAAAGTCTCTTTATAGTCAATACCATCCTTTTAAGTGTAACCTTTAGCAATAAGTCTGACTTTATACTTTTCAATTTTGCCTTGTAAGTCACGTTTGGTCTTAAAGACCCATTCACAACCCACTTGTTTTGCACCTTCCGACAACTTAACTAATTTCCAGACATTGTTGTCATCCATTCATGTTAATTCTTCTTTCATAGCATTGAATCATTTTTCAGAATTGTTACATGTCATAGCTTGTTTGAATGAGCCTGGATCTTTATCAATGCTCAAGTTACATTTATGTTAAAGTGAATAAATTTCATAGTCACTTGAAATAGCTGGTCTTCTTTGCCTTACAAACTTTCGCAATTCTACGTCTTATGATATTACTTGATCACCATTAGCTGATTCGTCAATAATATGTTCAACTTATGGAATTGAAACATTGATTTATTTTTCCAGTATGTTGTATATCCGTGATGCAATAAGAGGAATAACAATTAGTGGAATCACGTCTTATGTGATAGTGTCTATTCGTCTTAGAGTAGTTTCTACTCGATTCTCGTAAATATTCACTTTTCATGGTTCTCCACTCCCACTGATTTGTCTATTCTCAATGAATCATGCGTTACCAGACTCAACTATTCTCGTACTATGATTAGGAGAATAAAATTTGTACCCTTTGGATTTTTTAGAATAGCCAATGTAAAAATCACTAATAGTTCTTGCATCAAACTTTTTTTCATATGGATTATACAACTTTACGTGATCGTTTTGTAAGATTTTGATAATCTTGATACAATTTTATTTTTTCTTTTCTTCTTCAACTTTTAACAGTTTCTCCGATGGTTAAGATCATTTTTCATAAGTTTCTAAAACTTATTTATACTTGAACCAACTATCATGTTGGTTCATATCGAAAGAGAGAGAGAGTCTTAGATCTATTTGATATTTTTCTATTTAATACCTAATAATTATTATCTTGAATATTTTTCACGGGATTCAAACTATAAATCACATAGGTCATTAAATATTCTAACAATAAATTCACTGCTAAATGAATCAATTAACAGTGGATTTCATGCCGATATTCATAATTCACTACTGAAGATGAATGCTAAAAGTGTGAATACTAGAGGAAGCATATCGTTTTGGTTATTTACGCGGAATGGTTACAAGTTTTTGCGTTGAACGGTCAGGATAAGGAGTGTTCAGCCTTCAATACGGAGTCCAAAAAAGCCTTTTTCAGTTCAAACCATACATGCCTGAACACCTTGATAATGAGGTTATGATACTCATCAGAGTTCAGTGTCAGATAGCACGCTAAGAGCTCTTCGAGCTCCTCAGACCTGCTAATTCCCTTTTCTTGAATCATCTCTATCATTGAATCCCTGAAGTCCTTATATGGATCCGACGACAATGTTACAACTGCAACACTCTCCAGTCCCATTGATGATTTTTCTTTCTTTGTTCTCGACTTGGCCTTTTTCTTATCTTCAAGAGCTTTCACTTTGCATATTTCTGAAGTTCTTGGGGAGTAAACTCTGAATTTGCTGCTCTGTTTTGGCCTTTTTCTCTGTATTTCCCTGCTTATGTACACGGATTTTCTCTGCCCCTTACTCCTTGACTTCAATTCTTCTATCTTCATCTTCTTCAACTTTTGCCATTCGCAACTCAAGCTTTCCATAGAAAGTCCGTCACTTTCCTTTCCAGCAGCATACATAGAGTCTCCTTCAATTTCTCTGGTGTATAATTCTTTTGAAGAGACATAGCAATTTTCTCTTGAAGAATAATTAGCTGGCAAAATACCATCCTTCCTCTCAATCATCCTACTTGTCCTTGTCAGCCCCTTTCCATCACCATTTTTTGCAGTTGATTCCGTTGATAAGCATTCTGCTTCGTATACTTTCTCTTCATCAATTTCCAATTGCCTCTCTTCAAAAGCCTTTTTGCGTGCTTTCCCATGTTTCCTATCTACTTCAAGTATGAGTCTTGGTGTTCTAATTTCTACCACCTTTCCTCTTGTATCTGTTTCCATCTCTCGAAAAATCTCTACTTCCCTCGTCAAGCCTCTTATTTTTCTTAAACCAGAAACACTATTCGTGAACTCCTTATAATACTCACTTGCATCATGTGATCTAACCGTCTGGCAACTATATGCTGCAAAACCAGAGTCGTCATCTGAATTTTGTCTAACTGAATTTAAGACGCTTCTACTCTTTTGGCCATCAAAACCATCCTCTCCAAAAGATAGTCTCCAGAAATCTTCACCGTCACCTCCATAGAACCTGCCTCCATCAGCCAATTGTGGTGAGCTCAGTGTCTCAGGTTTCCACTTGCCTTTTCGCTTTGCTTTTGCATATCTCTCTACTGGGTTCAAGCTAATTTGCTTGAATTTCGTCAGCCAAGTTGCGGGAAGTACATGAGACATCAAAGAAGGTCGGGAAGAAGATGGTAAAGTAGGTTTCTTTCTTCCCAACTTCATCCTTGTTCTGCAACCAATGTGTATGATCCGTTTGTTGTGTGTTTGTGGGACTTGAATTGTGATAGATAGAGGTTCTGGAAAAAAGAAAGATTATATGAAATTGGAGGCGTGATAATGGGACTAGCAGAGAAGCAGTTAGGGGACAGTTAGGCGGATTAATAGGGACGTGAGCTTCTCACTCACTTTGAGCCAGTTTTTCTTTTTGGTTTCAAAGGAAAGACCCGCTTGAGTCTTGTGACCACTTTACCTGTTTTATTTTGCGCATGGGACCATTTGGATCCTCTGGGCGAAGGAGCACCTTAACTCCGTTAATATTATCATTTTTATTTTGTCGACTTTTTGAGTCACGGAAATAACTTCTTTATAAAAAATGTACAAGAAAGACTTTGTACGATTGATATTTCTCTCCCAAGTCTTACAAAACGGAGACCTTTGTGCAATGAAATTCATTGACTTCACTCTTTCTTGTTATGATCCCCTAAACATTACCAGTGTAATTGCACTGGCAGTCCATCCTGAGTAATGACCTGAATGAGCTGTTCTTGGCTCTGAAATGAAGATAGATTTTGAACGATTGGGACTGCTAGTTTTTCTTTTGGTCTTGGGTTTAGTTGTTTGAGGAGAAACTCTTTACTTCCTTTTGTTTGCAAAATCACATCATTGCCTTCTTTTGTCTTTTGCTTTATTTTTGGTTTCTAGATTACATGACCTTCCCTTAAAGTCAAAGACCAGCACAGTGCATGGAGAGTAAGGTAAAAATGAAATATGATTTACATTGTACAATGAGTTTAGCTCTTACAAAGTTGAGAAAAATACATGATTGTTGGACCAGAAGGACAATGCAAGAAACTTTGGCCTTACTTAAGGAGTGATGGAGGCATTACTTTGTTTCAAAGGAATGCAAAGAATCCACATCTTCATCACAGAGTTGGCACAACGAAAGAGTTTGCTTGTGGAGAGACCAAGGTAGTTACTGTTTCTGTCTGTGTGGTTTTATATTTGAGGATGAAGCAAATGCAAGTAGAAGATAATGAGCACATTATTAAAAATTCAATTATATTTATCATTGTCTCAGACAAATTTAGCATAGATTCTATGTGCGTGTTTGTTTTAAATAGTGCAGCAGCTGTACCTTGGTTCTTATTTTCTGGCTATGTGCAAACTGTTGAATGTTGAGTTCACATGGTCAATTGCTTTCTTTTGGTTGGTCAGTCTTGTGTACTTTAGTTTCTTTTAACGGGGACAGGATTTGCTTTGAATTCTTTCCCATCAAATGGTTTAGTTATTTTGTGAACAAGTGAACAAGGACATGTGAATATGGGAAAAGCATATCCAAATGTTCTTTTCTTTTCTGGTAAGAAAGTTGGTCTAAGAAAGGCATAAGTGGGCTTCTATGGAAACAGAATGAGTACCCACCAAACCATAGTTGGATAAAAATAACGTTATCATTTAATTATTGAACCTCCAAAAAGGACCATCAGAACATTAACTTTGAAAGGACTACAAGGAAGAGTATGTTCAATGCAATAAGAAAGTGCAAAAATTGATAATCGGTCAAAAATTTCACATTTGCGTTCAACTACTAATCCTCAAAAAGTAAAGCATGCTTTATATCTGAAATCAACCTGGCATTTTTAGTCAGTCATGGCTCGACAAAGGAAACCAAATTGTTTTCTTGTTGTTCTGGTTTTCTCATCTGTAGGATTCTGTGTTACTGCTGGAAGTGAGTATGTATCAGCAGTGGGTGATCCAGGAATGAGAAGAGATGGTCTAAGATTGGCTATAGAGTCATGGAACCAGTGCAATGAGGCTGGAGATGAAGTTCCTCACATGGGCAGCCCTAGATTTGCAGATTGTTTTGATCTATTCAAGGCTTCTCCAAAGAAAAAAGGTAAGGTTTCTTGCAAAGAACAAAGTGCCTTATTATTGATTTGATCAAAATGCAGCAACTTGAATTCAGCATAGTCAATTCGACAGACTTGTATAAGCCAATGTTCTTGAATTCAGCATGGTCAATTCGACTGACTTGTCTAATCCAATGTACATTGTGAACATACAATTGTTATTTCTAGTTTGTCTTCGAAGTCCAGACTCCGGAACTAACAAACAAAGTAACTTCTTTCCACGGTTTTTTCACTCACAGAAATGAATTGCTCCCTCTGCAATATGTTGCCATACATAGTGGTCCACAGAGTTACAGAAGAAGACAACAAGCTAGGTGTTGGAGACCCTTTCCCTGGATTGCAACCCAGGTCCCTGTTGGATGAAAACCTTTATGCAGCAGAGAAGGAACTCTATTTAGGCTCCAAGTGTCAAGTTGACGACACCCCAAATCCATGGCAATTTTGGATGATCATGCTCAAGAGTGGCAACATGGACACTTTTGCATCCAAGTGTCCCAAAAATGGGCAGAGAGTGGGGCCTTTCGGTCCTGACACTGGGTTCCCTTGCTTTGGACGAGGTTGCATGAATCAACCATTCATTTATCATGACTACACCACATTACAAGGACCTAATAGGAGTACACTCAAAGGAAGGTTTTATGGTTCCTGGGACTTGGATGTTGATATGAGAAAAGGACTGCTAGATAACATCTCTTACCACTCAGTGACTTGGGAGAAGGAAGTTGGGCAAGGAAGTTGGGTTTTCCACAATGTCTTGAGGACTTCAACAAAGTATCCATGGTTGATGCTTTACTTGAGATCTGATGCCACGCATGGAGTCTCAGGCGGATACCACTATCCAACAAGAGGAATGTCCAAAATCGTGAGTAAATATTTTCCTTTTGCAACATATTCGAGTCAATCCTATAGTTCAAATATTAGAAGTATTGATTCATGAGAAAAAAAATTGCAAATCAGCTAATCGATCAGATTAAGCCTTTTCCCCTTGCAACCAAAACAATTAGAAGAAAAAATATTAAAAGATAGTTACTATGAATCATGCAGATACCAGAATCGCCCAACTTTAAAGTAAGGTTCAGTTTGAACGTACTCAAAGGCGGGGGTCCAAACAGCCAGTTCTATCTAATGGACATGGGAAGCTGCTGGAAGAACGATGGACAACCTTGTGATGGCAATGTCACTTCAGACGTTACAAGATACAGTGAAATGATCATAAACGTCAATACAACTTCATGGTGTCATCCAAACAACCTCAACGCCTGTCCTCCTTACCATACATTTGGCAACGGAACGAGGATCCATCGCAATGAGACTGGTCTGTTCCCGTATGCAGCCTACCATTTTTATTGCTCTCCAGGAAATGCAGAATTTTTGGAGTTTCCTTATAGTTTATGTGATCCATATAGCAATCCTCAGCCCCAGGAGATACTGCAGATTTTGCCTCATCCAGTTTGGGGTGAGTATGGATACCCTACAAGGCAAGGTGAGGGCTGGGTTGGTGATCCAAGGACATGGGAACTTGATGTTGGAAAGTTGTCACATTCACTTTACTTCTACCAGGTTTGTTTTCATACTAGTTGATATTTGCTCAAAGAAATGAAATATACACAAAAGATGGGGAATTTAAAGTTGCTTTTGTTTTATAAAGGGACTTGCTACTGAGTTGTTGAATGACATGGGAAAGGAGAGCTGTGTGGCTTGAGCTAGTAGTGGTAGGGTTTAAAGAATCATGCAAATTGGAAATCTACTTCTGGATGGCTTTAACTGATTTTTTTTTGTAGGATCCAGGAACTCCTCCAGCACGGAGACGATGGATGTCTATTGATTTGGGGACCGAAATTTTCAAAGATCCTAACCAAGTTGCTGAATGGACTGTCAGTGACTTTGATATCCTCATACCTAATAACTAAATCCCTAAGCCAAAACAGTCAGAAACTTGAAGACGAATCGAATTGTACCCTAAGGGTCTCTTTCTTTTTGACACATAAGTAACCAAATTTGCAAGGTTGATGGCCCTTTTTTTTGGTCTCCTTGCTGTTGTTCTTTTGCCTTTGGATTAAATAAATTTTTTAAGAATTCAAATTGCTTGTTCTCACAACAATCAGCAATGCTTCTAGGAATTTTAAAGAGAACTAAAGATTGATTTGCTTGCTAGCTACTTAAAATTAAAATTTATCCTTTTCGTGATCTATTCAATGAAAGAATTTGTAAGTTACAAGTATAACCAAAAATCCCTGTAAGGAGTATAAATCTAACAAAGGTTGGTTAGTACCATTACAAAACTAGCACCAAAATGGACATAAATATTGAGACATTCTTAACGAAGTTTGACTCCCTATTAGGAGGAGAGTTTCCAGCATATGCATATATCCAAGCAGTTTACCAAAGTGGTGTAAGGCATAATTCTCACATCTTTGAAACTCCCTAGTAAGTGATGCTACTTTACTTCTTGCATCGCTTGGTACCTATGAACAATAAAGTCAGGAAGCAAACCAACCAATGCTAGTGCTCTGATAACCCTCTCTATTGCAACCCCCAACTCTTACACAACTCAAGCAATGCAGTAACAACATTCTCTTTCCCTCTTGGTGTCCCACATGCCATCATTCATATTAAGCCAACCACAACCATAGCTTCTATTACAAAGATCTTCTTAGACACCAAACTTTTATGGCAAGTTGCATCTACTCCTTTTTACAACAATTTCTCTTATGTCCGTTACAATAAGATTTAATCTTCTCATGTGATCATTGACTATCAAAACTTTGTTCTTGAACATCTCACATTCTTCTCTGTGTTTAACTCTCACACTCTTGCAAGAAAACTATGAAAGCACTGGAATATTATTGGCAACAATTAAAGCATGAAAGAGATACCACAAATGCTAACCTTTATTACTTTACTTAAAGTATACAAAAAACCTCTCTTAATCTCTATGTGAGGAGCAAGGCTCACATGAGCTATTTATAAATATATTTGGCATGATGGCTAAGTTAAAATCTTAATAGAACTCAACTACGTAGATCACATCTTATCTTTATCAGATTACATTACATTATCCAATTAGATGACATTTCCATCTAAATAGGGCTTTATCTAATAAGGTTTACCTACATCTCAACTAACAAGAAAAAAATAACATCTATCTAGGAATGATCCATCTATATTTACGAAGATGTCTACTATCTTTAGATGTTCCTCCCTTATGGCCTTTATTTTAAAACTGATGTCTATCGTTGTGATCTTATCTACCACATCATCTAAGATTTCCGTATGATCTCTATCTATTGATGATGAGTCATCCAAGCTCAAGGTCTGTCATAGCACATCAATATGATCCAAATGCTTACTCATGTCAAGTCCATTAGCTATAGTCCATTCATTTGAACATACGTTAAGTGCTTAGTCCGTTAAGAACTTAGCCTTAGTCAAATCAACTTGTACATAGTCCAAAACTCTATCAAACTACCACTAGGGTTGATCTAACTTGCGAAGTTACCTTGTAACTCTTGCATGCCACCGTTATGTATGTGGTCCAGCTAACTTTCGATCCAATGTTTGTTTCCAACTAGCTGTTAAGTGCTTTTATGTGTAAAGGGCTAACAACTTCCCTCCTTACTGCTTCAACTCCAATTGGTTACCGCCAAAGAACCAACTGCTTACTCTGCAACACCTTCATTTCCCAAAGCTCCTACCAGTGCTATAACAACCCTTGCTTCTATCATCATCATACCTAGTCTAAAATTCTGCATTGAAGCAGGGTTTGAGGAGGTCTAATAGTACGCAACCTTACTCCTATATAGTAGAGAAACTGTTTCCGGTAGACCCATATGCAGATGTGATGGAAAAATAGTGATGTGGGTAAACAAAATAAATAAGTAAAAATGGCACACAGAATAATAAATCACAAATAATAATAATAATACAAAAAATACTTAATACCAATAACAAAGATACAAATACAAAATGCTAACAATAAAATAA
>JANIHY010000002.1:37769189-37780789 GCA_027479065.1 Erythroxylum brevipes
TTCTACAAAAGTCACATATCCAGGGATGAACCCTAATGATCTAAAGCTCACACTCTGAATGAAATCTCGAATATAACTGACAATTCCATGGAATTATTGTATATGCTTAACACTAAGATGTTCATATGAAAATTGCAATAGTTCTTTTGCAATATGTGGACCTAACTGGTAGAATCCACCACCTTGGGCAAAGGAACAAATAGAAGCTGTCAAGCATCTAAAGCAAATCTGCCAGGAACCTCTACCACTAAAGATTCCTGACAACGGACAACGTATCTTACAGACTGATGCTAGTGACATATATTGGGAGTGTTGTACTCTTCGAAGAAATCAATGATCAAAGATATTATTGCTGGCATGCCAATGGTTCATTCAGTTCCTCTGAATGCCACTATCATATCAGCTATAAGAAGATTCTTGTTGTAAAAAGAGGTATTGAAAAATTCACTTTCCATTTCACTGCTTATCATTTTATCATTAAAATAGATAACATCTCATTTCCAAAAATCCTTAACCAATCTAAGAAAAAGATTCCTAATAGTCAATTGCTTCATTGGCAAGAATGGTTTTCCTCCTATAAATACTCCATTTGACACATTAAAGGTCACAAAAACATACTTGTTGATTATCTCTCTAGACCTTCAAAACCTCTTTTATTTTTCTCTTCTTCTATCAAACTTCCCATTCCATTATACTGGTTAATGGAGTTTCCTCGGTTTTCCAAATATAAAAGGGAGTTTCCTCCTCTTTTTTCTACTCCTCTAACCTTTGTTTCAAAGCTTTGTCCTTTTTTGCACCAGAGTTTGTTTTATTATTTACATCCGATTCTTATTAATCACGACATCCTCCCCATTCCTACATTCTTTGATCCTACTAATCCTTATAAAATGATGTACCATATTTGTGATACCATTGATGATTCCACTTTATGGAATCTCTGGGCAATGATAGCCCTCTATGCCAATTCAGTTGCCTTTTCACCTTAGCATCTTTATCATCATCTCTCTGATCCAACAAATTCCAAGTCTCTTTTGTGAATATTTCTTGAATGATTTCAACCTTTTAGCAAATAGAGAATTGATATATCCCAACTCTTGACACATCATTGCTTATGAGATTCCTCTTTGGACGATCAAGAAACTTATGTCATTTATCTCATTCATCGTTCATATATTATGAGTGACTCTGGTCAACTTTGCACATTTAATCATGTTTAGCATTGGTGAACTTCTACATCCTAGTCTACTGATCGAACATATTTTCTCGAAGATTTATATTCTCTTTTAGACCAATTGAATCAATCTTAGAATTTTGATTTTTCAATAATGTGCACATCTCTTGGATCTTATTATGGAGATACTGAACTTCTTGAACCTATTATCACTCCATCAATAAGTTAGTGGATGTCTATTGATAATAATGTAATCTATATCTGAGCTAGTGATATACCTTGTCCTACCTATCACCAAACAATGGAGTCCAGTTCTGTTTCAAGTCCAATTCAACCCAGTTCTATCTCTGGCCCATGGCCTTCTGAATGAGCTACTACAAATATCCATCACCTAATTGAACAAATCGACAAAGAAATGGAATTGACAGATGATCTTGACCTCGCTGTAACTCTGTAAGGCAACTTCCGTTGAAAACTTTTGATGAAAGATGATCCCACAAATCACTTCAAATTACTATTTAAGATTCTATCTTATCATCGCACGATTTGCTTTTAGACTTTTGCAAAGTAGGGTACTTTTTTTTTTTTTTGGTCAGAGGGTACTATTCACTATTAGACTTTTGTAAAAGTAAGTAGCTTTTGTCAAAGTTAGGTTTGCTTTTAGAAAAGTAGTTTTTTTAAGTAGCTAGCATTGTACTTTAGCTTTCCTTTCTAAAGTTGCAATGATTTTGTCTCAGGTAGATTTACACTTCTAACCTTCGCTTCGCTTATAAAAGCAAGGTTTCCTTCAGTTGTAAGTAGATGTTGAATTTCATTATACTCTTTAATGATGCTTGTTTCTTTCTAAAGTCTCTTCTCCTACCTAAAAACTTCAAGGACTTGAGCAATATTTCCTATTTTGTCTAGGTATAGGACGAATATACTCCACACTCGCCTCTTTCTGAAAATCTTATATATCAGAAAGTCTATAATAGTCTGGGACTATATTTAAACAATTTTCGATGCTAGAATTACCAAATTATCGGGGAATGACAAATAAGAGTATGTAAGAGAAGTAAGGTTCTTAAGAGAAAAGATGAGAGATGTGTTTGTGAACTAGGAAAGCTAGAGAGGGCTTTGTTGTCTCGTCCATCATACCTAAAACTTACTTAAGATATACATACTTTCAATTCAACTTTGGTTAGTCGTTGATCTAGTTCAAAGGAGTTGTTTGCTTTTGACGTCGCTAGTTGGCCTAATTTGGAGTCATAGTTTTCCTGTGTACCCTTCAGGGTCTCTAAGTGGTATCAGAGCTAGAACTTTTGTTCTTGTCGATCCTAAGGTTACCTGATACACCACAATGATCTTGCGCTCGCAAGCTGACCTAGTCCCTACTTTTTCCGGTCTGTGTTCTCAATTAATTATGATCTATACCTCTTCCTAGATCATTTTAATTTGGATCCTAATGAACTTGGAGACGATTGTTGCCGTTACTACCTGGAAATGCAATACAATCTTAAAGGTTTCACTCTGAATTTGATTCCACTTCATTCATTCTACGCTGTAATAACACATTGGATTGGGCGCACAGACTACTAAAACTTGCAGCTATCTACACTCAAAACGATCACAGAGGTGAAGATCATTCTGCCGAAATTCAAATTATTAAAGAAAGCTTGCGAATTTGGAACACAAAACATATGCACCGATATCACTGTTCACCGCAAAATTACATTACCAATTTTGCTATGCTTTACAGGTTGAACAAGATGGATTAAAATATCAAAATATATATAAGGGGATAAGTACCGTTTAAATTTCCTTAACAGGGCGGCTCATACCAACTCATGTCACTATCATCAAGAACTCCGAGTTCCCTCCATTCGACATGATTTGCCGACATGAATGCGGATGAAGATACAAACCACCTATGTGACCTGCAAAGGTGGCAACCGCATTTCCCGTAATAGTGCACTTATTCCAACTTAATTTTCTTCCCACTACAAGTCAGTAGTCTCCATTTATAGATCCAGAAGGTTCCTTCCCTTCAACCGCTGGATATCTGAGATAATGGGGAAAATTTCATCCTCCTGAAGCAAAATTCTTCTTTCCAAGCTGTTTAGCATACTGATTTTTACTAGCAAAATCCAAGCACATGACAATCCTCAGTTGGCCATTAACAGGTTGGTTGGATCATTTACTGTCAAAGAGAGCAGGAAATGATTAGCTATTTTGAATCACTGGACAGCCAATCCTCATTTAACTCGAACAGAAAAAAAAAAGGGAGCCACAATTTGACCAGGCCATGGAGAAGATTCAAGGGGATCTATCAGGAGAGGAAGCCGAGGAAGAAGCATCAGCAAGAGCTTCAAGCATGTTTATGACATCTGTGGTGTCGTCCAAGTAGTACTTGGCTTTGCTTGGTTTCTGCCCCACAGTGCAAGCAAAGACAGACGTGCTTGAGGACAAGATATCACCATTTATTGCACTGGCAATAATCTCAAACATGTCCTCATCTGATCTGTCATCGCCAATACACAACACAAAATCAGCCTGCCTGCCATTTTCAGTCATTGAGGTAAAGATCTTTTCGGCGACCACACCTTTGCTTATTCCCTAGGATCATAACATAAGATAGAAGTCGCATGTCATTGCATGTACAATCAACAGACCCATCGGAAATACCTCTAAGCAGTGATGAACGTAAGCAGCAGTTCAGTTATCATACTCATTTCAGTTACAAAATTGTTAATATAACGACTCAATGGAGTGCAGCTAGCCTTTAAACCAAGTAAATTTTAACATCTACGTATCCAATACTGCATCAAGAGATGCACAACATTCGAATATTTAAATTTCTAATTCTTCATCCTAAAATAAACATTTTCTTGTTCCTACACATTCAAAGTCATATCCTTTATTTGCTATGTGCACGCAAGTTAGGTTCTAACATCAAATAATAGACAAAAATCCTTAGAAATGCACTATCTCACGAGACAAGATTCTGGCACTAAACATCAACAGATGAGCACCTGAAAGGAAACTAAAACTCAAGTAAGCAAATAAATATACCTGTGGCTTCACTTCCACAATAAATTGACCACTTTTCACTGCAACTGGTTCGTTTGCTAGCACACTTTCTAGATGATCCAGCATCTCCTTCGCTTGGTTGGCTCCAAAACCTGGATCTGCATCCCTATGGTGCCATACCAAAGCACTCTCTTTCGTCTCAATGGAAGAACCATCAGTGGCTTCTGTATACAATTTCATCACAGGCTCGGCCATCTGAATCCATCCAAAATCAGTGCTTTGCCCACAAAATTCCCAGTCCTGATCCGCAGACCACCTGCATATCTTGATGTTAGAACTTAGAAGGACAAATAGAATAAAAGAAAAAATGAACTGAAAATATCATTACCTCATGAAGTAGCCATGTTCGGCTGCAATTCCTACTTTTTTACACGGTACAAGCCATTTTCCTAAACTATCTCTTCCTCTTCCACTAACAACAAATACAGTGTTCCTAACGTCATCACAGAGAGTATTTATAATTGATATGACCTCTTGGCTGGGAGATTTGTTGATGGATGTTTGAGGCATAACAGTTCCATCATAATCCAACATAATAGCCCTGTTTTTGGATCTTAAATAAGCACTTACTATAGCATCAACTGACAACTTTCTGAAATTAGGATCAAGTGCAACAACTCTAAAACCAAAGCCCAAACCGAAGCCCCAGCATAGTCTTCTGAAATGGTCTTTGCAAGTCCTCTCCATATCCTGAAAGAAGCTCCTTGACCAGTATGCCACATCATGTGTGCTGACATACCTATGATGTTTCTCATGACGCAATTGCTTTTCAGAATCAACCATTGAAATTGCCTCGTTCATTGCTTCCGCTGTGGCTTCAATGTTCCATGGATTAACCCGAATTGCACCACTAAGTGAAGGTGAACAGCCAATGAATTCTGATACTACTAGCATGCTTTTCTTGGGTCCAATAGATTCTGCACTTGATCCAGAAATTGAGACTCCTTGTCTACACACAATGTACTCGTACGGAGTAAGATTCATGCCATCTCTCACAGCTGCAACCACAACACATTCAGCAACAGTGTAGTAAGCAGCTCTCTCACTGAGAGATACTGGCCTATCAATGAAAACAACAGGATCATATCCTGGTTGACCAAATGTTTCGTTTATTCTCTTACAACTTGCCTTGATTTCAGCCTCTATTTCCTCAAGATCCTTCCCTCTTCCCCTAGCAGGGTTTGCAATCTGTACCAGAACAGCCCGTCCCCGCCACTTTGTATGCTGTTTTAGCATCTGTTCCATTGCCAAAAGCTTTAAATTGACTCCTTTAAAGATGTCCATATCATCAACCCCAAGTAAAACAGTCTTCCCTTCAAACTGCTGTTTAAGCTCCCCTACCCTCCAGTCTTTATCTGCTTGACTCAGCACTGACTCAATCTGCCCCATGTGTATCCCAACTGGCATGATTTTTACTCCGACAGTTCTACCATAATAATCTAACCCTATGTAGCCTCGCTTTGACTGATACTCCAAACCCAGCATTCGACTGCAACAAGACAGAAAATGCCGGGCATAGTCAAAAGTGTGAAAACCAATAAGGTCTGAGTTCAAAAGCGCTTTAAGAATCTCCTCCCTCACAGGTAGAGTTCGATATATCTCAGATGAGGGAAATGGACTGTGGAGAAAGAAGCCCATTCTCAATCTATTAAACCTTCTCCTTAAGAAGGTGGGCAGCACCATCAAATGATAGTCATGTACCCAAACGTAGTCATCCTCTGGGTTTATAACCTCAATCACCCTTTGTGAGAAGATATTATTTGCTGCAACATATGCCTCCCATAAAGAACGATCAAACCTTCCACCATGGTTTGCAGAAAATGGGAGCATATAATGGAAAAGTGGCCACAAATGCTGCTTACAAAATCCGTGATAAAACTTGGACAAAATATCAGGCGGCAGAAAAGCAGGAACACACTTAAACCTGTTCAAGAGAACCTGGGACACATCATCCTGTTCACTCAAATCAACATCAATCCGCAAAGAACCCACATATATCACCTCCATATCTTCAGGCAAGCCATCTTTCAACTGTAACAGCAACGAGTCATCATCCCAGCTGAAACTCCAGCTTTTATTATCCGGACGCCGCTTAGCTTTTACAGGCAATTGATTGGCTACGATAATCATCCGATCCTGAACTACTGAGGACTGTACGTCTGAGGACACACTATTCGCCTGATCATCATCAAGTTCAGAAATGACTCCTGGAACCGTCGTTACACGAGGCAATCGCTTCTTTTCGCGGGGTTGACCCATTGCTGGAAAATTGCCAGAAACTAGATCCAAAAGATTGGTATATGATCTAGACATCATTTTGCACCTTCCTCTTGTTAAAACTCTCAACTACAGAAACAATCTATACAAGATCGCGAAGCGTAGAAACCAAAACCGGAAATTCGATTCCCTGGGAGATGACGACGATATCTGGGGATCTGAAATGGGTATCAATAAAACAGCATCAACACAACGAACACAAACAGGAACCACAAACAATCAATAGGTGCATCCAAAAAACGGTCAATTGCATCAGTAAGTGAAATCCAAAAATGAAAGGAAATGGTGCACAAACAAACCAAAAAGAAAAGGTTAAAGTAGGAGTTTAAAAAGATTGCAATCTCCCTCCGCCGCTCTCTCTCTCTCTAAAGAATTATAATATTTGGATTTGTAATTAAAATTTAAAAATAAGACAAATAAAAAAAAAAGTAGGAAGAGGATAAGGCCGGCCAGTACACTACAGTACCCAGTATTGCCAGCTGGCTCCCAAGTTTGCAGTGTCACGCGCTTTTACCCCCTCCTGCAGCGGCATACCCGTGCGTGTCCAGCAGAGAACGGCCACACTTGTCAATAGGAAGGAGGACTCTGGGTCCCACCTGAAAACCATCACACGTTTCATACGTTGCTTTATGGCTTTTACTATCATCCAATGACCCTTTGACGTACAAGAAACCATTATATTATTTTTTTCTTTTCCTTTTATTACTTTTGTGATCCTTTTTGGTACTCTCCCACAGTTTTTATTTCTTTTTAATTTTTTACATCTGGATGAGTTCTATTTATTATCAACACACTATACCTTGTTTTTGCACAAAATTTATTATTATTTTTTTTTTTTCTTTTTGAGGGAAGACATAACATAGTTGAAGGATATAAAGTAGAAAGCAGAAATATTTGAAAAACAAAGAAAGACACATTGTCGTTTAGGGAGGCAGTACGCAAGTGGGGCCAACGTACTACTCACCCTCCACGTGGAAGACAGATACATGTAAACATTTTGCGGATAAGTATGATGATGCGATGAATGACGTTATTTTTATGATGTGGCACCGTGTCATTGGACCTCCGACAGTCGTTCAAATCATTTGGCTCCATGTTGGTGAGCGCCGTGTCGATTATAGCACAAGTAGAAAACTACAAACTTTCCTTCCTGTTTGGGGGTAAGTAGCCAGTTCATCATTCATTAAATGTCGTTATTCGCCCTCTTACGAATTTTGGTTTGCTTCACAATTGCATGGGCAAACATGAAAAAGAAAATGAGAAACAGAGCGAATCCGTCCGGATGATAACTCCGAGGGTAAGTACGTTGATAAGGAAATCTTCTTATTTAAGTGAAATTGTGAATAGTCGTTTAAAATTTAAAATCAGATTTTTATTTTTTATAAAAGACTTATCCAATTTAAGTAAAAAATAATTTAAAATAAATAGCTTAAAAATAACTTTTCAGAACTCTTCTAAAACATCTGGTAAGTAACAAAAAAAAATTATTATTTTCTTAACTTTAAGTCTTTACCTTAGTCTCAGTTCCATGATGGTTATAACATCATTTCTCCCAGGTTAGGAGCATTCTAGAAGAAGGGATCGAAAAATTAGACACAACGATCAAAGCAACGAAGTAAACAAGCAAGTGGTTGTAGTTAATGATACAATTAGTTAAAACAAAACGAAAATTGTTGCATTTTAAAATTTAAATTGTGGTAGTTTATTATAGAACAAATCTATATCTTTCTCGTATTCTTTATACCAAAAGTGAGTAAATTTTGATTTGAAGATGTCTTGTGACCATTTATTTGTTATATATATAAATCTTGTTTATCCTGTACAACAAATTAGTTGGTTGTAATTTAGTGAGAAAACAATTTAAAGGTATTTTTTATTATACATATTTAAACATAAATTTTATGAGATTATTATATATTACAAATAAATTTATGATAAGATCATAATTATGATATCCATATTATATTTATATATTATCCTTAAATTATTCGTAGTTATTATTCCATTAAGACAAGACATTAATAAAGCAGAAAAAATTAACATATGTTATGCTTATCCCTTATAAAGGAAGTAATCAATCTCATAGACAAAAATATAAAGATACTTATGCAAATATGTGAGTACTTGCTAGAGAACAAATTCATTTTTTTATATGAGAATTTTATTTAGAATATTACTTGTGATGACTGTATAAATGATCATTAACTTAAAATCATCAAAATTATCTTATTTATAAATTGTTACATTTTAATACTATTTATGATCTATTCTAGTTAATAATAACTCAGTCAATATTCATTGGACATAGTATGAATTATATATAGGTAGATGAGTAATTATTACATGATTCATCACTCTAAAGTGATTATAAAGAATGTTTTATTATTTTATACTAGTATTGACTTGAAAAATCCTTGATGAAAGTATAATGACACTTTTAAAGTATTTTTCAAATATTATTAATATATTATTAATTAAACCAATTACTAATGATAGAGAACTAACATGATTAGACTCAAATAAAGTAGCAATTAATTTCATATTATATGTTTAATTAGACTATGATATAATAAAATGATTGAATTGTATAAAAAATCATTCATATAAAGGTTAGTTAAAATTACTTTGATATTCCTAAATATTTTGATGATCATGATGTATTGCTTGAAGCCAATCAATATGTAAATATAAATTGTTTATCTAGAGAATTACAAATAAATTAAAGGAGTTTATTTTATCTATTCTTAAATAAGAATTAAGGTTATAATTTATATCAATTGCCAACATATTTACAAACTTAATAGGTCAAACACAAAGAATGAGTTAAAGAAAGAAAAGATATTTTAATCAAGTTAGGTTTGATTGTAAAGTTTGAGAGACTTTATAATTAAATATGGTATATTTAATAAACAAATATTAATATGAAATATTGGATCTTATTTAGGAATAATTAGGATTTAATTATAATTATTTGTAATTTTACTTAAATTTTAATTGATATTATAATTAAATTTCAATTAAATTACTATAATGTCTAAAATATATTATGTTGTGCATTAAGGGAACTAACACTCTTTACCTAACTCTCTCTACAATAGTTGTGGAGTTCTTTAATTATATTCTATAAATATCGTTAGAGGTCAAATACTTATGCGACTATAGTGGTTAAAATGAGTGATTTCAAAGACGGTTTAAAGGAAACGAAAAGGAAAAAAATCAAGCTTCGAAATAATGAAGAACTATGATTCATGCTTTATTATTACTTTATATGTTAATCATTTTATGAAATTAAAATGATCTTAACTTTCAAAAAATCAAACAAAAAAGTTTTAATCTCACCCTAATTTCTTGATAAAAAATGCATGGAGCCAAACCAAATAAGATATTTACTTCTCCTTTTTTGTGTTTAAGCAAGATATCAATATTTATTCTTAGTGAGACTTGCATTCTAATGAGGAACTATTCACGTACTCTTAATTTTTTAAAATGTGGTTCATTTTTTCATCTCCCATATAATATTTCAAATTTTTTTCCACATTGTAAACTATGGTCCAATAACAATGGAAAATCATTATCCTTTTGACTCCTACATTTTTGGTCTCTTTCTAAGCAAACTATAGATGCCTTAGGTTTAAATAAAAAGTTTTTAAGTTTTGTGGGATTGAGTCAATTGACAAAATTATTAGACTCAACTTTAAAAAAATCAACTTTAAATTTAAGGAATTCGACTTAGTTTAACCCTCTCCATGCTCGCCTAAAAATAAAAAATTTAACTTAAAACTCCAAATTAAATCTTTAAAAACTTGAACCTTAAGATTTGATCCAACTTATTGAACATACTGGCTCAGTTTCCGAACTTTGATGCTCATGTTTGAGCCTTGTAATTGAAAGAAGGAAACTTGTCAGGTTTTATACAACACATGCACTTGCCTCTGTCATTTCGGCCCATTTGACTAATAAATGGATCTTGTGTCTCTCTTTTCAATTAACTTTTGATGCAAGTACGTGACAAGGGATGGTGTCATTTTTATCGTTGTAAAGTTGGAATTGAGCAAAGGAACCTTTCTACTTTCAAAGGCGAAATGTTTGGTTTATGCCTTACATCCAATTTGTTTGGCTGTAGTTTAATTAAAGTTATTTGAAGGTATTTTTTATCTATTATATGTTTAGACATAAATGATAAATTTCATGGAATAATTATACATTACAAATAAAATTATAATGAAATTATAATTATGAAATTCATATTGCATCTATGTATTATCACTAAATTATTCAAAGTCATTGTTCTATTAAGACTGTAAATTAATAGAATGTAAAACGACTAATACATGTTTTATTTTTTTCTTATGAAGTAAATAGTCAATCTCATAGACAAAAGTATGAAGATGCTTAAACAAATATGTGAATGTTTGTTAGAAAATAAGTCTACTGAATAAACTCGATATGAGAAAGTCATTTGAAACATTACTTGTAGGCTCCATTTAGTTGGCAGGAAAGTAAAGTGAATTTAGAATATGATTCTTTGGAAAATAAATCTATGAAAAGTAAAGATATTCATATGTTTAGATACTTATAAGAATTATAATATAAAAGTTGGGTGAATTCTTATTATAGTGTTTGGTATGCAACAGTATTTCATATAATGTAACTTAATTTTGACTTGTGTTTCCAATTATATCCTACAAACTGAATATAAATTGAAATCGTTAAATAAGGAAAAATATGAATATAAAGATTGTCGATTGAAACTTCTGAACAAAACTATTCAAAATCCTACTAACGGAAGAATAATAAGAATAGTTGAAGACAGTATTATGAATACTGGTACGTACTAGACCAAAATTGGTGCGAAATAAAGAGTGAGTCGTGCCGGGTTTAAATACAGGTTAGTATGGGCCCGCTTTAAATAGTACCGGTTGGTATTCAAAATACCGGCCAAATACCGATCGATATTGGAAATTTTAAAAATATGACATTTTTGCAAAAATTTCAAAAAAATTTAAAATTTCTTTCACACCCTCTTATCTCTCCTCTCCTCTTTTCTTTTAAAATTTTTAATTAGTTATTTTATTTATTTCAA
>JANIHY010000002.1:37933389-37956774 GCA_027479065.1 Erythroxylum brevipes
TTATTTAAAGTATATTAAACAATATGCAAAGCATAATATATTAATTATTATATAATTTTAAACCATATGAAACATAATAAAAATATATTTAACCAAATCTTTTATATGGATTATAACATAAGTGAAACTAATATAAAAAATAAATATATAAAAAAGCCAAATAATATTATATAACTCTCAAAATAAATGTGAAGATGAGTTTATGGATATTGTATGAATGTGTATAAAACATAAGGACAAAAGAGACAAAAAAATAGGCTCATTAATTGATATAAAATCTACCTAAAAAAGCGTTTTTTGAGAAGCTCCAAATTTGAGCTTAAAAGTTGTATTTTAGTTGCCAAAAAAACTATATCTATTAAAGAAGTATTTTTTTTATTTTATATCAAAGCACTCATTTTTCTTAAAAATGACTTTTGTCGTGGAGAAAAGTGCTTATTGACCTCCTAAGAGCCCATCCAAGCAGGCGCGTAATGTCCATAAGATAGTTAACGATAATGCAGATGTATTTTTTTGGAGATTTGAGATATCTTTGGCATTTTTTTGGGTGATTTGAGCAATCCTTTGTTGTTGTGTTCTACATACATAAACGTGAATTTTTGGATAGCTATTTTATCGATTTTGTGAGGGAAAAACAAGCAGAATATTTGTCAAGTGTGTAGCTGTATTTTTGTGATATTATTGGTTGTGAAACACTTATCTGATTGATGATTTCTTAGAGTTGTTGTGCATGGACTGTTCATTGATTATTCTCAAAGGTTCACAACAGATGTTGTTCTACAACTTCTCACACTTTTGGTTGATGAACCTGAATATTTTTAGAGTGTTTTTATCTCAAATATTTCTTTGTTTATGTTACTTTGATTCATTCACTTGAGTTTTTATTATCATCTTTATTATCAATCATTGTTGTAAAATCTTCTATTAAGATTAGCACAAGATGGTCATACCATTGGGAGTGATATACTTTCATGGGATGTGAGTATGAGTGGATAGTATCAAGGTTGAGTGTTTCGACTCAATAAGGCCTTGGGTAAAACTATTGTATCATAGTGAAGGTTGATTAAACTAAGTGAGGGCCTCGCAGACGTAGACCAGGTGTGTTGAACTGTGTTACCAAATTTTGGTTGTTGATTTATTCGTTGCATGTTCAATTTTTCTGTCTATGTTTTAAGTTTGGAAAATTAACAATTGTTAACATAGTTGCCTTGTATTAAGCAACTGATAGAAACAGTTCAGAGCAGCTATAGTATAACAAGATCATTGCGAAACTACATCTTTCAAGACTTTCAAAACATAATAGGTACTATTTATACATATTGTGGTTATGCAATTAAATATAATATCTCTTGATATATATATTAAATATATGCTTATATAATCCTCAAATATATTTCATAGTTAACTAATAGATTGATTTTCAAGTATGTAAACAAAAACAATGCTAAAGTGTGTTAGGATCAAAGGGTTATCACAATATATATATATATAGTATCAAAGTCTGATAGAGAACCTTAATGAAGAAGAGAACTACATATACACTCAAACTCATCTTTAAGAGTCAACAAATGTCAGATATGTTGTTTATAAAGATCATTATAGATAGTAACATTTAAGTATTAGGCCATTTAGGATCTTCAAGTGCCAATCGATCCTAAGCCCTAACAGTTCAGACATATAATTTTTCTATAAAGTTAAAATTGATTGATATCATTAGATACAAAACAAAGGATTTTGAGAAAATTTCATAACTATTTAGAATTATCAAATCTTCAAAAATTGAGATTGATTACTTTGGCATATATATTGCAAGATCATGTTACAATCTAATGGTTAATACCATCCTATGAAATTAGATGTCTTAAGAATATATCTTCTACTTTATCTTTAGAGGCAGGTTTAAGTATTTCTTCAGTAATAATACTGCAGATAAGCTTACCTTTGAGAAAACTATACATTTCTTACCCCAAAAATCTTAATTAAATCCATCAAGGTGATATTGGTTAGTTAAGGGATGTATTGAGAAAGTTTAAGGAAGAATACTCTTAACAAAAAGGCTTGAAAAAAATAATAAATTGTAAAATTTTGTTTTAGATATGGAATTTGGCTAATTTGACCCTAAAACAAGTTCAAAGCACAAAAAAAACCCTTATAAACCAATCTAAGTGAAGAAAAATCAATAATAAAACTACTAAACTGATCAATGAAAGATGTTGGTCAACTATTGAATGAGTTGACAAAGTTTAATTGATAAGGAAATGACATCTAGTGTGAAAGAGGAATGGAAATTGAATAATGACATGGAAAAAGTAAAACCTAATGATGATATGGATGTTAATGTGGTATCTAACGTGGCAGATGATATAGTAAGAGTTGAGACTCAAGTGCTAATATGGCAATTAGAAAATGACATTTTTTTGAATCATTTTCTTTCTCTACATAGTAGAGCAAAAAAATTTAGCACAAAGTTCTAGCAACATAGGAAGGCATGTATAAAGGGGATTCTGAATGCAGTTTATGATGTTGTGATCATTGTAAAAAGTAAAAGAGTTTGGTATATACGAAGTAGCTAATAAACGATCAGATTATCTCCAATAAAGAAAAAATAGAAGACCAAAATCTTTGCCCCTTTTACAAAGCAAACTTTGCTACCACATAGGAAGAGATGTTATTTGAGAGAAAAATATCTCTTATATTTTCATATTTTCAACTATTTCAAAATGATGTATTTATAGATGTAATTATCCAATTGAGGCGAATATCACTTGATAAATGCTCATTAGATCCCTAAATATATGCTAATCTAATAACTATATATTTGCATAAATGAATAATCAATTTGATTAACAAAAATGTTAATAAAAACAATGCCAAAGTGGATTGGGATAAAATTTTCATAGGGAATAAAAACATATATTGACAAGTAACACAAGTAATTTGATATTATTAACTTCGTTAGCAATTTCCAATTATTAGTAGAAATATGTCTCCTCTATTTACCAATAAAGAAACCCATAAGTAAGATTTAGTCTTATACAAACTATTAGAGTTGATAATAGATCGAGTTGAGCCTAGATCGCCTATGGTATAAGCTTAACTTGAACTTTTTTTTTGTTTCAGCCCAATCTTATCTTGATGCATGAGGCTTAATCAAATCGAAGTTATGTCACCTGAACTTAAGCTTGATTAGTTTTTTTAAACCTAAACATGACTAGGAACCAATCTAATTTCTGTTATTCTAATAAAAACTCTTTAAGCCATATTAGCTCTTGATTTCTTTTTAAGCATCAATACAGATAAATAGATAAGCATATCAGTTTCTAATAATCATTTAAGAGTTATATTTTAATTGTCTACAACATAACTTAAGCTTGTATGACATTATTATGTAGCAAATAGAAGAAACTAATAGAAAAGTTTAAAATATTGGTATGTCATCAAAATAATATTTCAAAATGCTGGAAATGACAAGCCTTGTAACCTAAGAAGTTGTAAGTTGCTCTAGATATGGATATTCAAAATTTCAGTAACAACAAAGGCATTAAAGTTTATATACCATATTCTTGGATAAACTGCTTATAATTTAAGCTACATAGATCCTTTTATTCGAGTTTGATAGTAAAATGCATTGTAAAATAAGAATATGCATTTTATATATGATCATCTATAATTATAAGTAGCGTTATTTTCTTATAGGAAATGGCAAACATTTATTTTCCATTCACTAACTAAATTTTTTACAAACTCAAATCTTTAATACTTTTCAAGAGTTCATGAAGTTTAAAACATTCAATAAAATTATGCCTTTTATGTTTAGGATCATATACTTATGATACTGAAGGTGAAAGTATGACATTGCTAAGCTTGACTCTTCCAATTTGTAAATATGTCAGAGAAAAATAACTTAGAGAAGATGAAGTAAAATTTGAACTTATCTAATTGCAACATGTTATAGGTGATGGCGTAAAGTTTTCTTCACTTATACATAGAAAAACTAAACAAGTATATGAAAGTTTAACTCTGTATATCTCTAAATGGTAACCCGAAGTAGTTGCATAAAAAAAGTAAATCGAAAAGAAAAGATTAAAGAAAATAGACCAAGATAAGTGTGTAAGATAACTTAAAACATACAAATCGACTAATGTTGCCAATAATAGAAGAAAATGAACTAGATAAAAGTTATAGTCAGGATCACAAATAGTTTACACTACTTCATCCATATATAAAAAATTATTATGTAAATCATTCTCAATTATAAAATAATTTTACTAAATGAATGCATGATAAATCATATAGTCTTGGTACATTGATTGTACTTGCTTATTAGAAGTTGAATTTCCATGTAAGGCCTGATGTATAATGAAATTATAGAGTTTACTTTTATACAAGGCACTTTTTATCATATATAGCATTTTTATCATATATATTTAATTTTCCTCTCCTAAGAAAGAATCACTTTCTTCAGTCGACTTATAAATAGGGATGGAAAATTGGATGTCTTCATTTTTAGTTGTTTGTTCTCTAAATATGGACTCAACGCCCACATTATTCTTGATTGACATAATGGTCTTAATGGATTTTAAAAGTTTCATGTTTCTTTTGAATTTATTATAAAATATCTTGGCATAATGTCTATGTTTTCCGTAAAGATAACATTGATTTTACTTCTTTGCATTAGGAGATCCTTTTTTAAAGAATTTGAAAATTCTCCTTTTCCTTTTATGAGGTTATTGATGATCTATAAGCCTTATCTTGTGGAAATGAGACTTTTTTCTTGTAAGAGAATAATATGATTTCCTTTAATCTTCAAATAGGGCTTTTTATAGGCCTATGCAAGTGTGGTTTTTCGAACTTTACAGTCCTAAGGAATTTCTATTGTTCACATAGTTTATTGAGCATTATCAAAGCCAGTTAATATATTTCTCCTATTGATATTTTCATCATGTCATGAAGCAAAGAGTTTATCATTCTTTACAGCTCTAGTTGGAGTTCAATAGTGAGAGAGGCAATAAATGTATGAGATTAACATCGTTGAACTCATTTAACATGTAATATTTGCAAATACTTTTTGAAAATTCTTCTAAAGATCTCTCAAGTCTAGATAACAATACTTCATTTCAAGTATTCTTGATGACAAAACTTATCAATTAATTAAAAATCTCTAAAAAAATTTTATAGATCATTTTTAGTAGGGTTCCTGCTTTAAGATGCCTGACAACCTAAACACTCCTATGTTATCTTAAACTTTGAAACCACTCGTGCAAGTTTCTAGTCATTCTAGAGACAAAATCCATTACTATTTTTTTAAAGGTAGTTTTTGGCCTAGTCATTTGTAAGTCAATCCATGCCTTGAACTCATATAACCTCTTTCTCTATTGAGTGGTTGGAATGTCATCGAATGTAAACTATGGTCCTAAAACTAACCAGGATGTGGTCTTCAAATGTTAATGTATTGGTTATGCTTCTAAAGAGTCCACATCATCCACTTCAAGCTCTTTCTCTATTTGTTGTGGATGAGAATTTGGAATGGCATTAAGATTTGGGATACTATAAGAGATCAACCATGTGGTCTTTGTCAAAGCTAAACTCAAAATATTGTGAAGTTGAGCTAGAAAGATTAATAAGGACCAACTGAGGATGGGTTGCTTGTATAGTAACTATGAACTTGGGTTCTCTTTAGATTCTTTTTCTTTTTGAACTATAAAAGGTTATTATTTTGAATGGGTAAGATTTTCTTCAGTCTTAGTATAAGATGGAGATGGATGGTCCTTTATTCTCCATTGACTCTTTGAGGTTTAAGGTTTTTTCAAGAAGGTCTATTTGAATAATTGATATGAAATTTTAAAGACCTTTACATAGTCTGAGGCCTTTGGATATAATGGACTAGGGTAAGAGGTAAGTCTAAAGGAAAAGGTTGGAGGACAAGGATCATGAATATTCTTTAATTGATCTTTGGCTCTATTTGACAATATTTTTTCTTAGCTCTTTATGAATTATAGATAACTTTTTCTCTTTTTTTGAAAATTATAGGCCATAATAGTGTTCTTTCACATTTTTTTAAAGTCTAAATCAAATTATTGTGCTTAGTAAAGTAGGTTTTGGTTAACTGCTAAACATGGAATGATACCATAGCTATCTTTGTATGTAAATCTCGTGTATGTGCATTATAGCCTTCTAGTTTTGAATCACTACAATGAAGTACTAGGTTTTATGCAATTATATTTTCAATTTTCCAATTTAGTACTTTTTTGGTAGGAGATACAAGTAAGTAAGTGCCTTGCAGGGTGGGTCATTTATCTAAGTATCCAAAAATATGCAAGTTATCTTCCTAGTGACTTCATTTTCCTTTCTTTCTAAATGAGGGCATTCTTTATCATACTACTTTGATGGTTGCATCATCAAATAGTGAACTAGTCCTAAAGTTTTTTTAAGACTAGTCTGGACGACTGGATCATGTTAAGATGAAGTTGGAAGATGGCTATATCTTCATTCTTCTAGAAGTTGATGGAAAGTTATTGGTCTTGTCCTGGGATTTTTTATGCCAATCTAGGGCTTAGAGTCCTAGTCATCATCCCTAAACCACCATTGTACTTATGGATGGTGTTAGGCTCTTCATTTATGCTTTCCTTTTGGCCTTTAGTTATAATAATCCTTAGCTTCAAAATCTATATCTAAAGTATCATCTTCTTAACATCTATAGTCTAGACGATACATAGATGGGCTTATATCCCAAAGGAAATGGTCATTCATGTGACTAACATAAGAATATGTGCTATATGCTCAGACAGAGTAAATCAGAGGGTCGCTTTTAGTTTCTTTATAGCAAAATGCTGGAGAGATCATTAATATTTGTCTAATAGATTAAGGATTTTCTTGTCATGTCCTTTTATAAATTGATTTGATAGAACCATCTTTAAGTCTTCTAAGGAGCGTTGGAGTAATCATATGGATAAAGTGGCAATGAGGGAAATGAAATTCCCTTTTATAATTAGCTACACACTCTAGAGGCATGATTTCCTCTAGCTCTTCTCTAGGAAGTTGTCTGGGTATTTGGATAATGGTGGTATCTCCATAAGATTTGTCTACCTCCATATATAAAGCATCAATAGTATTGTTTGGGAAGTGGAGATCTAGAACATAGTTCTATAAACAATAAATAATTTGGTGATATAGTATAGCCATGATGGTTGTGGGATCTTATTCAGTACTTATAATCTAGATTTGGACCTTCAACTAGGTAGAGATGGTGGGATCATTTAATCTAATGTTAAAGTCGGGTGCTATTATTAATATGACATGCATTGTTAAAGGTGTTGAGGAGAGTGCTAATAAGAGCATTATGATATTCTAGACATGTTGTATCTCGTAGGGTTATTCGAGTAGTAACTAGAATGCCTTTTCTACCATGGAGAGTTAAAATCAGTTTGACCATCCCTATATGGAGATGAGTATACCCTTCTTCTTGCCAAAAAGGTATTAGTTTGTATTGAAATTTTGAAGTAACATATTGTTCTGTTGAAATAGTTGGAAGGCCACACTAGTCTAACTTGTAACTTTGAATCTTCTCTTTCGATCATGGTCTCTTAATAGAGATTAAAGACTTAACATTCTTAGTAAAAAAAATCAGGTTTGGTGGTAAAGACTATAAGGATTGAGCAATGGTGTCTATCTATCATGGATTCTTATATCTTTAGGGAGATAAGTTATTTCAACAAGGTTCTCGATCATATTAGAGAGGGTTATTTTTATAAAAGAAGGATTTTGGGTAGGAGAAAGTGTGGAAAAAAGATGCACAAGATATGTCATACATATGGTAAATGTACTCATGGTTGATTATAAATTTTCCTACTAACTCTTATCATCAATAGTCTTTCTCTTTTCTTTAGTGTGGGGTATTATTAGAACTATATCATGCTCAAGGGTAAACAACCTTAACTAGTCTTCCAATCCCTAAGCCTTAGGACCAACAATCTATAAGGTGATTAAGTTTACAACCAATATAATAAACAACCTATAGCTTTAGTATCACAAATGCTATACTAAAGATGAATGAATTACTACTAGAGTTTGGGAACTGTAGATCTAGAGCGTGTTTCTACAAACGATAAATAATTTGGTGATATAGTGTAGCCATGATGGCTATGGGAGCATATAGATTTTGAAGTAGAGGATTATTATAATCAATGGGTAAAAGGAAAGCATATGTCAATTGTTCTTTTGAAGGGGTAATGTTTTCTTTTTCATTGATATAAGATAGAGTTGGATAGTCTTTTGGTCTCCATTGAGTAAACAAAGTTCGTCATAGAGACCATATTAAGAGATGAACTCAGTGCAAGTCACAAGAATGCTAGCTAGAAAATAAACTCCTTATGATGGGTACTAAATATCTCTAGACCTACTTCTTAGATAACCAATTTTGAGTTATCTCTTAATATGACCTTAGTAAAATCTAATGATCTGATATTTTCTGATGCATATGATCTCATTAGAAAGACAAATGCAGAATATACTCTTATTCTTTTGTAAAAGCAAGACTATTGATGACTTAAGCATCTATGAGAGAGGGATTTTTAAAAAGAAGCCACGGTGGAATAATTATTGTTAGTTCTCTTTCCCTGCTGCCTCTAACTGAAGGCAATGGTCTGCTTATATAAGCAGGGGAGGTTACAAATAGAGTCATCATCATCATCATCAGCCCAGTCTAAAATCTCGCAATAAAGTAGGGTCTGGGGAGGTCCAATAGTACGCAGCCTTAACCCTACATAATAGAGATGCTGTTTCCGGTAGACTCACATGCAAATGAGACAATATAATTATGATGCAAGTTACAGAAATATTTCATTAAATAAATAAATAAATAATAAAATAAAATAAAAATAAAAATAAAAATAAAACAATAAAACAATAAATAAATAAACAATTAAATAAATCGGCGAGAGCCTAGTGTTACAAATAGAGTAACACCCATTATATCACAAATAATATAATAATTTAGCTTAGTAGAGCCACTAATATTTGTCACATGGTGTGGTTCAAACAATAACACGTAATAGTACAATCATACATAGTAGAAATAAACTTTTATTTTAACAGCAAATCCTACTTGTTATTTCATTAGATAAACTTATGGGATGAAGACAAATTCTCTTTATCATTTGTGTTGCCTCCATATTTCTTGAATAGAAACTTATAGTCTTCTTCATTGAATTCGGGCATATCTTCATCAAGATCTTAGGAATATTGGAGATGTGGAAGAAGAGACTGAGATGGTCCTTTAAGAGATAAACTAGAGGTCGGTATAGGATCAATCTATCCTTCCAAAAAATATATTTTTAACATTCTAGATTATTTGGGGATAAATTCTCTAAGGTATGGCCTAAGGGATGTACGTGTAATAGGAGAATGTTGTTTAAGAAAATTATTAAGGTCATATAGGAACATTTTAAGAACTTTCATAACCATGTCCTAATTCTGAGGCCATTTAAGAGAAGTATGCTAGAGGTGTGCTTAGTTGGGTGTGTAGAATGAGGTCATCTTTTACCATATTGTAAAGCTTATAAAGTATAGAGAAGCACTTTGTATTTTGTTTAGCTAGTGGGATAACCCATAATTTATATTGATCAATGTCTAGGGATAACTCATTTCTCCATAGCATTAATGGTGAATACCATTCTAAAAAAATTCTCAAGGTAAAAGATTCATTTTTGTGGTTAGAGAGATAGTTATACACCTGTAAAGGAAGAAGTGTAGTAGTACATGCAAAAAGAGTAAAAAGTGCCCAAAGGTACCATATTGCTTTGTATGAAAGAGCCCCATTAATGAAGAAACCAACAAGGTAGGGGGTTTGCATATCAAAGTAGGAGGGACATGAGGACAATTTTGTTTTTTTTCTTAAAAAAGTTGAAACCAATGAAAAAGACTACTTCTAGCGAGATTATTGATTTCTTTAATGGTAATGGGTTCTTTTACACAAAAGGGAAATATTTTTTTTTTTAATTCTTACTACCCTAAGAAGATCGATCATCAAGAGTCAAATGGCTAGGTCTGGTAAGAGTGAGAAGTTGAATGTTCTTTTGGGATCGAGAGAGGGAGGATCAAAGATTATATCATTGTAGCTGAAATAATTTCTACCATCTTCTCATTTTGTGAGTTGCTAAGTCTAAGTTTGGACTAAATTCAAAGTTTCCATTTATTCTTTAATTCATTAATCTCTTATTCAACAATCCAACAACTTCTAAACCTATCTTTTCCTCATTAAGTTGCATTATATTTCATATGGGGAGCTTTATGCAAGTAAACCTAATACTGATTAGAATCTTTCAAAAAGGTTGAAAATAAAACAAAAAGATAAGATGAAACTTCAAGCAATTAGAGTTTTTTTTAAATATATATAATTTGGTTTTAAATTGGTATGAACTATAAAATTTAAATTCAAGATTAAGCTGAAAATTTAAAATTTAACAAATTGAATTGAATTCAAACTCAAATTAATTTTATATTAACATAAAAAATTTAAAGAACGAAATTTATAAATATCATATATCTATCTAATAGGTGAAATTAAGAACAGAAAGGTGGTGTTCAACTGTATTGACATTACCACCATCTTTCTTAGTTAAATAATGTGACCCTATATGAAAATGTTGACGAAGTCTTGGCATATTTTTTTCAAAAACAGTACTAATTATTTTACTTGCCCTTTCCATATGTTGTACAAAGATGGGGGGAAGAAAGTCAACTTGAGAACCAATTTTTAAATCACCTCATATAAAGTGGTTAAAGTGTCAACACGTAGGGAAAACTACTGGAAAGAGTACTTGTAGGTCAATTATTATATCTTCCTCGGAGGATAATTATACCAGTCCAATATGGCATCTTGTACGACATCAACTTTTTCCTTTGTGGGTTTTATTTATTTTTTTCTATGTTATCTCCGTATGTATATATGATTTCATGAAAGGGCAGAACAAATTCAATAGTGGAAGATATCCAATATTCAAATGGTTAAATATCAGTGGCAAGGAAATGATTTCACGCGACAACTGTCACAGAATCAAAATCTCTCATCCTTGTGCTTTAATTTAATGTTCTCTTCCTCAGCTGCACTCTCTTAATTTGTATGTAGAAAAATAGAGGTGCCAATTTACATGACATCAATGAAACTCATTGTTTGGACAACGCTGGGCACATAATTCGCACAGGTTGGTAGTTGACGAAACAGAACACATACTTGTAGCAGTGAGGCCACAGTGCTAGAGATATTGCCGACAATGTAATTGAATTATTCAGTTAATGTCCAAATAAAGAAAAAAAAACAAATCTGTGATGTGGCTCCGACAAGACTTATCTTCCAATTTCTGAACTCACATGGTGTTGTTGGAAACACCAAGTTTTGAACATATTTATGATTAAAATTTTAACAGTCTATCTCTTATGTTACTTTTTTTTTAATAAGATAGCCAAAATTTTAAACTACAACTTTACAGAGATTATTGCTGCAATTGAAACTTATTGTACAGTTACCATTGTGATTCAAAAATCTCATTCACTTGTCTTCGTAAAATATAAGCATGTGAGTCACTCCGGTTTTTTTTTTTTTGTTACAAGGAAAATAATACCTAGATTAATTTATTGTCTTAGAATACAATTAGCCGGTCGCATCATTACAAATCAGCTTTTGTACTCTGAAAGAAGGGTCCTGGAAGATACGAAGGCTTGAGTGAAGAAGGTCTGCAAGGGTGCCCAAATGATCCGCGCACTAGCTCTCCTCTCGAATAACATACTGCACGTGAATCTTCCAAAACTGCTGTAAGAACTCCCGGATACCTCCCAGGGCTTGCAGGTGAGTCACTCTTGTTATTGAACAAGACATAAACCTTGATTTGTGGTTTCGCAGTCCAATTTCATTGTTAATGCTGCGGTTGCATAATTCCAGTCCAGACACGTTAAAATGCAACATTTCACGATGTAGTGCACCCTCGGGCGTTAATTTAGTTTTTGTAATTTCTTTTTTCCTCTTGCAATAAAAAAAAATCAGAACCGAGAAACATTAAATCAAAAGCACCTGATGAAGTATCCTTCATGGGATTGGTTGGATAGAAAGGGATTCAAAAATATATTATCTCTTTAAATCTTTTGTCTCATTTATTCTGTCTTAATTTTGTTTTATTTTATACTTATATAAATAAATAGTTGAAATAAAATATTACAAAATTGAGAGAGGATAAATGAGTCAGCTCATTATCATATTAGATTCACAAGTTTTATTAGATTCGAGGCCATGAAAATAACAGGCGCATGCTTCGTCACTGACATCTACACTTGTAGCAATGATCACGGAATAGTCCGGCCCAAAAAAGGCCCTAGTCGTGCGTTATTCCGAGTGTGTACGTGTGTGGTGGACGTTGAGCCTCCACGTAACTCGAGAATTAACCAGAAAGAAAAGCTCACTTCTTACTGCTCCTAGTAGAAGAACGAAAGAATCTTGTTGTTGCAGGAGGATGTCAATTCCCTACACTTCTTCTGTTCTTAACCTCCAGGTACTTGTTATCCTTGGTTTGTTGCTTTTAGGGAGGACATATTGCAGTCTGGGCAGTTACTACTGGTACTAGACAGCTTAACTTGTTTTGCGTATATGCTGCATGTACGGTTGGGATGGTGACGCTGATGTTTACTTTTGATGTTTTCATGTGTAAAGGATTTTATTTGTTGATTATATTCCTACTTCCAAGTTGTACCCATAACCAGGAGGCTATGAGTTGTCAGATCATTTGTATAATATGTGCACATCAACTGTGTGAGTTTATAGGTTGTGGAGTTTGATTCATAAAGAAGTTTAACTGATTTATGCTGTTGTTGCTCAATTTTAGTGATAAACTCTGCAGGGTTCCTTATGGGCTTCACGTACCACATTTACTAGTAACTCTATGCATCCTGGGTTTGTGTCATCGCCGCTTCCTAGACCATTTCTTCCAATTAGTGACAGACTCCAGTATGGCCAAAAAATAGGTTATTTTCCTTCAGGAACACGTAGGGAACTCATCTTGGCAGAAGCAGGACGGCAAGGTTGGGACTTCGGTAGATTTGTTAAAACACTGTACTTCTTCAATGGACCTCCATCTCCTGCTAAGGTAGCTTATACATCCCGGTGCTGTTGATAGCTAAGGAAACAATTGTTAAATTTGCACCTCAACTTACAACAATTCAGTATCTCTGTGTAGTTCTTTGAGTTTCTGATTGAGAAGCTATCTCCATCTGCTAGTGAACCAATAAAGCCAATGGAAAGCTCAGGTATCATCCTAGTCACAGGGGCTACGGGTGGTGTAGGCAGAAGAGTAGTAGACATTTTACAGAAGAAAGGACTGCCAGTTCGAGCGTTGGTATTTTTCTTTACCCTGTTCAAATGTGTTACTTTTGTTTTTCACTTTGGAGGAATGTACATGTGAAATTCAAAGAGAAGCAGCTTGTCCTTCCATGGGCTTAACTTTTTCTTTCTATGCCACCTTTTACAGGTCAGAAATGAGGAGAAAGCTAGGAAGATGTTAGGCCCAGATATTGACTTGGTGACTTGACTGCCCTGATTAACCATAGCATGCGAATAAGACTTTGACTATCTACAGATATTTTCCGCTAATTCCTGACAGTGTTTTCAAGCTTACCTGCAATGTTATCTTATGATACCCTTTTTGTTCATAGCAAGTGGAGAGGATTATGCAATGGTTACGAGGATTGGGGACAAGACTTGATGCCCTAACCCAGTCCAATTATGTATCTGAATGAATGATCCAGATGAGAACATTTTGTAAACTTTGATAGAACACTAATTCATTTGAGAATATATTAAAATTATGATATTCAATTAAAATAAAAAACTGTTATGATTATGTTAAAGGTATATATTAAATCTGAAAATTTGGCATACTTATCTAATCTTAGTAGTAACAGCCGTGTTTCTTAAGCTCTACGCAGCAGCAGCTGTAAAGAAAAGAAAAATGAAAGTTTTGTTTAGTTCCTCACATTACAATCGTTGCCTATGAGTCCCTATATTTTCAGTTTTGGCAGATTTATGTTTTTGACATTTTATTTTGCTTCTTATTGATTCACTTCAAAACTGATTGCCTTTTGTTTCTCTGTTCAATTCGTTATTTTTCTTCTTCTTTCTCACCAACTATTCCATAATTATGTCAGATAGTTGGGGATATTACTAAGGAAAGCACTGTGGATCCTAAGTACTTCAAAGGAGTGAGAAAGGTTATAAATGCTATTTCTGTCATTGTTGGCCCGAAGGAAGGTGACACTCCAGACAGGGCAAAGTATAGCCAAGTATGATTCTTAAAGCCATTTTTGCTCACGACTATAGATTTCTGTAATGGTTCACCCTTTTAAATTTAAAGATTTAGTGTCTTTTACTCTCTATCAGTCATCTGATCCGATTATGTTATGGTGCAGGGGATCAAATTCTTTGAACCAGAGGTACAAATTGATTGTCAATTTATTCTTAGACCCAAACTTATATATTCCTAGAAAGTTCATCTTGGAGTACTGTTTTCCTGTTCTCTTTGTACCTAAATAGAGTAACAATTGATCTTTCTTGACTGCTGCTTCATTTGATTATGAATAAAGATAAAAGGTGATTCTCCTGAATTGGTGGAGTATGTTGGGATGAAAAACTTGATCAATGCTGTGAGGGACAGTGTTGGACTTCAAAGTGGAAAGCTGCTGTTTGGGTGTGAAGGTGCTGCTTAACCTAGAACTTTAGCAAATAAGTGTGATACGTGATCAGTACATATGCTAATAATTTCTTCTACCCTTAATAGTTTTCACTTTTGTTAACTCTTTATGGTTTCTTTTTTTTCCCCCCTCCCAAAAGGGGGAGGGGGATGGGTGGAGAATGAACTGGGGTTGGGTTGAGGAATTTCAAGAGATTGATATATGCTGATATATTGTTTGACTGTGTTCCTTATTGTGCTTCTATCACTCCTTTTTCTTCTAAACATTTAAAAAGGATCTGTTGAAAGTAGTTTCTAAACCCTTTTTTGTCCTTGCCTTGTCTAACCATTGTATTGGTTACTTTAGATGTGGACATATATTAAATTTTGAACTTCTTCATTCTTCTTCCTTTTTACAGTACTAAAAGTTCAATTTCTTAGATCTTCTTTAGTCAAAATTACTAATGGAGAGCCTAATACTTGTTTAGTAGCTTCATGCATGTTGTTTTTAATTGCATTTCTTGCTTCTTAGCAGATAATACTTTCAAAGATCTCCCTTGGGGTGCTCTAGATGATGTTGTGATGGGAGGAGTAAGCCAAAGTACATTTCAAATTGACACATCCGGTGGGGAAAATGGTGAACCAATTGGGTTGTTTAAAGGTTTCCTCTGCTTAAACCATTTTCTTAAGCAGTTTGAACTTGGAAGTATATATAGACATACTTGTATCTTAGCCTTTGATTTTTGCTTTCCAAATTTTGGTTTTCCTTACCATGATGTTAGGTGTTGTCTCAACTGCAAACAATGGTGGCTTCACTAGTGTGAGAACAAGGGTAATTTCAGCACTTTATCTTTAACCTTTTCTTCTCTCCTAATGCAAGATTGGTATCCATTTGACTATATCATCTTCTTCAGCCACTAGATTGGTACTAAATTAATGTACTATTTTATACTTGGTATTACACTCATTGTTTTCTTCCTGTTTCCCAGATTGTTTGCTACCGGTTGGCTCTCCCTGCATCGTATATAAGATTGTTTCTAGCAAATATTTTATGGTTATGAATACCCTCTTAAGGGTAAATAAATAGGAGACTTGTAATTTCTGCATGTTTCAATTGCTTGTTAACATCCTACTTTATGATTGCATATTTCATGTGATTCCTATCAATTTCAATTCTATGAATGTTCTATCGATGAAACAGTGCGTTCAAATTTAGTTAGTTGATGAAACATAAGTGATTAATTTGATCGCTTTTCAGAATTTTTCAGTACCGGAAGATCTTTCTGCATATGATGGTTTGGAGCTTCGCCTTAAAGGTGATGGGCGTAGGTATAAACTTATTGTTCGAACTAGCCGGGACTGGGATACTGTTGGATATCAAGCAAGTTTTGACACTGTTCAAGGTCAATGGCAGTCTGTAAGTGACACCATAACTTTTTCATTCAATTTTTGCTAATAATCCTATTTCTGAGTTGTGACTACATACACCAGGTACGAATACCATTTTCTTTTTTGAGGCCTATATTTCGAGCTCGGACCGTGAAAGATGCTTCACCATTTGATCCAAGCAACATAGTCTCATTGCAGGCATGCTCTATCATTGCCAATTTTTGTTTTATTCTTTGCTGGTGTCTTGCTTCTTGTTAATGAGTTAATAATCCTTTCAGCTCATGTTCAGCAAGTTCGAATATGATGGGAAACTGAACCCAACATTTGTGGAGGGAGCATTTCAACTTCCAGTATCCAGCATAAGGGCATTCATAAAGGATCCTATAACTCCTAGGTTTAAGCATTGTTTTTAATTTTTTTCCTTCCATTTTGTGCTGCTTGAATTTGAATGATCTGCCGAAAGGTGTTTTCATGGCTTTGTTTACATCACTTGTAGATTTGTACATGTGAGTTCTGCAGGAGTCACCCGACCAGATAGGCCTGGTCTTGATCTCAGTAAGCAACCTCCTGCTGTTCGCTTGAACAAGGAGTTGGGTTTCATCCTGACGTTCAAATTGAAGGTTGTTTTTTTTAATGTGTAAAATACTCATTCTAGATGCCAAGATGAAAAATGATAGTAAATTAATCCATGAATCTTGAATCAAGTATGATAGATAAACAAGAAGTTTCTGTTTATAGCAACATCCAGATATGCACTGCATTGACAAACATCTGCCCCATCTATATGTTGCAGAGTGATCAGCAATCAAGTTGATCATGATGTTGAGCAACTGCACTTGAAGATGATATGGGTATAGATTGGTATAGTTTCACCACTTAAAAGTGGGTGATCTTAGCAATGGAGTTTTCATTTCATAAATTTCTAAAACGAGCATTTACAAAAAATTTGTCTCCGTGATCAGATATGGTTTTTGCAAGTATTTTCTGGTGATTAATATAGACCTGTATACACGTAGCAGGACAGAGGACGAATTGGGTCAAGTTGGTGGGATAAAAACCATGAAAGAAATTTAAGGAATATGTAGTGAAGTAATAAATGATTCTAGTCATTATTGGAAAGTACTTAGAAGGGGTGGGATATAGGATAATGAACTCTTGTGGCCTCCTGATACTGCTTAACCCGAGTACCTGTAGACTGAGGCTTCACTGAGTTAAAAATATTTTTTGTAAATAAGAGTTGCACTGAAAGTCAAGATCAATTCAAGTGTGTTGCAATGGATAGATAGGTTATGAAGCCTGTTGTTGACCCCTCATACCAACGAGTATCCGCTGGAGTCATTGTCATCTTTTTCTCAATTATCTAGCTTTAATTTGCACTATCTATATTCACCTCTCTTGAATTTCATACATCAAGTCAGCTTGCTGACAGGGAGAAGATTTGATACGTGAAAGTGGTATCCCATTTGCAATTGTAAGGCCTTGTGCTTTAACTGAAGAGCCTGCTGGAGCGGATCTATTTTTTGATCAAGGAGACAATATTACGGTATAGCTATAAGTGGAACTGATTATATTTCCATCCACATGCCTGTTTATTTCTTTATTATCTTCAATAAGCATCACAGAATGTGGAAAGCATTATTGTGTTTGCTTTCTGCGGCTTAGTTCTAGAATGGTGGATCTATAAGGCCTCTGTTATCTTTAACTTCCTTCACGTTTATAGGGTAAAATATCAAGGGAAGAGATTGCACGGATATGTGTTGCAGCTTTAGAAAGTGCCGATGCATGCAACAAGACTTTTGAGGTCAAATCCTTCTCTTTGACATTGTATGTGTTGAGTTGATAATATCGTTTACCATTCGAACAATTAAGGACTACTGCTTTTAATTATCTACAAAAACTGCTCGTTACCTGAAGGCAATGGGAATACTCTACCTCTCTCTACTGCTACTTTTTCCCAACTATTGAGCTTAAGTGCAAATTTCTGTAGCTCTTCATGAGTTAAGATTGGTTTTTGGAATGAACAAATTCTAGAGAAATGTAAACTGTTTGGAAGATTTTGGACAGTAATTCTCTGTTTATGGTATGTGGAGGTTTAGGGACTATTATAGTTTGTCAACTGCTCTTCTCAAAATTATACACATATAGATAGATAATGTGGCAAATTTTCTTCAGTTTACTCTTTCATCTCCATGGAAAAGGAAAGATACGCTCAACCTGCATGATGTTGGGTTGAAAAACTCTCGATCATGCAACATTGAAAGCTGTTCTACATGTGCGCTTCAGTTATGAGCTATAATTTGTTTACCTAGATGGCAGATTCTGGATATTATAAAATTGTTGTTGCAGGTCAAGAGTGCCATTCCATTTAGTGAGACGTTCACAGTGGACCCAGAAAACCCACCTCAGGAGAAGGAGTACAATACCTATTTCAAAGATTTGAAGGATGGAATCACAGGGAAGGACTTACTAGAATCAAGTCCTGTTCCAGTGTAAATATGCCTACTTCCATGATTTTTGCCATGGTATATAGGTAAGTTTTATTTCTATGGATTAGTGATTGCCATACAAATATGTAGAATTCCATCTAAAAACAATAATTACGATGGAATATGCAAGTCCAGATACTAATAATATTGAGCTCTCTAGGTCGATGATTGCCCTGATAAGAGTGTCTAATATGTACAGTAGTCCTTACATCTAAGTAGCTAACCAAATAAACTGTCACTCCTATCTACCGACTATCAGCATCCAACAAGACAATTAGATTCTTGAGCTGCCATCTGACATTCTTAGAACTTCACATGAAGGCTGTTCTTGAATTGGATCTGGAGATTTGAAGTGGCCAAGATTTTTCTTGTGTTCAGACCTTATGTAGGTCACATGTGTGCCTGTTCTAAGCATTGTCGACATTGCTAACATGTAATGGACAAAAAAATTCTATTGAGAATATATTTGCAAAGAATTTCAAAAAAGATATTTTTTCCTTATTCTCGTTTCTTCCCTTCATGTCATTGCTGCACTTTTTTTTTCTCTTCATTATAGTATGTTCTAAAATCACTCAATTCTTGCAGAAGTTCACTTGAAAGTAAAAGCAGTGAAGTTTCTCGCCAGCGTACACAGAATTATAGATCAGAAAGGACATGCTGGAGGAAGAAAATTGAAACTGTCAAATCCAGTGAGGATAGTAAAATGGAGAGAGAGAAGCAAATTCCATAAAATACAAATTCTCTTTCTGTATGTTATAAACTGCTCTCTCTACAATAATAATAAATAAAAAATCTATCTTCCCTTCTTTTTCATCTTCTTATTAGTATGATACTGTACTTTCGCATGCTTGGATTTGTAGCACTGGCGATGATAAATTTGTTATCAAATCATTTAATTTCAGTAAGAGGATTAAGTTGCAACTTTTTGCAAATATCTTAAAGACTGCAAAAATGAAAATTTCATGGAGAGATTAAACTTGTGGACAAAAAGTTCACACCGTGCTGCATTAAACTTCTTTAAGTTGTTCAATATAAATCTCTTTCATTAATTTTCTATTCAAGAAATCAAATTTTGCATCCAAATGATAAAGTTTCCATCCTAAACTTGCAGTCAAAACAATGAATTAGTTTGATAGAGTCAAGTCTTGCAATTGGAGCAAGTGTATCCTAAAATCAATTCCCGAGCATAGCTTTTTACTACCGATCTTATTTTGAACATATGCACATAATCATCAGGATTAGGTTTGATTCTACAAACTCACTTGACAATGACAGATTTCTTGTCTTCTAGTTTTTTTATACAAATTCCTACTGTCGCTCTTGTTTATCATCTCCATTTCTTCTTTTACTACTGCTTCCCATTCAATTGACTGGCAACTTCTTAAAAATTACCAGGTTCAACAATAGCAAAAATTCACCTCTCGTACACATATGTTAAGAGACTTCACTTTCTAAATTGGTGCGTTTACATTTGAATCAACAACATTATAACTTCTTGTCTTTCAAAATCTCAATTACTACATTGATCCATAATTACATATTTGTTGACAGAAACTTTTTTGCACTTTACATTATAAACTTTGTGTCCTTTTGAATTAAAATCATAACCAATAAGGATTCCAACTAAGACTTTTTCATCAAACCTCGTTCTTTTTGTAGAAAGGACACGAGAGTAGCAAACAAACCTAAACATCTTTAAATGTTTAGTAGAAGGCTTAATGCCTAATAAAGCTTCCATATTTTCCATAACATTAACTACTTTTATAGGTAACTTATTGAGCAAATAGACTTAAGTGTAGATTTACTCTACCATTTTGCCTTTGATAATTTTTTTAAATAACATACATATTGCCATATTCATGACTGACATGTTCTTTTCCTTAAGACTCCATTTGGTTGTAGGGAATAGATAATAAATAATTAATGCTCAATTCCATATTTTTCACAAAATCGATCAAACTTAACTGAAGTGTACTACTTGTCATTATCTTATTTAAGAGTCTTGTTTTTGAAATTGATTTAGTTTTTAACCAAAAGTTTAAATTCTTTTGAATGTAGAAAATACTTGACTTTTGGTGCTTAGAAAATAAAGCCAAGTTACTCTTTTAAAATCATATATAAATAATATGAAATAATTATTTTGATTCAAAGAAGATTTTCTCATTAGCCCAAAAATATCATAATCACCTAATTCTAGCTTCTTCTTTTTTTTTTTGGCTCTCATCACTCTGTCAATGGTAAATGGTTGTTTGTGTAGTTTTTCTTTGGATAACTTCCACAAACTTTATCAAATATAAAAGTTTAGATATATATCTCTAACAAGACCAACAAACCACTTAACTTCAATGATCTCAAATTAAAATGGACAAATCTTCTATGCCATATAGACACTAAGAGCACTTTTTAAATAAAATTTAAGGAAAAATCATTATCAAACATTCACAGTTTTTCAATTTTAACACAATAAGGATTATAGATTTTGCATTCTCTACAGCAGTGTAAAGAGAGTAATTCTTAGACATCACTTTAGCCATACTAAGCAAATTATGAGACAAAATTGGTGTAAAGAGAACACTAAAAATATGCTTCGCACATTTCTTAGTATTTATAACTACTAATCCCCTATCTTCAACTTGTACAATAATTCCATTCCCAAAAAAAATCTTGTTTTTATTGTTTCACTAAGCGAGCTAAACATTTTAGAATCTTTTGTCATATTACTAGTATATTTGTTGTCAAAAAATCATGTAAGATTGCTTGTTGAAATTGAATTTTGAGTTTTCATAAATAAATTAATGTCCTTTTTCTTGCATTTCTTTTATATAGTTGGCTTGTTAAGAAGGTTGTTTTGGTAGATGGATTGTTAAGATTGCTAGTTTTGCTTGCCTATACAAAATCTTTCAATTTGACCTACATTGTTACACAATTTAAAGTGACATATAACTTTTTTTTAAACAAATAATACTTCTCTACATGATTTATATCAATAATACTATTTGATACCCCCTCATCAGGGTTGTTATCATCCTAATATAACAAGTTGCAAAATTTGAGCAATCTATTGCGAGTATGAAAATTGGTAAAAATTCTCATAATTTAATTACTTCTAAATATGAAAAAGAAAAAAAGAAAAAAGCTTAAAATCATATTATCAATAATGAATCACATGTAGGATATATTTGCCTAGATTGATCATAACAAGTAAACCATTGTTATAGGAATCACATTACAATAAGTATGGCATAGACAAGTTATTCAATGCACAAACCATTGGAACAAAGACCAAATACAGCTATACATTAAAAAAAAGATCCAATTACAAAGGTTACAATGAAAATGACAAAGATTGGGAAAAGTGAAAATTTATTGGTCCAACTTGAAATGATTTTTCAATGTTGATAATAGATCAAACTTAGGGAAATCATAGATGTTGAAATTTGGATACTTGACAAATTAGAGATACTAACACTACATGCAAGAATTTCAGTGTTAGAACCCAAGAGTCTTTTGTTAAATAAATATAATTTTGAAGCATTGTTTTATTGTAATTTTGGTCTTTATTTACTATAAAAGAAGTTGTTCTTTTTATACGTGATGATCATCTAAGTTGCAACTCCTATGACGCCATCACATGAATGCAATATGATAGGAATATATGGCTATATGTCATTGAGGAAAATTATTCTAACCTTGTTGTTTTCATTTATTGATGACACTAATCGTTATCATATTGAATCTTGGTAAAGGACAACTCTTTTTAACTTTGAGCACTAAAATTTGTTAAAACTTGGAACTACTACTTATATTACACAAATCAATTATCTTTGAATCACTAACTCACTAAGTGGTTTACATAATAATATATATGAATTTATATATTTTAAGATCCATGTTAATTTTTAGGTACAAATATTTGATATTTGGATTATCATTTGTTCTTTAAGGACTCTTCTCAAAGACATATAGAATCAAGTGCCAAAATATTTTTTAGCATTTGAAATTCGATGATCAAGTCAATGAAAGTTAGATAGAGGGAATGCAATATTTTAGAGAGATAAATACTAGGTGAGAAGTGACCTCATTCTTTAAAAATAACGATCATTTTGATGGTAGCTTATGAGTCCGTGACATGATGAAACTTGTCTCTATCTTATGTAATCTTTGAAGATTCTTGATTTATTAGAATTTTGTTGAAATTTAGACTTTGAGTGTGTGTGTGTATAATTTTCCCTAAGTTTTGACTACAAGCCTATTTTAAGGTTGAAACTATGTAGGCTTGTTGTCATCATATGGATATAGTTTTAAAAGATTTTTGGTAAAGATATGTTGTTCATTTTAGGTGATTGAGGATTATGCAATCGTAGGGGATGCTTGGTTAATGGGCATGGGAAGGGGGTATTGGGTAAGGAATAAAAAACAGTAGCTTGGAAATATATTATTATTGGATGAACAATATTTCTATATCCAAGTTTTGGGTATTACTTCATATTCCCCAATTATGAGAGGAATGAAAGTTATTCCATTAAAAAATAGAAGTGTCATAGGCATGACACTTCTTGTCACCCGCGTGACATGCCCAGGACATTTATTTTTTTAACAATTAAACTTAATTAAAATAATAATTAATTATATATATTTTCTCTTTTTGGCAATTAAAATATTAAATTTTGATGTAAAACAAAATTTTATTTCTTAAGATTTTTAACAAACCAACCACTATCAATGGTAGTAGTAATCATTTATTTATCCTAACCAACTATCATAATTATAATAATTATACTCATTTTCATTCTTCACTATAT
>JANIHY010000002.1:38210285-38221253 GCA_027479065.1 Erythroxylum brevipes
TGGCTTTCAATCTTTCGGACTCTTGTTTTTGAATCCAAGCATCTTTGAATTGCTCTCAAAACCATCATCTCTAACTTAACTTAAACACTGAAATTTTTTTCTTCATTTTGCTTCTCTTCTTCACTCTCACTGAACATGTACACTCCTCCATAAATTTTAACATAGCAGGCTGCATGAAGCAATACAAGCCAACACTCTGGACGTCCCCACCTCAGAAGACCCTTGTATTCAACGTTCTCCTCACAACGCTATGACTACTCTCCATTTCGCTTTCTCATCTCTCTCCGCCTCTCCAACTGCTCCACTGACCTTTCCTTATCCTACACTGCTCTCAGGTCTCTCTCCACCCTGCAGTCTCTTATCTTCACCAATTATGTTGTTGCTCTGATTCACTTCCCATCAAGTCTGGCTCTATCTCTCCTTTCCTTCAATTGCATTCACTCTTTTAAGCACCTCATTGGTGTCTAGCTCTCCCAATTTGTCAACCTCACTGATTTTACTGTCACTATTATGTATAAATTGAAGTCTGTCACCTTTTCCAATGCCAATGTCACTGGTTACATACCTGATGTCTCTTTCTTTTTTAAAAAATTAAATTAGGAATCTCATCTTAGTTGTACTAATTTTAAGCCTATTAGATTCCACCCTAAGAGCTCTAGAAGAGGTAAATCTGAAACTTTAAGATTTCTCATATGCTTATTTAGCTTGTATACTTCTGCACACAAGGAGTTATCACATACTTAATTGGTCAACTACTAATTAACCACTGATCCTGCTTAGCATCAGGTTCCTAGCAGTCTTTGGATTCCCTAATAGTTTCAACTCCCATATTGTCGCTAGAAACAAGGCATCCGCAATTGATCCGATCAAGAAACTTTTCTTAGGAGGCTAGAGGATCATCAATAGGAAAAATTTCTCATTTTTTCTCCTTTTACATGACTCAAACTCAAGATCTCTTGTAAGGGAGAGTCTTAGGTAAGGAGTTTACACCATTTAGACCATTCCTCGTTGTCCAGATATCTCCATTTCAATCTTACCCATATTGACTTTTCCAATAATGATCTTAAGGGAACTATTCTTGGTTCCAATATAGTGCTTGAGAACAATGCGTTTTTGTTAAAAAGTGAGGAGATTTAGAGAGGAGAGAATTGTTTAGAAGAAAAGGTTATATTTCACTTGAATCAATTTAGTTCAAGTACAAAGAAGTATTTATAAGTATAAAAATGACTCTTTATATCTAAGTACATGAACTCATTAATGAATTCAAATAAATGAACCATACATGAACTCAAAACTATACATGAACCAATATTTAATTATGTAACTAATGCATGAACATAATTCTAATTAATGAATTCAAATAAATGAACCATACATGAACTCAAAACTATACATGGACCAATATTTAATTATGCAACTAATGCATGAACATAATTAAACTCCTAACAATGAACTTGAACATCCATGTATCTAGACTTTAAATATTCATGTATCTAGATCAACTTTCAAGTTACTCTTCAACATCCCTCTTAATTTGAAATTTTCTTTCATACTTTAATTTTTTTTTCAAATGTTGAAAAAGTTCATATTTGAGTGATTTCGTGAAAATATCCGCAACTCGATTATTAGTTCTCATATATTTAAGCTCCACTTCTTTTTTTTTTGTTTATAGCTTTTAGCAACAAGCTTTGTTTTATATTTTTCTACATCTTCATTGGCGTTCTTTTTTATCTTGTAGACCTATTTGACTCCAATGGTTTCATGACCTTTAGGAAGAGTTGATAATTCCCAAGTATTGTTTTTCTCTATTGCCTTGATCTCCTCCTCTATCGCTTTCATCCATCTTTTGTCCTTCACGTCCTCACTAAAATATAAAGGTTAATTGTCTACAAAAAGACAAAAGAAATTACTTACGTCAACATCAATGATTTCTTTTGTTTGTTCACAAATATCATAAATACTCCTTATTTTTCGTGCTCCATCACTTGAACTTTCTCCATGCTTGGTTGAAGAATAATGAGGTATATTTGGAGAAGCAAGTGGAGCTATCTCTTGAATATTTTTGTGGTTTCTTGCTCTTCATTTTCAAAGTATGGGAAAAAATCGTAAGTGCTTTCTCCTTGTGTCTCTCAACCCCATGCATATTGTTTCTTCATCAAATTCGACATCTTTACTCACAATAATCCTTCCATTGCTTAGATTGTACAATCGATAGCCTTTGAAAGTTGGTTCATAGTCAATGAATACATACTTAACACTTCAATTTTCAAGCTCGGATATTTCTTGTTGTGGCACATGAGCATATGCTATGCTTCAAAAAATTATTAGATGAGCAACACTAGGCTTCGTTCCATTCTACGCTTGTTACGAAGTTTGATCATTGACATTTCTTGTTAGAGACTGATTTGACAAATAAACTGCGCAAGAAATAACTTTGGACCAAAATTCTTTAAGCATGTTTTTGGCCTTCAACATACATCGAGCCATGTTAAGAATTGTTCTATTCTTCCTTTTAACTACTCCATTTTGTTGGGGGCAATCTTAAGATCGTTAACGCACCACATATTCCATATATTTCATAGAAATCAAAAAATTACTTAGATGTGAACTCTCCTCCTCTATCGAACCTTAGGGCTTTAATTATATTGCCACTTTTATTCTCCACAAGTGCCTTGAACTTCTTAAATGCTTCTGATTTCTGCTTTAAATAAACCTATATTTTTCTACTATAATCATCAATGAAAAGTCAAAAGTATCTAATTTTATCTATTGATAATGACTTGATTGGTCCACACACGTCGGTATGAATAAGTTGAACTGGTTTAGTTGCTCTTGTCACTCTTCTTTTGGATAACTCCTTCTTGAATGCTTGCCAAGTAAACATGTTTCACATAAATGATGTGGGTGGTTGACAGAGAGCATTCCTTTCACCATGTATTTATCTCCCAGCGCATATAGTGTGCCAAAATTCAAGTGTCTAATATGGGTATTAAGAAAAGGGATTTCCCAAGGATCTAAAACCCCAATCCCTTTTGGGGGCCAAATACCCCCAATCTCTACCGTACTTTACCTACTCTCTACCTACAACTCCAACTGTAGGGAATAGCATAGGATAGAGAAAGACTGAGGGTAAAAAGCTCACTTGTTAAACGGGATTCAACGTATCCAGTAGAGCAAAGCAGCGTTTCATTCTTTTCAGCGGCATCCTTCCGCATTGGCGGCGAGTAGAGCGCCACAATCCCATGATCTCATATGCCAACGTCATGCTTCATCTTTCACATCCACCTTTAAACATATTGCTTCAATTGTCTAGATATTCAACATAAACGTTTTATTCTTTGACATAAACATGTTAGCGATCAATTAAAAGTGTTGATCTTTAAGCCAAAGACAACAATCTTTCATGTGGATTTCATATCCTTTTTCAAGAAGGTATCCCAAACTTAAAATATTAGTTTTCAATTTTGGCAAATAATAGATAGTAATAATAAGTCTATGGCTTCCATCTTTTGAAGAAATTAGAATGGTACCTTTTCCATGAATTTGAATCTTTGACGAATCTCCAAAAGAAGCGTTGCCTTCTACCTTTTCATCAAGTTCCATAAATTTTCCTTTTTCTCCACACATGTGATTGCTTGCTTCATTATCTAAGAACCATATACTTTCATTCTCACTTGTATTATCTTTGAGTGTTAGCAATAAAGTGGGCTCTTTATCTGCTTGCTTGTTATCAACAATATTGACTTGTTCCTCAACTTGATTTGTCATAGCATATCATTTCCTAAAAAAATGTCCAAATTTATGACAATTGTAGCATTCAATATTATACTTATCATACCTCCTCTCATTTTGTCTAAAATTGTAACCTTCGCTTCCTTTTCCTCTTGATTTTCGTTGGCCTTTGTATGATTGATTATTTCCATCATTATAAGCATATTTATAATCTCCTTTACTTCTTCCTCCATAACTTCATTCTCGACCTCAACCTTGACCATGTCCTTGTCCTCTTCCTCTTTGATTGCTTTCTCAATCACCATCTTTTAACATAACTCTTGCTTTAAGTGATTACTCTAAAGGTTCTTCTTGCCTCCTCTTGATCTTACCTTAGTGAGCTTATAAAGAGACCTGTAGTTGTTCAAGTGTTAAAGAGTTTAGATCTTTGGACTTTTCAATGATGCAAACCACACAATCAAACTTTGGGTTTAAGGAATGAAGAATTTTCTCTACTACTCGAACATCTTCAACTTGATCTCCATATCTCTTCATTTGATTCATAATAGCCTTCACTCATGAACAATAATCCAAGATTGATTCGAATTCCTTCATGTGCAAAGATTCAGAATCACCTAACAATGATTGGAGTTGACTCTTTTTTACCTTATCAATTGCTTGAAAGGAACTTTGCAAAATCTCTCATGCTTCCTTTAAAGTAGTTGTATCAGCTACCTTTTCAAACATTGAATCAATTAGACATTGATTGATGAGGGTAAGCCCATGTTGATCCTTCTTCTAATTTTTTCCAAAACATCCTTCTCATTTTGTGACAAATCGGCTTCACTTTGAGGTTGCATAAAACCTTTATCTACAATCTCCCAAGCATCTTGTGAGCTAAGCACGGCTTTCATATGAAGACGTTATGTTTCATAATTTTCTTTTGTGAGGTGAGGGAATTGAAATGAGTAAATTCCACCATTATTTGCCATTTCTCAAAGTACTTGGCTCTGGTACTACTTTGTTAAGAAGTAAGGAGGTTTAGAGATAAGAGAATTGTTTAGAAGAAGAGGATATATTTCACTTGAATCAGTTTAGTTCAAGTACAAAGAGGTATCTATGGGTATAAAAATGACTCTTCATATTTAAGTACATGAACCCAAATAAATAAACCATACATGAACCCAAAACCATACATAGACTAATATTTAATTATGTAACTAATACATGAACATAATTAAAGTCCTAACAATGAAATTAAACATTCATATATGTAGATTAACATCAAATTACTCTTCAACAATTTCATGATGTTCTGCCTTTCAGTCTAAGTTTTATGAAGAAGTCGATTATTTTTAAGGTTGGTGCTAATAGCAACTTGTGCTATAATCATACACAATGTCATCAAAATTGAAATTTGGGATTGCTTCATGTGATAAGCAAGGATTGCCAATGTCACCGCCACCATCAAAAGAAGTTTCCTCAGGAGATGAAATTGAGAGAGAGTCATCGAACTATGATGACATCAAAGGTGACAATGCTAGTAGCAAATTGTTGAAAGGGATGAATTAAATAATGAATAATAAAACAAAAGTGATAATAAGACAAAAATGGCTGCAAGTTTTCTTATTCATATAATGCGAAAAAGGCCTATGTATAAATAGGCATACATCATACACTGGAAAAACAAAAATAAGCTAAAATATTGCAATAGAGAAATAGATAGTGGGAATATGGCCCAAATTTTGACTTATTCAATAAACTAATAATACCTTAAAAATGAAACAATTATTCATAAATTAAAGGAAATAGTTTCCACGTGCTTTAAAGCATTACTCAATATTCCCTCTTGCTTCAAAGCTTCACACTTCTATTTGCATTCTGAAATCTTCAATTTTGTCAACAGAAACTAACTTACTCAGAATATCTACAACTTGCAGATCTGTATTGCAATATTTCAAAGTAATTTCTCCCTTTACAACTAAATCACGAATGAAATAGTGTCGAATATTAATGTGCTTCGTTTTGCTATAAAAAGTTGTATTTTTTGTCATAGCAATGGTTGCCTTGTTGTCACAAAAGATTTATGTTGGACCTATTTATGGTTGTAAAAGATCTACTAACAGTCTTCTAAGCTAACTAGCTTGACAAGCTACTCAAGTTATTGCTGTAAATTCAGCCTCAGATGAAGATAAGGTCACTGTATCTTACTTCTTTGAGCTTCATGAAATAACACCTGAACCAAGAAAAAAAATCCTGAATTGCTTCTTCTATCATCAATACAATCTAACCCATTACTATAAAAAAAGCCAAATAATTTGAAACTTGATACTTTAAAGTACCAAATCCAAAAATTAGTAATGCTTGTAACATAACGCATGATCCTCTTTACAGCTCTAAGATGATGTTTAGTGTGGTTATGCATAAATTTTAAAATTATACCTACAGAATGAGTTATATCAGGCCTTATGTGAGATAAATAATTCAAGTCACCCACTATGCTTCTATAATACTTTGCATTCACAGGTCCAATATCATCATTTGCTGTTAATTTTTTATTCACATTCATAGGAGAACAAGTTATTTTGCAGCTCAACATGTTGAACCTTTTGAGGAGATCCATTGTATACTTTTGTTGGGAAATAAAAATATCATGCAAATCTTGTTTAACTTTCAAACCAAGAAAATAATGTAATAATCCTAAGTCTGAGATTTCAAATTTTTGCATTATATCATATCTTCAACATAAAGGCAGACCACTAAAAGGTCACTATCACCATGTTGTTTCAAATAAAGGGTAGGCTCATTATCACTCCTTTTAAACCCATTTTCATAAAAATAGGAGCCAATTTTATGGTACCATGCACGTGGGATTTGTTTAAGACCATATAAAGATTTTTTTAACCTATAGACTTTTCTTTCATCACCATTAACAACACAGCCTTCTAGTTGATAAACAAATACTTCCTCTTACAATTCATCATTTAAAAATGTTGATTTAACGTCAAATTAAAATACAAGTCGCTTAAGTTGAGCACTTAAAGCTAGAAAGGTTATCACCATTTCAAAGCGAGCTACGGAAGAGAATGTTCATTAAAACCAATACCTTGCTATTGGGCATAGCCTTTAGCCACTAACCACGCCTCATGCTTCTATACACTTCCATCAACATTATACTTTGTTCTATACACCCACTTGAGTCCAGTTGCATTCTTGCCTTATGGAAGATGAACTAACTCCCAAGTATCATTATTCTTGATGCTATTCATCTCTTCAATCATTGCATTTTGCCATCTTTTTCAGCCTCTGCATTGAACATATGATCCAAAACAAAGAGAGAGAAATTATAAGAATCATAAATTTCTCTCAAAGATCAAAACTTTCAAGGAGATATTTCACTTGAAGAGCTGGAGGGTGAACTTTTTAGTGAAGAAGCAATTCTATCTGCACTGGATGGTGAGGAATGAGGAGTTTGTGAGTCACTACCACTAGGTGAGGACAACTCTAAATCTGCTGGTTTTGGTTCTAAAGTTGTTGCGTCAACGCTAATTGACAAAGGAACAATTTTTTTATCTTCTTTGCTACTCCAGTTCCACATAGCTTCTTCATTAAATATAGTAGCTATACTAATAATTATCTTGCCATTAATTGGATTATGCATCCTATAAGCTTTGGATTGCAGACTATAGCCAACAAAGAAACATTTTTCAGACTTTTCATCAAGGTTTTGACTATATGATTTGACCAAAGCATAGGCTATATACCAAAAACATTTAAGTGGCTTACCTTCTTTACACCTCTCTATACTTCATATGATGTAATGTTGGTATTGATTTTGTGGGAGACAAATTAAGGAGATACATTGCTGTTACCACTGCTTCTGCCCAAACTGATTTGGAAGCTCTCTTGCCTTCATCATACTTCTAGGCATTTCTACTACAGTTCAGTTCTTTCATTCAATAATTTCATTTTGCTCAGGTGTATGTGGTGAAGTGACTCCCTGTGAATACCATTTTCCTTAAAAAATGGCAAATTCATTAAAACAAAATTCACCTCCTCTATCTATACATAACACCTTTATGCAACAATCACTTTGCTTCTCTACTAAAGATTTAAATTTCTTGAAATTTTCAAACACCTCATATTTCAATTTCAAGAAATAAACTAACTCATTCTGCTATAATCATCAGTAAACAACCAAAAAAACCGACTCCCATTTTGAGACTCAGTATTCATTGGCCCTACCCAAATTTGCATGCACTAGTTCAAGACATTGAGAAGCTCCCTAGGATTTTCCTATAGGAAATGATTTTTTACTTTGTTTTTCGAAAACATGGTATTTACAAAAATTAATAGCATTATTGTTTGGCAACCCAAGAACCATATCCTTCTCATGCAATAATTTCAACCCTTTAAGATGCAAATGACCATAGTAGTAATGTCATAAATTAGAACCATTAAATCATTTAGCAACAAAGGCATTCTCCTCAATAAAAGAAACATTAAGTGGAAACAATATATTTTTAGCCATCCTAATTTTAACAACGTTTTGACAAGATTTTTTTTCATGTATAACACAAAAACCATCATAAAAAATAATTCACAATCCACTCTCTATTCATTAACCCACACTTAACAAATTTTGATTCAAATTAGGCACATACGAAACACCATGGATTAGTTTCGTCTTACCATAGTTAACATGAATAGCAATAATACCTCTACCTTCACTTTGAAGTATTGTGTTATCTCCAAGTCGAACATTGGATTGTTGTGATAAATCCAATTCCTTGAACAATGATCGAGAACTTGTCATATGACTAGAACACCTACTATCAACAAACCAAATATCATCAAAAGGAATGTCAGTGTCATAAGATTGTGCCATAAACAATGTTTTTGCCTCTTGTAAAGTCACCTTTTGCTCATCTCTCTGCTTTGCCCAACAGTTTGCTTCTTTGTGCCCAATTTTTTTACAATGATGGAACTAAATTAAGCTTATCTGAAAATTTGATTGCTTTTGTTCATTAGATTGACTGCACCCTCTGCCACCACCACACCTTCTACCTCTACCTTTGCCTTTTCCATAAAATCTGCCTCTACTGTTTCCTCTACCATTAGAATTTGAGGTTTTAGAAGACTCACCCTTCACTTGAAATGCTTGTTTTTAATGCTTGTCTTGGAACTAATTCATCCTATCTTCATGAGCTTATAGAAAACTCATTAGTTCATCAAAAGAATATTTATACATATCATGAGCCTCCTTAATTGAAGTAACAACAAAATTAAATCGAGGAGTAAGAGTTCTCAAATTTTTTGCAAATACTATTTCATCAGTAATTTTCCCACCTAAGACCTCATTGTATTAACTACAGAACTAGCTCTAGATAAGTAATCCTATATAGACTCACTTTTTTGCATTCAGAGATTCTCAAACTCAAGATGAAGAGATTGGAGTTCACAGAGATTACCTTGTCGGAGCCTTAAAGCTCAATCTTCAAAATCTACTATGCCTCTTTAGAAGTTACTACTGATACGATTCTAGAGAAGAGGTTGTCATGCAATGCTTATTAATGAAAAAAAAAGAGCTTTTGTATCACGCTTTTTATTTTTCTTTAATCGTTGATATGTGTCTGACTGTAAATCCATCCTCAACCAAATCCCATAAATATTGAGATTGGAAGAGGGCTTCATCTTAATGGACCAAAACTCATATTTATCCCCATTAAAAATGGGAATCAAAGGCTAGGAGGTCGTTGAAACACTTGAGATTGTTGGTGAGACTCCATTAGTTTCCATGAGTTGTGATTAAAGGATGAGAGATGAGTGAGGTCACTGCTCAGCAAAAGAACAAGTTTCACAGTTAAGGCAAAAATCAGTTGCGATGCACCAAGGATGAACGCCCTATTCATGATCAAACCTGGAAGATCAAGAGAAAAACAAAAGGAAATAAGCTGCAATGCTCTTTGTCTCTCACAAAAGATTTGATACCAAAATTGTTGATGAAAGGGAAAGTTTTATCAAACTGACTAAATTAAATAATGAAGAGTAAGACAAAAGTGGCCGCCACCTTGCTTATTCACATAATGTGAAAAAGACTTATGTATAAATAGGCATACATCACAAACTAAAAAAAACAAAAAATAGCTAAAATATTGCAACAAAAAAATAGATAGTGGGAATATGGCCCACGTTGTGACTTATTCAACAAATTAATAATATCTTAAAAATGAAACAATTATTCCTAAAGTAAAAGAAACAATTTCCACGTGCTTTGAAGTAATAGTTAACACAAAATTGGTATATTTGTTGTTGTATCACGCTGTCATTCTCATTAGGTACAGATGACCTACAATCATTTTATGTATCGCTTCCATCAATATCTAACGAGAGTTATAAAAAGATAAGGAGAATCTAATCATGGTGATTAAAAAAATTAAGGTTTGATCAACTAAATCTGATTGAATCAAATCCAATATTATTATTTCATATCTAAACATAAAAAACTTGAAGAAGTATAGTAAATTGTATATAATGGAAATATCGAGCAAACAATCATATATAAATATAAATGGCATTTTATATATTGATCTAATTAATACTAAAAAAATAACTTGCAATTAAGCTCTTGTTTTAAATGTTGTATAAGATTATGGCTTGAAACTCCTTATAGATTTAATGTTGAAGGTTAACCATATAAATATAAAGGATGGTTTGATTAGTTGCATGAATAAGAGACAATTGTGTGGTTAAGGTTTTTCTGAGTCCATAAGGTCACAAGTGTTAATGGGGTGAACCAAATCATTGGCTTATTTTTTTATTTATCTAAACATTGGGTTTTTCCATTCCCTCATAATGAAGCTAAAATTAATAAATCAAACCTAGGTAGTTACATTAATACTCTTTCCTTGATTGTTAAAGCAATCAAGATAAAGGAGTTTGGTGGTTTCCTGAGTGCCATAATTGCATACTACTGCATAAATAGGATAATGATTGGATTAGCAAGATAGAGATCATTAATTGGAAATTGGAGTGGGTTTTGATCCTGCGTGTAGTAAAATAATTGTGAAAATTATTTCGTATTTGATATCTCAAAGTTAAGTTCACTTAAATTCTATAATATGATTAATACATAACATATAATAAAGTATAAATCTCAATTTGTATCTTATTGTGAGCTTGATGTTGGGCCCGGGCCCCGGACCTCCGAATCCCGAGGCGGCCCCTCGGGCTGCGCCCCAACGGGCGACCCGAACC